>CM055903.1:42440426-43040426 GCA_029582155.1 Panopea generosa
CTACAGAAAAGCAAGTGACATCATTAGAAGATTATAACATTTATTTTAAGAGTGGATTTCAACATAATGGATTTAGTTATTTTACAACAAATCAAAAGAATTTTGTTGGAGATATCATGTATGTTTCAAAACTGATAAGGATTTGCCAGAATGATACAAGTAATGACTACAACTCCTATGCAGATATAAATATTTCCTGTCAGAAGGACGGTGTTGTGTACAATCTGATTCAACATATAGTTCTTGTGAACCAACCTAATGACAAGGGTTCACTGTTTATAGCATCATTCAGTGTTGGAGATGACCCAGAATCCAAGCCTGGAGACAGTGCCATATGTGTTACTAAACTTGCTGATTTGGATAAAGCAATAATGGCGGCAAAGAAAGAATTTATTGTATGCCCAAAGTCAAATAGATCCGACATTGAAAGATACCTACCTAATGAACTTCGTAATTCAGAAGGATGTTTGGATGATGAATCAGTAAGTATTTGTAAGGATTTAATATAAACTACATATTACTGTCTTGATCTTTTCCATAAACAATTTCATATAAATATATATATAATGAGTATATTTAATGAATAAATTATATCATTTTTATAAACTTTACTTTGACAAGTGTTAACAACACATTTGTTTGGTAGATTAGAATTTTATATATCAGAAAATATTTCCAAAAATCTTTTTAAAAGCATTATACATCTTAAGGTCTCACTACACAGTTGAATTGTGTTATTTGTTCTTTATAAAATAAGGTCTAGGATTTCCACGGTAAAACATAATCCACATACAATCTTTTTTGACGTATTTTTATCCATAGCAGGAATGTATCCGCACATACACATGCACAATAACTTGTAGTTCGTTGACAGTGCAGTGACAAACTGGTATTGTTTCAAAAAAGAAGTCTTTTAAAGCTCATAAAATCCTATAAAAGTCATATTTTAACACCAGTGATGTCGTTTTGCTGTATATGTTATGACAGCTTTTGCTTTATTCGTCTGCAGCAATCGATCACAGCCCCAAAGAACCATTTTGAAAATATTTAAAACCAAATTAGATAGGACTGTCTTTCAGTGCAAGGATCCGTGACAAAAAATAAAGGACGCAACTGTGTAGTGAGACCTTAATTAGTAAAGTTTATCGATCCTTAATTCACTTTACTATTGTAATTAATGGTATTCAGATCACTCACTTTAAAAACAATGAAATATCAAAGTGTCATGAGAATTATGATGATAAAATAATAGTTTATCGCATGAGGTACGGAATGTTCCTGGGGGTATTTTATAATGTTTCAATGTTTCAAGTTTATTGGCATATCAGCAAAACATTGCCTATGGCCATTTAAACATTCAATTAATTTAAATATGGCATAGACATACAATTATATGAAATACAATCAAATACATACATATCACATATTCAAACTGAAACAGTCATGTTATTTATACATCTATAATTACAGAATCATTTATAATCATATCAATAATCAATCAAATTGTTTAAAGTTTCTTGCCTTAGCTTTTGAGCTTCGGTTATAAATTTTGCCAGATTACAAATACTTTTTTTATTCCTTGATGACATAATGTTTTAAAACTATTAATATTTGGAAAAGCACTATGTTTATAATGCGAAATGACCGTACTTGACCATATTTCGTTGGTTATAAATTACCTTTTCAACAACTTTTCGAATAGAACATATATAAAGAATATATATATATATATATATATACAACGTTAGTTATATTGAAGTTTGATCTTATAATTAAGTCTGGCGCTTCAAAATGATTTCCACATTAAAGGATTGCTGGAACAGAAACGGGTTGAAGTAGCATATATATTTTATTTATTAAAGTGACAGATGTAATACATTTTAAAATTACAACAATTGTAAAAGCGTTAGTGCATGCAAAGAAATACTCAGTCTAGTAAGGCGTATCAGTCACTATGTTATCAAACTTTCAATAACTTTAAAACAAAAATAATGATGAAAAATGTCATGGCATCGTTAACCATATAAGATAAAAACAACAACAAAATAAAATGAATAACAAAAGTGATCAATCAATGCAATGAAAAAAAAAGTGTTTAGATTTGCCTCGTTTTAAGAGCACTTTTTATAAACTTTCCGATAAATATAATTGAGATTTTATTTTTATATTATCATAAACCTGAAAGACAGTTTATTTTGTGATGTTCATTTATCTTTCCCTTAACTGTCTTATATAAAATGATGTTTCATACTTTTTTCATATAAAAGCTATATTTACTTTCATAGTTATATTGTGGCGAACGTTGTTACAGCGGGTGGTAATGCAGTTGATAGAGCGTTGGTTGTGGATTTGATCCCCAACTCGGCCCAATGGCATCTCAAAAGACAACATTAAGTATTTGTTATACTAACGAAGCGGATTTGAAGCTGTTGTCTGAGCTTACTTCGCAATCGAAATAAAATGTATCAGTATTAATTAGTAAACAGTTCATACCGAATTGACCGTGACCTTTTACCACACACCATTAAGAACAATAACGCAAATGTGTACTTATGGCTTATGAAATATCAGCATACTAGTACGTAATGTTTAGTTCAAACCGAAACATTGATATAACATTTGAATATATGATCTGGAAATTGTTCAGGTCAGAACGTTTGCGTTATTCACTTCCTTTTTAAATTATATATTTAAGGCGTTGTAATGCATATCAAATATTAAAGAAATGATATGTTAAATAATAAGAACTTATCTTTATTGCACTATATTATGTTTAATGTATTATTATTACTATTACAGCTGTATAGTGACGTTGACGTTACATGTGACACTGCTCTTTCAACATTCCGCTATGTGATCGGGGAGACACCGTTCAACATGACAGCCGTCTACACCCTGGCATCAGACAATGGCTACATAACCACTATGTACGGTGGAGTAGTTGATAGAGTCAAGGTGGACATACACGCTGGGACATCATTAGGGAGTATTATAAAGGTATCATAATTATAATTTTATTAATGGATGCATCTAAAATTCCATTTCCTGTAATTTTAAATACGTATATTCCAATAAAGCACTTTCCGGGATGGAGGTGTTTCTTTTTGAAATGAACATTTTTCCACAACCTCTAATGTTGACAATCAAAAGTAACGTTTTCAATCCCTTTCCCAATACGTCTTCTTATTTGGTGGGTGGAGGGATGGCGGTCCAGTACACCTTATTTATGATTTATCACTAAAACAAATTGAATGAGTATAAAACCTTTTGCGTTAATCATCCTACGTTATCTTCTATTAAATATTGACAATCCTGTTATAACAAATATAACAATTAAAAATGTTTACCTTTGATTATTGTTAGTTCAACTTTTCTAAACATCACTTCAGGTTATGAGTAGAGTCCGATAGATATAGATTAATATCAATTAAACATACTTTTACTTAATTGGTTATTCTTAGTTCAACTGTTGTAAAACACTTAAGGTTATGAATAGAGTTTAATAGATATTAATATCAACAAACATCCTTATACTGGATTGGTTATTATTAGTTCAATTGTTGTAAAAAGCTTACGGTTATGAGTAGAGTTCAATATAGACTAATTTCAAATAAACATAATTTTACTTAGTTGGTTATTGTTAGTTCAACTTTTGTAAAACACATTTAATGTTAGGCGAAGTGGCATAAGGCGCCGTCTCAAGATCACTTACTTCTCGCCGCTGAGGTCGTAGGTTCGAGTCCCGCTCCCTCCAAAAAAGTTTTTTTTTAATTTAGAAATATTGCCAAATACTTTAGGAGGGACGATAGTTCTACTCAGATTCATTCCCAGGGCTTTGCCAACCATTAAAACATGATACGCCATATATAACCTGATATGTGTTGAAAATGGTGTTTAATTCTATTAATAAAATAAAATCAACATTACAACCGCAACAACTGAGTTATATAAAAATCCCACCGGATTTTACGTGGTTAAGATATGAGTGTCATGTAAATAATATTACGTTTCTGGATATCATTCCACATAAGAACCATTTTTGTAGCAATAATAAAATTTCGATAAATCCCTCATCGGGTAATTTGTTACACTTTGCTTAAAACAAGAATCAAACGCATATGTTCAGTTTCATCACAAGTGCTGGTATACTTATACATACACTAATATGATTGTATGTACAAATGTCTAGTTCAACTTCCTTGGCGTTGGTAACAATTTGGAACTATATGAAACACAGCATGTGCCTCCGGGATTTCCTGTCCGAGCTATTGCTCAGAAGAACGACAACTACTTTGTAATGACAAGTGAAAAGGTAAATATTCTAAATCTAATAATGCCATCGAAAATTGTTGAACCAAGCAAAGTTTCGTAGTCATATTTTTGATTTCTTTGATTTTTTGTGAATGAACATTATGTTTTATATAGTATTGTCCTGTCTATTAATAAATACAAATTTACCAAAATCAGTAATGTACTTAAACATTTTAATAAAATTCCTCTTAATGTATTTTGTTGATTTTAATGAATGAAGCGAAACTTAATTGATATATAAAGTATCAATCTTGAACTTAATAGATGTATAAGTAAGAGCTGTTGGAGGAGAGACATGCTACAAGGCAACACATTTTTCTAAGTATAAAAAGTGATATAATTTAAATGAAATAAAAGTAAGGGCTATGGCAGGTGTCCCCCTGTAAGTATTTACCTTAATACTGAACACATCGAATAATTATTAATTCAATACCAATACAATCAAGTTTTTTCTAAGATAAGATCTTTGTAAAACATTAATCAAGTTTCTAAATATAAAAGGAGGAAATTCTGCTGAAAACAGAGTTTTCCATATGTACCTCACTTGTAACACAGAGTCCTCTTAATGAAAGTTAAAACAATGGTGGAATATCATTGATGCCAAATCAAATTTAATGAATGTCAACATACAGGGGAGGTTGTATTGATTTTTGACTAGTAGTTACTCAGATAGAAAGTTTAAAGTATAAAAGAGGCTATTGCTCTGTCTAAAATTAAAAGCCAGTTAATAGTGATGAACACATATGTGTAGTTTTACTGATGCAAGAACAGTAGTTACTGAACTCTTGCTAAAACGTTAACCAAATCTTCTAAATGGGATTGTCCTTTTAATGTTCATGAAGACACAGGTGAAGTTTTATCGATAACAACACTAGTGGTTACTTACAGTTTTGCTTAATGCAAAAATGTGGCTTTTAGTTTGTCTAAAATGAAAACGGAGTATTGATAACAACACTAGTGACTTAGAATGAAACGGGTCAATCCACAAGTAGAAAAGTACCATAATTCTTCATAAAATAAAGATGCAATAGGCCTCTTGAGTACCGTTTATGGCTTCGAACACACCCATTTAAATTCCCCAATGCATGGGCAGTGGTTACTGAGATATGGGCATGCCTCCAAACTTTAACCGATTTTTTTTCTGAGTATCAAAGAGCCATAACTTAGTTTAATCAAAATGGAATTATTCTACTTGGCCCATTTAAGTCCCTTAGACTTTGACGCCGACGCCGAAATGAGTAAAATAGCTTAACACAAATATTGAAGCAGATTTAAAATCAATGATATAATATATATATAAATAAAATCATATGCAATTCTCCTTTTGCAAAGAGAGAAATGATGTTTATTTAAGAACATTCAGTACTTTTTTATATAAAAACGTAAATTTATGACTTACATATTCTATATCGGATTCAGTTGTTGAAGTATTCAAATACAAACTGTTCGGAATATACAACCTGTGAGGAAACTATGGCGAGTAAAAACCCATCGTGTGGGTGGTGTGTATATAAACAAAGGTAAATCTAGTTTTTTATAATTAATATTATCTCAGAATATGTGTAATCCCAGCCAACTGCCAATATATCACAAATATTTGTAAGCGGTGTTGGAGAACAATCATTGAGCGCATTTGTACCTATGTTTATGGTTAACACAACTGTATCACATATATTCATTAGTAGGACTTGGTGGCGAACAACAATTGGCCACTTTATAGTACTAAGTAATCACCACATTATCACCAAAAGAGTTTAGTTAACTGTGGTGGTTATCAACAAAACACCAACATTAAGGCTTAATAGGTTGATGGTTAACACAACATTATCACCAATAGTGGTAAATAAGCTGTGGTGGTGGTGAACACCATATTACCATCAATACAAAAGTAAACTGTGATCGCAAATAAGCACTTGTGATGTAAACAAATGCATCTTCAATATTCCTTTATAAGCCGTGGTGAAGTACATTTATTTATTACTAAGAATCTGTATAAATCGTGTTGAATACCTATGAGTCACCTTTACTCTTTTATAAGCCGAGGATTTGAACCCTCATATGCCTTGATAGTAAATCACAATTGCTCGCAAATATGTGTAATTTTATTGTGTACAATGTTGGGTTTACATTTTGTGATGTGGCGAGGGAGAAGAGCGATGTTTTGTACCCCCATCAACCAAGTTTAAGCTCCCCAGTTGTGACAAATCCTACCGGCTATTGGTTAGTTTGTCTGCATGCATGTATTGTATTTAATATGATTTTTCGGTCTTTTGCTGTTTTGGTTGCTGTGTCTTTTGAACATCTCATGATAGTTATATATTTTAATTCTTTCTAATCAATACTTCCTATTATAAATCGAAATATATAGGAGTAGCAGAAAAGCAGATTGCTCCTTAGAAGAAAACCATTGGTTATCGTCGCATGGAGAGTGTGTTACCCTTTCCTTGGGTATCAAAGGACAGCCGATCAATACCGAACCGAAACAGGTACATGCGGATAACTAAACATCTTGTAGCACTAAAACAAGCTTTTTTGTATGTTAGTTTTGTTTCAAACATTGATTAACTTGTTAAATAATAAATGTTACACATTTAAATAAACCTCTTTATATATGTTTAACAAGTTATATTATAGATTCGTTTACGCATGCTGAAACAGTTTTTCCAATAACAAACAGAGAATTGCCTTCCTAACAAATTGACTTTTCAACAATATTGTCAAGGAATCTTAATGTATTAATAAAGGCATCAATGACAGTAGCCTGTATTTATGTCGAATGGCTTCGCTTAAAATTCATCTTAAAGAATCTAAGCAAATGTATATGCACACGTTTTAAGAAAGCCAATACTTTGTATACAAAGGTATCAGTGTATCGAATACTATTATATAAAAAAATTACATGTGTTCACAAATAAGTCTTCATATTAAACCAGTTAATTATAGAATATTAAAAAGAAAAATATAAGAAAAATGAAATTCGTGAATGAAGCTATAGTTTATGTATAAAATATCATTTTCGGTAAGAATAGCTTTGAATTAGTGATTTTAGCTTCTCTTTAATTAAGACGTGTGGTAAAATAATGTACACAATTATCAATTACACGAACTTACTGGTTAAACGTGATACTGTCTTGTTCGTACTTTCGTAAAAAAATACCCGAAAGATATACATTATTTATTAAATAAAATTACTCAAATCTCAATACGTCTCCATGATCCGACAAGTTTCCATGTCTGTTCTTTATATAGCAGTTCAGGAGTGTGAGTAGTTGTGAATGGATAACAGGAACCTGCTCATATGAGTCATCATCATCGATATGCAAATTATCACTACGTTCCCGATATGTAACTTGGGCTGTGTTCAGTTCGATTAATTTGTTTACAAACGTTTGATAACATAAGTAAAATGAACAAGCTGTTCGCTTTAAACGTTTGCTAAGAGAGCAACCCAAACAAGTTTGCTTGTGTTTAATCACGTGACTTAATGATAAATGTAGGGACAGCGCCAATACAAACCGATTTCCGCTTTACGTTCGTTTGGTCACCATTTGCGTTTACAAACAGAGTTAATATGTTTAACGGTGCTCAATGCAGCCCAGTTAAACGATTGTATTTTATATGCAGCGGCCAAAACCTTTGCTATTGTTGTAGTGGATTCTTCAGTAGTGTATAACTTTATGTTTGAATTGTAATTAGGTCTGGTATATTAGATTCATGTCTGACTGTTCGGAATATATAAATATATTCAGTTAATATAGATACCAACATAAACTATTTTATATTGAGATGATTTCTTTTCACAATTTCATTGCGTTTGTTATATTTACAGATACAACTGACTATAAAGAACTTTCCTTCTAAGCAAGATGGAGATGGATACAAATGCATCTACAAGAATGGAGCTACAGCTATTGGCACAACGACTGCATCAAGAAGCAACAACTATACAAACTGTAGCTCACCAACTGTGGCCTGTAAGTACAATTGCTCCTTAACGGCAATTATAGCATGCTTCTAACTAGCTTTAACATATTGTTTATTGAATGAACAAGAGCTGTCGAAAGAAAATCTACTCGACGTTATGAACTCTGATCCAAATGGTTCTTTATTGAATATACTGTGACCTCAAATATTCTGATATTCAGTTATTACTGGAATTTAATCATAAGCTAGCTGACCAGACGAAATATGATGGATATATTTGTAAAAGTTTATTGATTATGAACATTGTCACTGATATATAATTCATGATATTCGTTTGCCATAAAAAGGAAATTATCAAAGTATCTATGTAGGAGTATGGCTATGTTCCTAATTAAAATAAAAGCGTGTTACCTCACTTGTCTCCCTGAGTCTGATTGGTAATATTGAATAAACATTGGAGTAGCACTGACGTAGGAATGTAGATGGTTTAATATAGAAACAGTGTGAGTTTGTTACGAAACTTCATCAAGAACATAAAACAAGAATAAGCCGGAAGAGACCACGCACGACTTTTGACAAATTGTCTCATAATAACATCGGAAGACTAAAGACGATAATTTGAAACTTGTTATAAAATGTTTCTCAGTTTTAAAATATATGTAGTGATAAACTTCTTACAAGATGTATGTAATGATTATGGCAATTGCTCTGATGAGATTTTATTTTACGTTTATAATGAACACATCAATTCTTTTTCAATCAAATCCCTGTAGCATTTTCTGTGATATAAACTTTCTAGATTTCTTTAATAAAATTTCAAATATGAAATTAACACTAATTTTTCATGAAACATTAATGGTACTGGAGAAATTGCTGTATAACTAGTAGTTATTGAAATGTATTCCTACTAAAATCTTTAACTAAAAGTATAAAGGGGAGTTTGTTCTCCCTGAAATCAAATTGAAGTTGTTTCACATGTACCCTTGAGTCCCTTTAATGATAATGAATATACATATTTCATTGCTGTATGACTAGTAGTAACTGAGATGTAGGCTTAATAAAAACTTAAGTCAAAGTTTCTAAGTACAATGAGGCTGTTATTTTCCTTATTATCAAAAATAAAAAAAAGAGTTTGTTCCCTTGAGTACCGTTATTGATAGTGAATACACAAGTTGAGTTTTGTTAGTGGATAGCTTCGGAGAAACATGAACTTGCTTAAATGCTTTAGCCGAGATTTTAAAGTAACCATGGGCCATTATTTTGCCTAAAATCAAAATGAAGTTATCTTACTTCTCCTTTTCAATATCCTAAATGATATGTATGTGATAATTCCCCTGATGCAAAGCTAGTAATTAATACAATGAGATGATTTTGAACTCCTATCCCCACCATTCTCCCTACAATCAACAGCACATTATCTAATTTAAACTATAAAGCGGCCATCTTATTTGACGCCCTGTCTCAAAAGAAATTACAAAGGATCACTAGAATTACAGTTAAATAGTAGAATTTCGTTGAAAATGGTCTGGTGATTTCAAAGGAGATGTCGCTTGAAGCAATGAAAAGGAAAATAAGAAATAAATAGATGGCAATACAATTCTGAAAGGAACATTATTGTAGATCCAGTTTTATTAAAACTGAATGAATGGTTTCAGACGAGATTTTTTAAGTTTTCTTGGATAACATTCGTTAATACTGGCCGAAACCTGGTGGTCATCTTATTTGACGATCGGACAAAAGAATGGTTTAGTGGTGTCAGAAGAAATTCTTTAAATTTTTAAAATAAAAACATGTGGAGGAGGCCCTGAATGACCGATCTCGATAAAATGGAAGAAAGCATCACTAACGGTACATTGTGCCAAAATTATATTAAAACTGAGTCAGCTGTCAGTTTTATTTTTACTGTTACATGTTTACAATAAATGGAATAAACCTTTACAGCACATACAGAAGCCACTTTGGAATTATGGGTAAATAACGTCTTTCTGGCGTCATCTCCATTCCTGTTCTATGCATGTGGACATTACAACAAGTAAGTATGACTGACCATTTCACCTTTTAAATGTGGATTTTAACTTCTAAGTTATTATATATAAATAAGATATGTGGGAGAATAGCACGCTCAACTACTGTCTCAAAATAATAGCTATTGGGTGAAAGAGAACTGGGTCTAAAGTCATCAATAATTTGAGTCTGTGAAACGGACACAGACTAAAAAACTATGTGTAATAAATGTGATAATGTATCATTTTACGTTAAATAAGCATCAAAACTGTTTGCATCTGTATATAAATGTAGTAATTATATTGTTGAAAAGATATTATTTAAATCTGAAATTTTGGATAATTTGAGACTAAAAATATTTATGAATTTATGTTCAAAACTTCCAGAGTCGTCTGATGAAAAAATTCAAAAAGTTATCGCATGAGGTACGAAATGTTCATAGAAGTCTGTTGTAAAAGAAAGTGATTAAGACTATACTTGACCATATTTTGTCGGTTGCCAAGAAAATGAATTATATTTGGGTCAACGGTCACTAGGTGCAAAAAGTTAACATTTTGAATGTCTCGATGTTTCTAATATACTCAAACACTTGTGACTTCATTTAAGTAATTATTTAAATGGAATACATATGTTTGCTGATTAATTATAACTAATACTATAATCTTGCAAAGTAATCTTTATATAGGAATTTCTGAACCACAAAACAAAATAATCAAATTATCAGAAGTACTTTCGAAAAAACTGGATTTAGATATTATAGATGTTTAACAAAATAGTTACTATGAAGAGTTTAAACGAAAATAATCATCTCATATGTGAATGTTTTCCATGTCAACTTTAACAAACATATTTTAATTATCTGGCAATGTGACATATACAAAACGATTGTTGACTTGAAAGTTTGTTTTCCGTCAAATGCATACTAGAAATAATACTGATAAATGGTTTGAGTAAATCGATGGTTTAATGTCATTTCCAATGTAATTCAATGTTCTGATTTTTTTAAATTTTAAATTTAGCTTGTTTCCATTTTTATTATCAATAAACATTAACTAGATATATTGTGAAATGAAATACCATTTACAGATGTTTACAGGAGTAAATCAGGATTTTTTCGAACTTTTAAAATTTGCTTAAATGCTCGCATATATCATGCCTATATATACTGACTGAACCCATATCAATATTGTCATATTTTGGTGGATTTGATATATCGTATTTTATTTATTTATAATAATGAGCTACTTTTTATCCATTTCAAATACTTCTAAGACATTTATTTTTCTCTTTATATACTACATTTAAAGTAATATGATTGGTGTATATGTGTTTTGGTTGGCAAAAGATTAACGAAGATATAGCAGTAAAACAAAACTTTATGCGGCGAAAAAGAGGTTAACCTAATTTAAAATTAACAAATATTTTCTATACATAATACCCATTGTAACATATGTCTATAAACAAACCGTATGATTTCTTATTTCAACCAAACTTCGTGACTGAAAGTATGTTTTGATATTTCTTAAAGAATGCACAGGTATATGCTGTTTTGATAGCTATCACCAAGACTGCAACAACATAATATATAATAAATTACATTCAATATTTTGTATTATTCCTACTTTTAATCACTCAATGGAGAGGAGCGACACATGTCTTATCAACCTGACCATGGACAATTTCGGTAATATTTTTTGCCACTTTGGAGATTCGAACCCACGGCCCCTGCGGCGTCAGCGCCTAGCACATTAATGACGACGTCTCTACCGACTGCGCCACCGCAACAACGCCAAAAAACGTTGCGCAAATAGCACATATATTGGCGTCGCCATTAATGTACGCAGGACATAGGCGGGATTTATAATATTTACATTCAATATTTTGTATTATTCCTACTTTTAATGACTCAATGGAGAGGAGCGACACATGTCTTATTAACCTGACCATGGACAATTTCGGAAATATTTTTTGCCACTTTGGAGATTCGAACCCACGGCCCCTGCGGCGTCAGCGTCTAGCACATTAATGACGACGTCTCTACCGACTGCGCCACCGCAACAACGCCAAAAACCGTTGCGCAAATAGCGCATATATTGGCGTCGCCATTAATGTACACAGGACATAGGCGGGATTTATAATATTTACATTCAATATTTTGTATTATTCCTACTTTTAATGACTCAATGGAGAGGAGCGACACATGTCTTATTAACCTGACCATGGACAATTTCGGAAATATTTTTTGCCACTTTGGAGATTCGAACCCACGGCCCCTGCGGCGTCAGCGTCTAGCACATTAATGACGACGTCTCTACCGACTGCGCCACCGCAACAACGCCAAAAAACGTTGCGCAAATAGCGCATATATTGGCGTCGCCATTAATGTACAAAGGACATAGGCGGGATTTATAATATTTACATTCAATATTTTGTATTATTCCTACTTTTAATGACTCAATGGAGAGGAGCGACACATGATTTATTAACCTGACCATGGACAATTTCGGAAATATTTTTTGCCACTTTGGAGATTCGAACCCACGGCCGCTGCGGCGTCAGCGCCTAGCACATTAATGACGACGTCTCTACCGACTGCGCCACCGCAACAACGCCAAAAAACGTTGCGCAAATAGCGCATATATTGGCGTCGCCATAAATTAAGTTATGGGTTTTGTAAGTACATCACATTACATAAGAATGGCATTGTAAGGATATTAAGACATGAATTTTTTATAGTTTCCTTTTCATAAATTAGATCATATACACTTGATTTGCATTACAATTTACTGAATGGCATTGTATATGTTATCCACTGCCAGAAATACACTTGACCTGTAGGCCGTTCTAAAATAATGACCTTAGTGATCAGCATAAAAAACTGATACACTGTCACACATGTTCACTTGAATGCTTATCCGTGGTTTGATGTAAGGACGATTACATCCCGTCCATCACAGCGAATCCTTCAGTTGTGATAATTTCTGCATACATGTTCCAATGTAGTTATCAAGATAAAAGGCAAAGCGTGTTTTACTTATCTCAGTAAGATCAATGAATTGTCTTCAAGAACTATATTTGATGGAAAAAACTGGACATAATATTTCGATTTCTGGTGCCATTTCAAGACGACAGTAAACGTATCAACAAGAATTCAATAGTTTTGGATCCCTTTTGGTCAACATTTGTCATGGACAAGTTCCTGGCCATCATTTGACTGTTAAGTACTCCAAACTATAGAATATGACTGATTTCATTTGTTTCGAAGGGTCACAATCCGTATCAGATCTTAAGATCAGAGCAAAAAGAGCAGAAAACAGTTCATGTTGCAAGAACTGTGGTAAATCAATATTTCTTCGATATTCACTATACTTAATAAAAGTACATGCTGTTTGTTACCAATTACATACTGCTTGTTTCATGGAGTTCTATTTTTATTGATTTACTATAAAGTTACCTTTCAAACTCTACGTAAATATAAAGTTTCTTTTGACATTCTCATATTTGCTAAATACACTGATCACCACCTTGTATAATGCATGCGGCAGTAGATCGTCAGCATAGATTTCAGATATTGTCTATATACCATTTCTATTCTCTCTCAGAAAATATCAATGTATTGACACAAAACAATAAACGAAGACATTCGATTTATTTTTTTTTTAAATGTTAACAACCGATATTCTTAAACATGTATTAGTAGTTGCTATAATAATTCCAACAATTCATATTGACATTTGATTTAGGTATCATTTCATATGAGCTGCATTTAACTTTAAACTGAAGTTTGGCTCAGACTTAAAACAGTCAGATTCGGCAAACTTATTACTGATTTTCCAAGAGTTATTATTTCATATACATCGGCGTTTAATCATTGTATTTCCCTAGTTTTGCAGTACAACTGTTACAGTTTTCAACTTAAAGATATATTCAAACATTTATTAAATACCGTCAATACAATGTCATTGATATATAGTACTACACTGACATATGACAGGAAACCTAATACACATACGTCTGCAAATATTCAAGATAAATTATTAATAACAATATAACCGCCTAATAATGGAGAGGATTTCCAAAAATAGGTTTTGGTCTAGATGATGAAATATCAATATATCTAAAGTTGCTGAAGATTTCATGATTTTAATATTTACTGGTGCAGTATATGTTCAGTGCCAATCCAATTATTTTATATAATAAGTGACCAAACCCTATATTTAATACAAATGCATTCTGAATCATGTAATGTAGTGCTGTGTTAGAGTGGTAACACTGTCATGAACTATATCATACGTTACAGGATTCTGCAGAGAGGTAACCAGTTCTACTAATGACTTTGGCTGTTGTAGCCTGACGGATAGTTTATTTTGGTGTTATTTACTAACCTCTGATGTGGCAAAGACGTCACGTGTGATATTAAACCCTGTATTACAAGTTTACATATCTACATCGTTAACGCCATCATACTCCTTATCACTTCCCATTGTGAGTTATTTTAACAAATATTTTCTGGTACTATAGTAGATGCATTTTCAATAACAAATCAACCCAGGGTTAGTTCCAATGATTGATTTGACACTCCTATCTTAAAAAAATATATGATTATATTAATTTGGGGGGGGGGGGGGAGCGGGGGTGAGGGGGTAAGTATAATTTGGGAACCTGATTTCGCCATTTAATTTATGCTTCAAATATTTTGATAAATCATATTTTATAATATCAATCCAAGTCTGACTCAATGTTAAATATGAAAGTTCTCATTAGATTTGTCAAAATCAGGTAGTTTTATACCACATATCGTATTGCTACCAATATGATTATACAAAGCTTTCGAGGACCAGGACATTTAATATGCTAGGCATTTGGTTGTGAAGCTTTACTGTTATTGTGATACACTGATGAAATGCCACATGACAAACCTTATTTATTGTCTTAACATCCCCTTCATATGTAGAAGCATAACTTCTAAAAACGCTGCTTTATACAGCATATCTATTACATTACAATCAGCTGCATTGTCAACAAAATACTGAAGAATGACATATAAGGTCAAGTTCATTCCAACTATGTATTTATTAATATAACCATAAATAACAAAATATACTATAAATCTTTGTGTGTATGGTGATATTATATTTCACATTATTTTGATTAATACCATATAATAAAGCTAAAAAAGTATTAAAGAATATGACATATTTTGAATATCTTCGATATTTTACTAGTTAATCTTTGACCCAATGACCTTAATGAATGATGCATATCGTTTGAAGCAAATTTAAAGGTATATCTAAAATGAATCAGTTCTGTTGGTAAAATATATAACAAACATCAAGATTGCTATCTTATTTAAACTATTTCCAGTATAACATTGAGGTGTATACTACTATTCGTTGACCTTTGGCCTTTTAAGTCCGTTAAGCATGATGTGTACCTGGTATTTGCATCTTAACAACAGGAAATGTTGTTTTGGATTTGTATAATGACATAAGGCACATGTTACGAAAACCCACATGAATCGCCGTGTATAAGGCTAAAACAATTTAATATTATGTTGTATTTTGAGCAAATTCTTCAATATTTCAGTTGTTGACCTGTGACCCAATGATCTTAATGAATAATAAATGTTATTATTATATACACATGCCATTGGGTATTTCAAATGAACCAGTAATGATGGTCAGAACAAATAACAGTTATCTTAAATATGAATGGATTTGGCATTATCTCGTCCAGCTAAATATTTTTCTTGTGGTGACCATTGATCTTATAACTCAGGCAAAAGGTCAAATATTTTTTGGCTACCGATTGTTTCCAATGTAGGTTATAGTAGTTAACTTATTAAGCACGCTTGCCGTCCATGAACACGCCGTACCTCATGCATCGATTTCTAGCCACGTATTTGAGAAAGTTCACCAGTCTAAATGTACGACAAGTGGCTACTGAAATAAGAACATTCTAACCCATAAAAAGGTATATAATTCTAACAAAATACACATAAAGATTATGTCACTTAATTTTATGTGTTTTTCCTTTACTACTGAACACACGCATTAATCCCAATAGATTTGTCAGAGATATGAGCTTTATAAAACGTTTTAGTGGAACGTTCTAGTAAATGTTAAAGGGACAGTGTATGGAAATCTTACATGGGCTGGAAATTCGGATGGAATATTTAGGTGTACTTTATTGCATATCAAACACATTGAATACTTATTTTAGTTGATATTACTATTATTATTTATACTACGATTGTTTTTATACCTTAAATAAGATTTATTACGACATATGTTTTAATACGTCACATCATAAATTATTCCAACGTCACAACAGGGCACGTGGACGGGGAATCAGGTGAAAATTTCGTATCCGGTAAAAATAAGCGGAAGTTCTTGTCCAGTATACAAGAATTACTCTACTTGTGCCCTTAACTGTAATGGATATGCCTCGTTGATGAAAGCTAAGTAGTTTCTGAGGTGGCATAAGATTGTTAAAATATGTTAACTATATTTTCAAAATACTAAATTGCCTTTTTGCTACCTTAAATCAAACTTAGTTAACCCATTTGAGTCCCATTAACGATAATAAAGAAACATGTAACGTTTCACTAATGTATGAATAGGTGTAAATGCGATATGAGCTTGCTATATATGAATTTCGATCAAATTTCTATATAATAAAGGGACCACGGTAAATCTGCCTAAAATAAAAATGGCGTTATCCCACTTGTCTCATCGAGTCTCTTTAAATAATGATAGTGAACCCACATGTCACATGTCATTGTTATATGTGTGGTAGTTAGGACTACTGAGAAAAGTAACTTGTTATTAAACAAATTTGAAACAACTATAACAATAGAAGGTCATACCAACGAGTTATCTCACTGGTCCTATAGGTGCCTTTAATGTTGACGAACATACACATGGAGTCACATTGGCGCATGGGTAGTAGTTACTGATACAAGCTTGCTAAAATTAACAAACCTTTATGGATGAATGGACACATAATTCTCTCTTAAATCAAAGTACAGTTAATGGTTATAAATGAAAATCGATGCAAGGCTTGTAGTCACTGAGAGAGGAATTAACTCAAAGAAATAACCACATTTTCTAACATAAAAGAGAAACATAATTCTGTATGAAATCAAAATAGAATTTTTCCACTTTTCCCGCGAGTACAGTTAATGGTAGTAAATAAATATGGATGCAAGGCTAGTAGTCACTGAGAGACGAATTAACTCAAAGAAATAACCACATTTTAAAACGTTAAAGGAAACATAATTCTGCATGAAATCAAAATAGAGTTATCCCACTTTTCCCGCGAGTACAGTTAATGATAGTGAATAAATATGGATGCAAGGCTGGTAGTCACTGAGAGACGAATTAACTCAAAGAAATAACCACATTTCCTAACGTAAAAGGGAAACATAATTCTGCATGAAATCAAAATAGAGTTATCCCACTTTTCCCGCAAGTACAGTTATTCGTAGTAAATAAACATTGATGCAAGGCTAGTAGTCACTAAGAGACGAATTAACGAAAAGAAACAACCACATTTTCTAACACAAAATGGGCCATAACTTTGCATGAAATCAAAATAGAGTGAAACGCTGTAGTCTCTTCTTTGGTACTTTGGTAGTGAACACACATAAGAGAAGTGTAATTGATTGTATGGGTAGTTACTTTTGAGATATAATTTTAATGAAAACATTAAAAATACACCGACAACAAAATAGTACAAAGTCTCCATTTTTCTTTAAAGGTGTAGTTAAAAATATGTTGAAGTGGAAATTGCATTCACATAGTCTGTAAAATATCATTTTCTGATATAGATGCGGCGAATGTACAAACACTACTGGATCTGTTTGTCAATGGTGTTTACAGAGCAAGTGTATGTCTCCTGGACAATGTAGTCAAAGTGCAGGTGTTAGTATTACGCAGGTAACGATGTCTTACATAACTGAGTAGTATTACAGAAGTAAAAGTGCAACTGATTTTGACAATGGTGTTTATAGAATACTTTCTGAGTTTTAGATAATGTAGTCAAAAGTATTTAGAAGTTATAATGTAATTACTTTTATCAGTGGTGTTTAGTTTACAGATCACAGACTGTTTGTCTCATAAACAATGTAGTCCAGTTGCTAATAATTATGATAGTAATAACGTTACTAATTTTGTCATTGTTGTTTACGAAGTATCTTATGTATGTGCATTTCATTATATTACAATGGTACTAATTGGACTTATTTAATATTTATCATAATTCTATGTAAAATTGTACAATATAATTATATTGCCAAAGTACGATATGTTGTTTTGACCATTTACCTTTTTCAGATATTACATACATAATCGTGACTATTATTAGTTGTGGTGAATGAAGAAACATATCCAAGAAATAAAACTAAAAGAGATTAAGATAATATTATGGCAGATCAATGAATATAACTTAGTGTACAGTCTTTTGTGAAACTTCACCATACCTTATTTTGCAGAAGAGCCAGTGCCCCCAACTTGTAGAGAACCAGCCCAACTTTGTACCTAGTGGTGCGGAAACAAGTGTGACATTCCGCGCAGAAAATCTTCTAACAGTAAGTTGCATTTAAGAAATTGTATAAATATATTAGTTCTATAAATTATGTTCAAGAAAGCATTCTTGAATAAACCAACTCGGAGGTGTGATGGCACTTTGATAATTAAACTTGATTAAGTGTGCACTCTAGCACCTGTATGTATAGTTTGATCTTAATTAAATACACACAGTACTTATATAATCATAAAAAAGCAGACAAGTTTGTAAACATATAGATGTAATAAATGTTTCAGTAATGAACTTTGAATTAACAAATATTTCCGGACAAAGACCAAAATGGTTTTTACAATGGCACGTTGTCCTTCGTCCATCTTCTGTGTTCTGTCCTTCTCGGCTGTCAATACCTTCTTTGAAACCACCGGATCACTTATACACAAATTTCATATTTAGGCTTACGTTTTGGGGAATATAAAGATGATTCGTTTCTTTCAATTGAAATTTTAAAATGGCTACCGTTACTTAAAAAGTAACAATCTTAAACAATCCTGAAAAATATAGTCATCGAATGTAATTATTTTATAGAGATAAATAATATCGTTTTAAATATAATTAATAGTGTTTATATTTTCGCAGAATCAGAAGGACACTCTCGTTATAATGGTGTGGTTTCATTATCGGAATCAAGAGGGAGACAAACGGTTAAAGCAATGAGCTTTCAAAAACCGGTCAATCAGATGTGTTCATATTTGACATAAATTTCAATATAACGAGGGAATGAAAGTTTGTTCAAGGCAAAGGAAAATAATTGGTATAGGTCATGTAACGCGGCTAATATTTATATAGGAATACTACAGAAAAACGAAAAAAAAAATTTCTTGTCGATTTTTACAAACATTTGATTAGAGTTAAAGACAACTCATTTTCGAGTATTCCTATAATTATAACAATGTTCATGAAATCAAAGATAAGAGAAAAGAAAACCGTTTCCCTTCTTGGTTACATTCATGTCGATATTCATAATAAGTTCGTACTATATTTTATACAGGTTGCCTCTTCAGACTTCTTCCTAACACTATCAGCATTTCCATCATTCCAATCGGTAATGGCAAGAGATACAACAGCGACATCGGTTACGTTCCTGATACAGGTACAGATTGTGCATTGGCAATGTGTTTTCTCATCGGAGTCTAACTCTGCTTACATATTACCAAAGACGGAATTGATATTTTGCCAACATATATCATTGTATTACTGTCTACAACTATTTTAAACACTTCTCTTACGCCTCTTATAACATGAAATCTATAACCCTGGCCATTAATTTACAACAAACGAGACTTCGTTTTCACTTTACACGAAACCACCAAGACCATTCATTAAGCAAATTTGACGTCAATAGTGTTTATTGACGTCACACGGTATTGTGTGGACGTCAATGGTGGATGGAGGCGTGTGCGGCCGTAGAGAAATGACGGTTTCGTGACTATTATATATTTATTACCGATCATGATGTTCGATGGTTCCTCTTTGTCTGTGTACGATGGCGTCTTTTATTATTGATCAACATATCTTTACGTTATTCAGAACGGATATTTAAAGGATATCCTTATCGCGGCGAGATCGTTGATCGATTTGTGCTATACATGCACGTTTGCACTGGATTGTGCGTTGATTAATAATACCACTTATCCCACAGTGTTCACGTTATGACTGAGTGCCTAGATCAGGGGAATTGAGCGCTTGAACTGGCCTGTTTACTATCCGGACATAAGTCTCACGGAACATGTGTTGGCTATCCTCTCCCCCCCCCCCCCCCCCCCCCCCCCATCGAGACGGGTAAGTGTCACACTATGATAAAACGCGCTTCTGGTCTCGGGATACGGCATTTATTGCTTCCCCGCCGTGGTCGACACACGAGGTACTACTTAAAACGTTTTGTGACATTATAGCAATTGCAGCAGTTATTATGAAAGGTTTTACCCATCTGGCGTAAAATAGTAAACTTAACGATAATGATATAACATTTTTGCTATTTTTTGTATACGTAACGAAATAAGTTTATGTGGTCTGAAATATAGTGCCAGCTAGTACAAAGTATGTACGTTGTATAGACATATACATCCGTCATGCAGCCGAGGTTGTTAAATATCGGATGACAGGTTTATACCATGAGTTTCTTGAGAAACACCTGTTGTATGTTGTTATTTCGTATATATACACTGGTCAAACCCTAAATCTCTTAATTAGCAAATTCCACCATGCGGAACGTTGTAACATGGAGAATACAACATTATAACTTGACCATGACATACGGTATCTGAGTGAGTACTTTTTATGTTATGTTTTCTATAGTTAGTAATTTAAATGTCCGATAGCTATATTTCGACGTCATTCTTGTATAAATTGTTGATGTATATCCGGATTAGAATGTGTTGTATTTAATTTCATATTCGCAGTATTAAGGGTTGTTTATCAGGATATAGGCTGCGGAATCTTGGAACGTATTTTGAAAATCGTCATTTTAAAGCGTATAATATATGTAATCAAATTGTATTAAGTTTAGTCTGTGTTTTTGCAAAGCAAATAGATACAGAATTCTTCCGTCAGTGTTTATACTGCATAATATGGACATATGTAGAGATGTATATGCTACAATGAGATTAATAAACGATTATAAGAAATGAATGTACTGTTATTTATATTGATAAAATTACCCTGAAAGTATTAGATGGTAAGTATGTACTGTTTGAAAATTAAAAACAATAACAAAACCTTATTTTATAAAGAATGGTATGCAAAAGGTGCAAAATACATTAAACAACTACTAGTTAAAAGGCAAAACACGTATTATACTTTTCAGTTTATAAAAGCCTGGTACTTACTCACTAAATCAGAATTTTTGAAATATTATACTTTAATTCAAATCATACCAAACGGGTGGAAACAGAAATTAAACGCGAGCAACAGAGCTGATAATGATACACAAATAAATTTACTGCAACAAAGTCGTAAGCTCAAGAGTCCAAATAAATTATTATACAACATACAATTAAAAATACTCAAAGTCATACTGTAATAAAACTACATATTAAATGGGAATTAAAAAAATCGAACATTAATTTAAAAATTGTACACACAATATCGTTTATATCTTTAATAGATACACAGATACGCGCCTTTCAATACAAATATATAATGCGAATAATTCCTAATAACAAATTTCTGTATAAATGCAACAGATTTTAAGCAAGTGTATGTGATTTCTGTGTCATGAATGCAGAAACTAATAGACATCTATTTTGGGAATGTCAATATTCTAGAGCATTTTGGACAAATATTGAAGTATATCTCAATGCCAAACAATTAACAATAAAGTTAAATTATATGATAATATCTTTTGGATATACTAAACGAAGTAAATATTCAAATTACTCTAGAGTTTTGTCACTTTGGAACATAGCACTACCAGTGTAAATAAGAAATACTTCAATTGCATAATAGATGCCATAAAAATCCTGGTTTCTTTGTTTGTAAAAATGCATTATCACATTTTATGGTCATTTTTTGCCGTGGATTTCATTTTTGACTTATTTGGAAATTTCGGAAGCATTGGCATTGTGAATTTAGAAAAACAGTTTGGAAATTGGTATATGAATACACTATTTCGGAAGTCTACTTTCGTTTTTTTCAATGTTGTTCATTGGGATCTTTTCAGATGCTCATTCACAATGCATGAAACATCGTAAATTCCGTTGTTGTGAATTTAATTATTTCACTTTATGAAATTAAATAAAGATGAATTCACTGTATCTATATGATCCAACGGGTTTTTAAATCTGTCACTTAATATATGAAAATTTGTCCACCCTGTCCAGATGTGTTACATGTAATTCCATAGTATATAAGTCATGGTCGGCACCATATTTATTGGTTTGGCAGAGGCCTTGATATTGTATCTATGGTTTGCATTGTGGCTAGGCGCACTCTCCGTAGTCTGGTCTGTATATTTATGTCTTTGTTATTCACAAATAATTATCTCCATATATATATCATGCATTGTGAACGAGCATCTAAAAAGATCCCAAAAAATCGTAAATTCCGTTGTTGTGAATTTAATTATCTCCCGTTATGAAATTAAATATATATGAATTCACTGTATCTATATGATCCAACGGGTTTATAAATCTGTCCTTTATATAGTATGTGAGTAGTCATGAATCCTTAACTGGATCCTACTCATATAAAGCTATCACTTCATGTTTGTAAATTTGTCCACCCTGTCCAGATGTATTGCATGTAATTCCATAGTATATAAGTCATAGTCACTACAATCGACCTGATATATTCTTATGTAATAATTACAGTTCCAGATCATAACAATCAACCTGTAATACAGTTATATAATAATTACTGTTCCCGATCGCTACAATTAACGTGTAATATACTTATACAATAACTACAGTTCGAGTTCACTACAATTAATCTGTAGCATACTTATATAATAATTACTGTTCCTGATCACTATAATTAACCTGTTATTTACATATATAATAACTACAGTTCGAGATCATTACAATTAACCTGTAACATACTTATATAATAATTACTGTTCCTGATCACTATAATTAACCTGTTATATACATATATAATAACTACAGTTCGAGATCATTACAATTAACCTGTATCATACTTATATAATAATTACTGTTCCTGATCACTATAATTAACCTGTATTGTACCTATATAATAAATACCGTTCGAGGTCACAACAATCACCCTGTAATGTACGTATATAATAAATACCGTTCCAGGTCACAACAATCACCCTGTAATTTACTTATATAATAATATATGTTTTGGGTCGCTACAATTACCCTGTAATGTACATATATAATAATTACTATTCCAGATCACTACAATTAACCTGTAATGTATTTATATAATAAATACTTTTCCAGATCACTACAATTAACCTGTAATATACTTATATAATAAATACTTTTCCAGATCACTACAATCAGCCTGTAATTTACTTATATAATATTTACTGTTCCAGGTCACTACATTTAACCTGTAATGTACTAATATAATAATTACTGTTCCAGGTCACTACATTTAACCTGTAATGTACTTATATAATAATTACTGTTCCAGGGCACTACAATTAACCTGTAATGTACTTATATAATAATTACTGTTCCAGGGCACTACAATTAACCTGTAATGTACTTATATAATAACTACTGTTCCAGGGCACTACAATTAACCTGTAATGTACTTATATAATAATTACTGTTCCAGGGCACTACAATTAACCTGTAATGTACTTATATAATAATTACTGTTCCAGGGCACTACAATTAACCTGTAATGTTCTTATATAATATTTACTGTTCCAGGGCACTACATTTAACCTGTAATGTACTAATATAATAATTACTGTTCCAGGTCACTACAATTAACCTGTAATGTACTTATATAATAATAACTGTTCCAGGGCACTACAATTAACCTGTAATATACTTATATAATAATTACAGTTCCAGGTCACTACAATTAACCTGTTATGTACTTATATAAGAAGTACTGTTCCATATCACTACAATTAACCTGTAATATACTTATATAATATTTACTGTTCCAGGTCACTACATTTAACCTGTAATGTACTTATATAATCATAACTGTTCCAGGTCACTACAATTAACCTGTAATGTACTTATATAATAATAACTGTTCCAGGTCACTACAATTAACCTGTAATGTACTTATATAATAATTACTGTTCCATATCACTACAATTAACCTGTAATATACTTATATAATAATTAATGTTCCAGGTCACTACAAATGAAAGATTGAATAACTCCCCTGTAATAGTTAAGTATGGACCACAAGGACAAGGAGAAGATTCAAGTGTAGTGTTAGATGATGACTTCAGTACTAACGGTAACTCTTCATGTAGTACTTCTACATGACTATATCATTACAATACGCATACATATTGCATCAGTTACAAGTTGCAAAGTTTATTTCAGTGATCTAGGCAACCGGCCCATAATACATTTTTAGATAATGGTAAAAAGTAATATTTATACAGTTTTCAATAAATATCTTAAGTGGTGAATATGATAAAAATGGTAATCGATAGCGATAAGGTATATTACCAATCAGGAAAAAGGTTCATCAAGTGCCAGCTGTATTAGTGTTTACAAGTATAGATCGTTTTTTGAAGGCATGGTATAAGAATTTTGCTAAATTGATGATAGTGTCAATTTCTTTTAAAGAAAGTAACGAGTACATTTATCTGGATTTGGGTTATTCAACCAAATGAGGTATAAAATATAATGATCGAATAGAATGGTAGGCTGTACATTGGTAAAAAAGTAATCTTCGTCTTCTACACTATACATATATTTGTTTCGAGAAAGAGGGCAACATCGTAGTGCTTTGTATGCACGTGTTATGGCAACATATCAGCATACTTATAAGATTTTTACTTATTATCTGATATCAAGTTTGGTTATTCTTGAATAATTTTTGAAAAAAAATAATGTTAATGTAACAAAATACTTCCGTAGTGATTCTCTCATTCTAGAAGTCACTCGGAATGCCAGGGTATTGTTCAATATGAGGCAGTGGTCACAAACATACCTATATTTCCATTTTGTATTCAAGGAAATATATCTAACAAATGTAAATTTATTCAATGAAATTACAATAAGGTACCTGCTTATACAAGTATAACATTTTTTTTAACAATATTTGATTTCTCTTATCAATATATTGTAATGTTCCAATCATAATAAATGAAAACAAATGATCTAGGCGACTAATATTTAATAAAGGAAAACACTCATGCAGAAAGATGTAAATAAAGGAAAAGAGAAAAACACACAGCCTGTATTCAACAACGAACCAGTAGTGTTTGCAAACTATAACAATAATTTGTAATAATTATATGTACAATATATATATTGTTTAAAGTGCTTTGAGTGATGACCCACTGTGGCCCTCTTGCACGTATTAATGGGTGAATAAATGGATCACCAGTTGGAGGTTAATTTAAAATATATATACATATAACTTTACTAAGTAATGTACGCAACGGATCTCGTATACAATGCCAATAACTGAATGAAAACAAAGTGGTCCGACCTATTGTGTAAGCTCGTTTTGCAATCTTATTCGAAATGAACCTGAGCTTGACATCTAAATACTCTTAGCCTATAATATATTAGATAGTATGCTAAGATTCGATGCATTGTAATTATTTAGTTTAGAGTAACCAAACTTATTCTATGACTGTATTCTGGTCTCACTACACAGTTGATTTTTGTTTTTTGTTCTTTATAAAATAAGGTCTAGGATTTCCACGTTAAAAAACTATTTCGCATAGGATTGTTTCCCAAGCATTTTTATCATAGCAGAAATGTATCTTACATTATAATGCACAATTACTGGTAAGTTGACCAGCTTGTGTTTTTATAGATGTTGGAGTGACACCTTTAGACTTTTTTTTTAATAAAAAGTAATCAAATGATCATAAATACATGCATCTGTTAAAATCTTATGAAAGTCCCTTTTTAAACACCAGTGGTTTCGAATTGCAGTATATGCTATGCCAATGTTTGCTTTTCTCATCTCTGTTTGATGTGAAGTGCTTAAACTTATTTATTTAACTTTGAAAGTGAAAGACGTTTTTACAACTTAGACAAATCATGCTCGAGGTCTTCCTGGGTAGACAAATCATGCTCGAGGTCTTCCTGGATAGAACTTGTACTAAGCATATACGGAAAAAAGTATTTTGTTCCCGTGGCGAAGGATCGAACCCACGATGCTCCGATCAAGGATTCGATGCTCTACCACTAGACAACGCGCCCCACAACACGCTCCAGGCGCTGTCTTGCTTCGACATTTCATCGATAGCTGGATGAAGATATATGGGCAAAACATTTAATTTCACTATTATTTTTATTCACGTTCTATCCTAAAAGTATTCATTTAATGAAGTTACGCAATGACTTCCTGCTACAACAAAATGAAGATTGATTTTGTTCCTGGGTGTCATTAGGTCAATGAGGTAACGCAAAGGTAAATAAAAAGCAGAATATATTTCCAAAATACAAATTGGGCTATTATTTATTGTATTTCTTTAATTCGTAAATACGTTTTCTGTTACTATTCATATATCAGTCAAAAAGAACATTTACACCATGACTTCCTACTACATGAAATCAATAAACTTTTAGTATTTTGTGTTTAGATATCTGGAGAGATGAGGTCAACAGGTCATGATCTCTTTAACACTTTAACAGTCTAAATATTAAGATAACAAAGGCGATAATATATGAATGAATACACACTTGTTTTCAATATTTAGTATTCAGTGTAAACACTGTTTCATTGTTAAGTAGGTAATCGTATGCCAATATGCAGTGCTATTATAGAACTGATATGAAATTTCTCAGTGACATTTCTCTTGAATATTAAAGAATGTCGATTTTGGTATGACATTATTATAGGCATTTTCCTGACATCGAAAAGCAGTGACAGGGAGGAAATAAAGATGATAATTGCACAAAGAGTATTTTCTACAAAAATAATGCATCAGTTCGAATATATTTGAAAAAAAAAATGGACCTTTGTTTTCATTCAATCATTGATATGGTATCCACGTCCACATGCTTTAACAAAGAAGAGAAAATATATAAAACAGATTTACACGAATAAAATAGTTTGTGACCATTGACAGTGAGTATATAGCACAAGCTTAACCCTCCATAACATGTATACAAAACACAGGTTAGCCTTCCGCTGGGATTTACCGCTAATATTTTGATTGAAATCAATTAAAGTTACAAGTAAATATTAAAATGTTTTTCAAGATATTTGTGAAAAGAAATAAGAGTGTTTAATTCTGGTTTGCACAACTACAGCAATACTTGTGTAACAAAATGCAGATGCAGCTGAATTATCTAATGTTTTATAATTAATTACAGTCACAGTATACACATGTGGTAAGATGGCAAGTGACTGTAGTCGCTGTGAGGCGTTAAACAAGACTAGATACAGCTGTAACTGGTGTGGTTGGGCACCAGCTGTATGTAACCATAACAGCTCTGTGTGTACACCCTTTACCACATGTCCAGCTCCAGTTGTTACTAAGGTTTGTATGTAGGGTGTTTAACAATATTGATAAACCCGACTATAGCTGATGCATTATGGTATACATAATAATTTACTATCATAGGTTATATATGTATATGTGAGTGCCATCATCCGTCACAATCTTGGATCTCGTTGTATGGTTGTAATGCAGAATCGGTAGACTTAAAATACATTTTGACATAAATTCATCCATTTATCAATTAGTTGAACTAATACATGTTATGTTCATGAACATTACCCAGTTGTGTCTGTTGTTTCTAGTTGTTTTTTGTTTTTTTTAAAATATGTAAGTTTAGATACACCAATCCGCGGGAAGTGACGTCATAAATATAGCGTCATGAAACTAGCGTATATGTTTTTATCTATTTTTTTTTACATTTATCTAAATTGATGGCAAACAGCCAATTATCTGGTGTTGTACCATTTGGGTGGTTTTGCTCCATGTATGTGTATACATTATTGGCAACAAATAAATTTCTAAAACAATATCATTTTAATTTATTGTATATAATGAACCGAAATGTGCAATTACATGCTTATACGTAATTAATCATTTCTGGTGCATACCTTTTATATTGCATATAATTCCAAAGAAGGGCGCTGATAAAGTTATAAACGTGGACACTTTTCCGGTATTGACCTTTAATATTGCAAATAATTCCACGAGACAGGCTTTGACAAGGTTATACAAGTGTTACTTTTTCCGGTAATGACATGTTATATTATCCCAAAATGGGCGATGAAAATTATATTTGCATGTTTTTTTTCCTTTTTCTGAAACTACCGTTCATATTACAGATAGTACCCCGTGATGGTCCCATACAAGGTCATACACGTGTCACTATTTCTGGTACTGATCTTGGATCATCATTGTCAAATATCAGTTCCGTGACATTGGCGGGTGTTTCGTGTGATGTTACAGAAGTTGTTACAGATCGGAATAGTACGGATTTCGATACAATGGTAACAAAAGAGTGAGTGATAACTTCAGAATTTGGTTCAATTATAGTATTGTATCTCAATGATATTATATACATTTAACTGTAGTTAAAGATACATTTAATAGAATTATGGTAACGTAGCCCAAAAATGAATGTTTGGCTATTAAGTATACGTACCTCATGAAACACTCAAGTCAAATTAAGATTGGTTGTTTAACGAGAATAAGAAGCGACAATATTTTCATTTTTATATATAATATTTGACGTGATGAAATTCTTTTGAATAAAACGCATGATAACACAAACAGTTAACAGTCTTTCAATACATGTCATCCTAACTTATCCAAACTTAATGTACACAAATATATTTCAGAATACATTGTTCATCAGGAGCCCTAAGCAACATGTCTGCTGCTGGTGTCCCAGGGGATGTTATAGTCACCAGTGCTGGGACACAATCTTCTTCATTAGGCAGTATTAAGTTTACTTATCAGGTAGATTGTTTTATATGAATAAATGAGGATCTGCTTTAAATTGTTAACGCAGTTCAATTTAATTTTGGTTGCTTTTAATTATCAGGAAGCAGTTATTCAAAAAACTATTTAATTTTGCGTTTAATATATAATACATTTATGTAGTTATGTTATTGACAATCGTAAAACATTGCCGTTGTATTTCTAAAACTCCTTTTGAAAACGTTGAAAACGTCATTACAATTCAAACATATTGGAAATACTAGCTTCAACTTAACGGAATGTTAAGCTAATATAGGTTTGAACAATTCAAGTTAATAGTTTGGAATAATGAATATGTTTATCGATTCATACAGTTCAGTGTGATTAATACGTATGTATCAACAAATTATGCGTAATCAAAACGTAAATGATACAACAGTGACCTATATCAACATTCTGACGCATCTGTATGAATATATTAACTTAGAGTGGGACGTTCTCCAAAACAACAAATAAGACCTGTTCTTATCACATTTCAAGATACTATGCTGTTACAAAAACATATTTCTTGAATAAAACATAAACTGAACCATTAAATATCAATTATAAATAGTACAATACGGGCAGTAATATAAATAAATGTTATTTAATGTAACATATATCATACGAGGGGCTATCGAAATCACGCAAAATTCACAAGAAATTAACCTCGACATCTATACGGTATTGTATTTACGTTAAGTAAAGAGTATGGTGGCAGCGGACTAAAAGGATTCCTGTCAAGTGACTGTCAGGATATTTGTTGCCAGATTAACTCTTGCCTTACCTAGGGGCTAATCCGGTAACACTGGTTGCAGCGGTGTGATTTCTGTGAAAATAAATTGGATTTTATTTTTTAAAGAATTTGTGGACTTTAACACGCTTATCTTCGAACCAACGCACTTGAAAAGAATGGTGAAATTGAAAATATAAAAACATGGCTGAAAATTTAAATTCTAATCGCATGGATGACATGACTGATTTAAGAAACTCAATTGTGCTACTCCATAAAGAACAACAAAATTTACAGAAGCATATGGAAATGCAGGAGAGAAACCTTCATGAATCCATAATTGAAATTGTTAACTGTTTTGAATATCTATTGGAAAATAATGAATGTCAACCGCAGGAACTTCGAGATGAAAATAACAGACTGAAGCATACCCTTAGATAAGTGTTCGAAGTTGGAAGTGTAAAATCTTAGACTTCTATGAATTTAAATATGTATGTTTCTGTCTCGTAGATTAAGTGCCTAATATCCATTAATAAATGCATTATTGATCCAAGGGGGTAATAACGATAAAAAAAGGCATTCCTTTATTTATATTTGTTATATATTTGTGGAGAAAAATTGTCATTGCATTTACACGTTAGAACAAGAAATGCCGTCCATGAAGGTGCAAGAGGTCCGTTAGGGATCGCTTGATAATATACAGGAAGATTATTTGGTTGAAGTCAAGCTTCATCGTGAAATATACGAACTTTGGAAACTAACTATCTCAGGAGATTCAAGAGAAAGAAATTTACAAAAATCTGTCAGAGACTGGAACATAATTGTGAACAGACACCAGAAACAAATAAATATCCCACAGAAGAAAAGCATAATGAAATCAAAAGCCTTGGAGCGGAGAATTAAATTTTCAAGAATGTTTTTATCTGAAAAGTCCAACAGAAAGGGTAATGTAATTCCAATGCCACGTCAAGTCATTTTTGATGGAAAAGTTCTTGGGGATATTTTGCGAAACCATTTGAAGCCCTAGTTGTTCCCTGTTAATGGGGCGAACATGAAAGATTGTTTCGTCTTCGGGGGGAAACAGCAGAGTATATTTTCAACCAAACCCCTAGAGATACACTTCAGATACACTGGAAGCACGTAATAAGGAAAGGCTAACAAGTTCATCATATTTGGCTTAATTGGAAACCAGGAAACATTAGCCAAAAGAAAAAAATGGCTGAGTATGTTTCTGATTCAGTAAAAAGGGAAACAATCAATGTCCGGCACTTCATAAAAGGCTTGCTTGATCAGCAGGACGGTTTATTCACTGGAATTAAGGAACCAAAGACAATTGATGAGGCCCGCACGATTCTCGAAACATACGATATTCTCAAGGAGAAAGTGAAGTCAGGTGTCAAAATTCGCAGTGTGGCGGCTATTAACTCTAAACCTTCATCTTCGGATTATGTGACTGAAGTTAGGTTTCAATCCTTTGGTCGCGACATTAAAACCTCTCTAGGAAAGAAAATAGACAATTTGGCATGTCAACTCAAATCGGCTGACAAGCAATCGCAATAGTAATAAGACGGACAGTATATGTTACAAATTGTGGTGAAGCTTGACATATTTCTAGAAATTGCCCTTCAAAGTACAATGACAACAGAAGTTGAAAGTATTGTGTTACCCTACGTGAACTTTTAACAATAGTATCTTTTAGGCTCAAATTTCGTCATTATTTGCTAGGACATCAGTTCGTAGTGCAGTCGGATCACTCAAGCCCTAGGTGGATTACTTTCTTCAAATCCCCTACTGATCAAATAGCAAGATGGATGGAAATTATGGCCCAGTTTGAATTTAAAATTGAACACAGAAAGGGAAATAAGCATTTGAATTGTGATAGTTTAAGCAGAATACCGTGTGATCCAGCAGATTGTGATCATTATGACACTGTGTCTTTTACCGTGTAAGGGGTGGATGACTCGCTTGAAACGTCACAATGAATGGTCAGAATTTGCAAAGGTGGATGATTTGATACCTTTATTTACCAGGAACAGTACTGTTTCCAGGGAAATTATAGGAAGTACACGTTTTCAGACTGTACAGTCATTTCTCCTCTTGTTGCAAGTTTTGGTGTCTTTAATAGATACAAGTCTAAAAAATGTGAAAAGTGGATTTCACAGACTCACTAAACGTTTTGATCTTCTCCGGATCAGAGACAGAGATTCAGATTATGTTCAAAGGGTATCTCCGAAGGGGTGAAAGAGGGAACCTCACTTGGACTTAAACCTAAAAGTGTTGCAACGAAATGACCAAAACGTGGAAAAAGGTCTGGGATATTATTGCCAGTGAGTCCCTTGCAGTGCGCAATTTGTGACTTAATTGGGATATCCTTCATTTACGGAATGGTTCTTGCTTACGAAATCCCCATGTAAATACAAGACCATAAAGGAACAATAAGTTACCCTCATTATTGAAAAAGGATATTTTAAAGTAGTGCTGTAGTTTTAAACTATCTGTTCATCTTGAAATATATAATACTGTCTTAAAAATGAAATCATCGTTTCACTGGTATCAAATGAAGTGTGATGTGTGTGTTTTAATCCGCAACTGCCCAGTATGCTCTGCTAGGAAGAGACCAATTAGACCAGGGAGACACAGTCTTGCAGAATATTCAGTTTCGTATCCGATGGATCGGGTTTGTACTGATGTAAATGAACCACTGTCCATCACGCAGCAGGGAAACCGGCTGAATCATTTCACGAAGTTTGTTGAATGTTACACTATTTCTGATCAAAAAGCAGAAACAGCCACAAAGAAAATTGTTTATGAATACTTCAGGTGTGGTGTTAGTTTGGATTGATACAGTGACTAAGGATATAAATTGTTTCTGCTTAGTGGTTGTCTTATTTGTTGGCTGACGACCAAAGAAGGCACGTGGTGAAACTGCCAAAAACTGCTTGAAAAGTTCCCTGAATATAATCAAAGGCAATTTGCAACTTGTGTCACTGGTGACACTACTCATTTTTCGAGCCAGTGCGAAATGTTGGGAAAAAATATTGGTACAAAACATGACAGATGTCCAGTCTTTGCAAAACGGACATTGGGTGTAAAGAACAATCTTAATGCAATTTGCTTCTCTGTTGAAGGTTTAGCAATACATGTACCGGTAAACAAGGGTAAAAGTGTGGCTGGGTGGTACATTCGTAACATGTTCGCCTCTTGCATGATATTGCCCCAGTGCACATCCATGTCATTGTAACGGATTTTTTTAAGTCTGAGAAAATGACAGTGCTACCAAACAACCTTAACTCATAGACCTTGCTCCACGTGACCTCTTTCTCTTTCCCAAAATGAAAAAAACGTCCTCTCCGGTCGTAGATATGGATCACGGCAGCTCTTGGTTCTGCCGTTAACCAGTACCTTCGTATATAGTATAACAAATCAGCCAAACGTGACGCTTTCCAGAAAAGGATCCACAGACTAGAATATGTATTTCTAACCGAGGAGAGTACTTTGAGGGTATGAAATGAAGACATTAGCGATTTAGTTCCTTAAAGTGGTTAGAGAGCAAGTACATAATACATTTCGGACACTCCTCGTATATATAAAGTGCATATGCATCGCAGGATTACGGTGAAAATAACACCGCCGTTCTCACATCTTATTTATGTTTAAGTTATATTACATTCTTTAAAGAAACATTACAAAACACTCTGGTGGCCTAAGTAAAATGCTAACTATGCACTGAAGTACAGTGCAATTGTATTACAATGTATGTCATTTGGCTTTAAAATGCGTAATTGTGTTTAAAGACAAACCAGGTGACTACTACATTTTTTCTGTGTTGTAAATAACAGTTGAAGCATTATCGAATGCACTGAAAGTATTTAAAATGCAAACTTAATTCTGATTTTTCTCTGACATAAAAAATAATTTAATACTAAATGATGTCAACCATTGGCGTGTTCACTTAATTTTATTGTAGATAATGACTATCACAGACATGCGTCCAAAAAAAGGTCCTATTGCAGGAGGTACCAGGGTAACAATCTATGGCGAACACCTAGGTGTGGGAAACAGAGAACTTATCGTTCTGTTGGGCAATAGTCAGGCACAAGATGTTGAAGTATTGCCTAAAATTGATCTGGATGCAGTTATAACTTGGTCAGTATTTTGTATTACTGAGTTTAAAATTCAGTGATTCAGAATGTACAAACACGTGATTGAGTAAATTTACTTTAATTTATCCAGCGTTTTAGTAGTTAAATGTGATAAATTGTAAATGTGAAACATCTGGTTACGTATCAAGAGTACAGATTTACACAAACGGAAACATATACCTAGTTTACACATACACCCCGTGTACACTGTGTTACCACTGGGTGACGCTTTCACACGTCATGTGTTTTAACGCATGATCCCTGGGATTTATTTTCATTAGAACTATTTTATTTCAAAATTTTATGTTGTTTCGTTACACGTCAGGAGTGCTGCAATAAAGTCTTTTCCCCCTGAAACAGGAGTCAAACTACCAATTTCTTCTTATTTAAGTGGTCAAGTGAAGCAAAAGGATAGTGCCGTTTTTATTTTAAAAAAAACTGTCATGGTCATTTATGTTTCAATTCGAATTTTTCTAAGTACTAAAACCGTCGCAATCAAATGAACAATGAAGTTTGTTTAAGATATAGCCCCGGACATTTTGTAAGCATACTAATTCTAAGTTATGTATTAAAAGATTACTATTTACAAACCGTTGTTTGTTGCGTGGGTACAACAAAATACATAAGACAGAATAATATTAACTAATTTTTTATTTGGACTGTCAAACATCATATTCCACATTTTAATCTCCAAGATGGTAGCCATTTGTAAATATTTCACAGAAAGTTCAATTTTTAAGTTAAATGTTATATTTTAAAGACAGTTCAACTTCTCAATGATCCACATGTTTACATATAAAATCAATATTCAAGATTATATCACAGTTTATATTTAAACAATCTCCAAGATTATCTAAAGTGTCTATTTTAAAAGAAAAAGTAAAGTCATTAAAATGAATTATTCATTTTTTAAAAGAGTCAATCTTCAAAGTCAATTATCAATATAAAAATCTAAATCCAAAGTAAAGTATGTCTTTCAAAGAAAGTTCAATATATCAATATATTCAATATCCAAATAGAAATGAATATACATAAAAATCATTCTCAAAGATGATCTACATGTATATATTTAAAAAAGATTCAATCTCTCAGCTGAATTATATATTTCAAAGAATGTTATTTCCTAAGATTATCTAGATGTATTTATACATCTGCTTGAAAAAGTTCACTCATTATATCCGAGCTGACGTACATGTATAAGTTTTGAATACAATATTGAATAAAAATATATATTTAAAGAAAAGTTAAATCTCCAAGATGACATACATTTAAAAAGTTAAATCAATTTATTTTCTGTTGTTTTATTTTTTCAATCGCCAAGTTAATAGATTGATTGAATATAAAGCGTCATTTTATGCAATCGAGGGCTAACAGACGACCAGTTAACGTAACTGTTTCCTGGTATCCTGGAAGAACCAATACTCAAGCACACCCCATATCTGTAAGTAACTGATAACATTCCAACTTGAATCAGCAGCGAGAGACGAATGGCAATGAGACACAATGTCGTATATCAACCATAAAGGAGACTGGCAGAGCGGAGTCTCGAACTTCCGACCATTAAAGTGATAGTCAGAAGCGCAACCGACTGAACTAATATACAAAACATGTATATATTATTTAAAAAAAATTCCAATTTCCTAGACTAAGTTAAGTTATGCTAACAATATTAAAGATAACGAACAGCGGTTGCTAGATTAAGGCAAAGATATAAATGCACATATGAGCACATAATTTTTGTTTTTTGGAAGCTCATTCAATTCCATAGGATAGACGTTTAAGGAATAACCTAAGAAACAACAGTTAATGCTAGTGAAATGAACATAAAAACACATTGTTTTGGGATTTGAACAGGGATCGCCCGGGCGACAATCCGCGGCTGTTTATACTGTATCTAATGCGTCACTTAGGCTGTTGACTTATTTAATATATAAATATATATATATAAATCAAACTTTAAAAACTTAACCCACTGGATTTATTATATAATTATTACACCAAAAGAAAAACACATAAGAAAATACCGCAAATAGTTCCAAGATGACTGGTAATAACTCTAAACTGAGTTAGGATAATCGGCGATTAGGAACTTAGTTGTTTGACTATGTTTTCAACGGTAGAATTTCATGGACGTCCTTCGGTTTTTGAAGATGTGACTATTTATAGAACATCTATCCTATGAAGCCTTGAAATGCGAATACTTATCATAGGCAAATTTGCCGAGGTAAACATTAAAAAAACTGTAACAAAATATATAAACATTCACAAACGGATCTACAAAGCCAAGTCTAAACAAACATTACAAATACATGTACAAAAAACATAGTTTACATACAAGGATATGTACAACAAGGTTTGCAACTATATAAACTGATACGTATAACCGGGCCAAGTTTAAACCTAAATGAACGGATACGTATACCAAAGTGTACACATACACAAACGAATACATATAACCAAGTTTACACATTTACAAACGGATACTTATAACCCAGTTTACACATTCAAAAACGTATACGTATAACCAAGATTACATATTCATAAGCGGATACATATAACCCAGTTTACATATTCAAAAACGGATACATATAACCAAGTTTACACATTCACAAAAGGATACATAAAACCAAGTTTACACATTCACAAACGGATAAGTATAACCAAGTTTACACATTCACAAGCGGATACATATAACCAAGTTTACATATTCACAAGAGGATACGTATCAGCAAGTTTACACATTCACAAGCGGATACATATAACCCAGTTTACATATTCACAAACAGATACGTATAACCAAGTTTACATATTCACAAGAAGATACGTTTAAGCAAGTTTACATATTCACAAGAGGATACGTATGACCAAGTTTAGAAATTCACAAGCGGATAATATAACCCAGTTTACATATTCACAAACTGATACATATATCCAAGTTTACATATTCACAAACGGATACATATAACCAAGTTTACATATTCACAAGTGGATACATATAACAAAGTTTACAGCGGATACGTATAACCCAGTTTACAAATTCACAAACGGATACGTATAAACAAGTTTAAACATTCACAAACGGATATGTATAAATAAGTTTACACATTCACAAGCAGATACGTATAAGCAAGTTTACACATTCACAAACGGATACGTATAAACAAGTTTACACATTCACAAACGGATACGTATAACCAAGTTTACACATTCAAAAGTGGATACGTATAACAAAGTTTACATATTCACAAGAGGATACGTATAACAAAGTTTACATATTAACAAACGGATACATATAACCAAGTTTACATATTCACAAGTGGATACATATAACAAAGTTTACAGCGGATACGTATAACCCAGTTTACATCTTCACAAATGGATACGTATAAACAAGTTTATACATTCAAAAACGGATACGTATAAACAAGTTTACACATTCACAAACGGATACGTATAACCAAGTTTACACATTCACAAGCAGATACATATAACAACGTTTACATATTCACAGGCGGATACATATAACCAAATTAACATATTCACAAACGGATACATGTAACCTATTTTATGCATATATAAACGGATATATATAACCAAGTTTACACATTCATAAATGGATACATATTACCCCCAGTTCAGAGATACATAAACGGATACATAATATCAAGTTTACATATTCACAAAAGTATACATATAACCTAGTTTACATATTCACAAACGGATACATATAACCAAGTTTACATATTCACAAACGGATACATATAACCAAGTTTACATATTCACAAGCAGATACATTTAACTCAGTTTACATATTCACAAGCACTCCTTGAAAAATTCGGCTTATGTAAGCAAAATATGGACAGATACTCAGCTGAAAATCGCGCGTGTGTGCCATTTTTGTGAACATATTTACCACGACGCAAACTTACATATAATAACGACGTGCCCATTGACGCAATTGATCCGTCAGGACTTCATAATTTATGTGTTTTTAAGTTACGGAAACAGAATTGGTCACAAATTAATAAATATTGACAAAGAAAATATGATGAGATGCTTGCTGGGGCAGGCATCAAAGGACTTCGATAATACTGCTGTGCATGAAAGGTTTTGCCTGGACACATTTCAATATATTGCAAAATGTATGCTTTGGATTGAAACAATTATTTGATTACTATATACATTTATCTGATGCCAGTGCATGTTGTCATGACATGTCATTGTATGCGAATGTTTACTGTCTTCTGAATTTTTGTTTTCATATATGTGTATGTGTGTGTGTGTGTGTCTGTCAGTGTGTGTGTGTCTATGTCTGCGTGTGTGTCTCTGTGCATGCGTGTGCAGGTGGGTATGGCCACTGGCAAGCGAGCGAACGTGCAACTATTAATTATTGCCTACTACAATTTGCTAATGTTCTTGTATTTTTTATTTCATATGTGTTGTTTGTCACCTTATACATATGTTTGCATTGTGTTCATGTACCATAAAATCTCTGTAACCGGAGGAATTAAAGAGAATAAATAAATAAATAAATAAATATTACCAAGTTTACATACTCACAAACTGATAAATATAACTTAGTTTGCATAACCACAAGCGGATACATATAACCAAATTAACATATTCACAAACGGATACATGTAACCCAGTTTAGAGATACATAAACGGATACATAATACCAAGTTTACATACATATTCACAAAAGTATACATATAACCTAGTTTAGAAATACAACAACGGATACGTATAACCAAGTTTGCATATTCATAAACGGATACCTATAACCAAGTTTATATATTCACAAACGGATACTTATAACCAAGTTTACATATTCAGAAACGGATACGTATTACCAAGTTTACATATTCACAAATGGATACGTATAAGCAAGATTACACAATCATAAACGAATACGTAAAACCAAGTTTACACATTCATTAACGGATACATATAACCCAGTGTAGATATACATAAACGGATACGTATAAGCAAGTTTAAATATTCAAAAGCAGATAAATATAACCAATTTTACACATTCACAAACGGATACATTAACCAAGTTTACACATTCACAAGCGACCACATACAACCAAGATAAACATTCACAAACGCATACATATAACCCAGTGTAGACATATATAAACGGATACGTATAACTAAGTTTACATATTTACAAGCGGATACATATAACCAAATTCACACATTCAAAAACGGATACATATATTCAAGTTTACATATTCAATAGCGGATACATATAACCAAATTTACATATTCACAAGCGGATACATATAGCAAAGTTTAGATATGCATACACGGATACATAAAACCAAGTTTGCATATTCACAAACGGATACGTATAACCAAGTTTACATATTCACAAACGGATACATATAATCAAGTTTACATATTCACAAGCGGATACATATAAACACATTTACATATTCACAAGCGGATACATATGACAAAGTTTAGATATGCATAAACGGATACATAAAACCAAGTTTGCATATTCACAAACGGATACGTATAACCAAGTTTACATATTCACAAACGGATACATATAACCGAGTTTACATACTCACAAGTGGATACATAAAACCAAGATTACATATTCACAAGTGGATACGTATAACCAAGTTTACATATACACAAGTGTATACGTACACCAAGTTTATATATTCACAAACGGATACATATATCTAAGTTTATATATTAACAAGTGGATACGTATAACCAAGTTTACATATACACAAGTGGATACGAACACCAAGTTTACATATTCATAAGCGGATACATATATCTAAGTTTATATATTAACAAGTGGATACGTATAACCAAGTTTACATATACACAAGTGGATACGAACACCAAGTTTACATATTCATAAGTGGATACATAAAACCAAGTTTACATATACACAAATAGATACGTACATCAAGTGTATATATTCACAAGTGGATACCTATAACCAAGTTTGACATATTCACAAGTGGATACGTATAACCAAGTTTACATATACACAAGTGGATACGTTAACCAAGTTTACATATACACAAGTGGATACGTATAACAAAGTTGACATATACACACGCGGATAAGTACACCAAGTTTACTTATTCACAAGTGGATACATATATCCAAGTTTATATATTTACAAACGGATACGTATAATCAAGTTTACATATTCACAAGCGCATACGCATAACAAAGTTTACACATTTACAAACGGATACATATAACCAAGTTTACATATTCACAAGAGTATACATACAACCAAGTTTACACATTCACAAGCAGATACATATAACCCAGTTTACATATTCACAAGCGGATACATATAACCAAGTTTACACATTCACAAGCGGATACATATAACCCAGTTTACACATTCACAAGCGGATACATATAACCAAGTTTACATATCCCCAAGCGGATTCTTATAACAAAGTTTAGACATGCATAAACGGATCCATAAAACCAAGTTTACATATTCACAAGTGGATACGTATAACCAAGTTGGCATATACACACGCGGATACCTATAACCAAGTTTACATATTCACAAGCGGATACATATATCCAAGTTCATATATTCACAAACGGATACGTATAAACAAGTTTACACATTCACAAACGGATACGTATAACCTAGTTTAGACATATATCATTTGATACATATAACCAAGTTTACATATTCACAAACGGATAGGTATAACCAAGTTGACATATTCACAAGCGGATACGTTTAACCAAGTTTACATATCAGAAGCGGATACATATAACCAAGTTTACCTATTCACAAGCGGATACGTATAAGCAAGTAAACATATTCACAAACTGATACTTATAACCAAGTTTACATATGGACAAGATGATACGTATGACCAAATTTGCATATGCACAAGAGGGTACTTATAACCATGTTTACATATTCACAAACGAATACGTACACCAAGTTTACATATTCACAATCGGATACAGATAATCAAGTTTACACATTCACAAGCGGATACATATAACAAGTTTAGACATGCATAAACGGATACATAAAACCAAGTTTGCGTATTCACAAGTGGATACATACGCCAAGTTTACATATTCACAAGTGGATACGTATAAACAAGTTTACATATTCTCAAGTGGATATGTACACCGAGTTTACATATTCACAAACGGATACGTACACCAAGTTTACATATTCACATTTGGATACGTATAACCAAGTTTACATATACACATATACACACGTGGATACATATGACCACAACCGGATAGGTATAACCAAGTTGACATATTCACAAGCGGATACGTTTAACCAAGTTTACATATCAGAAGCGGATACATATAACCAAGTTTACCTATTCACAAGCGGATACGTATAAGCAAGTAAACATATTCACAAACTGATACTTATAACCAAGTTTTCATATGGACAAGAGGATACGTATGACCAAATTTGCATATGCACAAGAGGGTACTTATAACCATGTTTACATATTCACAAACGAATACGTACACCAAGTTTACATATTCGCAATCGGATACAGATAATCAAGTTTACACATTCACAAGCGGATATATATAACAAAGTTTAGACATGCATAAACGGATACATAAAACCAAGTTTGCATATTCACAAGTGGATACATACGCCAAGTTTACATATTCACAATTGGATACGTATAAACAAGTTTACATATTCTCAAGTGGATACGTACACCGAGTTTACATATTCACAAACGGATACGTACACCAAGTTTACATATTCACATTTGGATACGTATAACCAAGTTTACATATACACACGTGGATACATATGACCAAGTTTACATATTCACAAACGGATACGTACACCAAGTTTACATATTCACAAGTGGATACGTATAACCAAGTTTACATATACACACGTGGATACGTAAATCAAGTTTACATATTCACAAACGGATACGTATAACCCTGTTTACATATTCACAAGTGGATACGTATAACTCAGTTGACATATTTACAAGCGGATACGTACAATCAAGTTTACATATTCACAAACGAATACTTATAACCAAGTTTACATATTCACAAACGGATACATATACATGTAACCCAGTTAAGACATACATAAACGGATACGTATAACTAAGTTTACACATTCACAAACCGATACATATAACTAAGTTTACATATGCACAAATGGATACGTATAACTAAATTTACAGATACGTATACCAAGTGTACATATTTATAAATGAATACGGAAAACCAAGTTGACACATTCACAAACGGATACGTATAACTAAGTTTACACATTCACAAACAGATACGTATAACCTAATTGACACATTCATAAATGGATACGTGAAACCAATTTTACATATTCATTATTTGTTACGTAAAACCAAGTTGACACATTCATAAACGGATATGTATAACAAAGTTTACCTATGAAATATAAACAAATACATATAACAAAGTTTACACATTCACAAACGAATACATATAAACAAGTTTACACATTCACAAACAGATGCGTTTAAGTTTACATATTCATAGATGGATACGGAAAACAAAGTTTACATATTTACACACATATAACCACATTGATACACTCACAAGCGGATACGTATGACTAAGCTTAAATACTCACAAGCTGATGCGTTTAACCAATTTACATATTCATCAATGGATACGGAAAACCAATTAATATATTCACACACGAATGCTTATAACCAAGTTTGCACATTCACAAACGGATACGTATAACTACGTTTACACATTTACAAGCAGATACGTATAAACAAGTTTACACATTCATAAATTGATACGTAAAACCAAGTTTACACATTCATAAACGAATACGTAAAACCAGGTTTACACATTCATGAACAGATACGTATGACCACCTTTACACATTCACAAACGAATACATATAACCAAGTTTACACATTCACAAGCAGATACGTATAAACAAGTTTACACATTCATAAATTGATATGTAAAACCAAGTTTACACATGCATAAACGAATACGTAAAACCAAGTTTACACATTCATAAATGGATACGTATGACCAAATTGACACATAACCAGACGGATACGTATAATCAAGTGTACATAATATACAAACTAATACGAATAACACATTCACAAACAGATACGTGTAACCAAGTTGACACAGCCACAAACAGATATGTATAACCAAGTTTACACGTTCATAAATGGATACGTATAACCAAGGTTACACATAACCAAACGGATACGTATAACCAAGTTGACACAGCCACAAACAGACACGTTTTATAACCCAGTTTACATACAAACGGAAACGTTTGGCCCAACTTACACATATATAAACGATGTGTATGATAACGTCTATACGTATTTTATATTACTGTGTGTTTGTTTTATTTCATACTGTTTAACTTTTTTCAGGTTCTATTTCACCGTGCAGTTTATAGTACCAAGTGGTTTGAAAAATAATATTACAGTCGTGAGATTATATTTGTCAAATCACCATATTCTTCTTGTTGCAAAGAAATCTCTGAATTTCACTCTGCTGCCAAATCCAATGTTTGACCCGATTCCACCAAAGAAAGGATTTCTTAGGTTAGGCCAGACGGTAGATGTTGTACATTGTTTTCATTCTTTATGCTATAAATCATATATTTATCATGGTAACTAATAACATAATGTTATTAATCAAGTGACTGCATATTGGCTTACTTTGATATTGGGTTGAGGACTGCCGTATTGGCACGAGGCCGTAGGACGAGGGTCAATATAATAGTCAGAGAGATTCAATATCAAAGTCAATATGAATTCACTCAGTTAATGACATTTTCATTAATTAACTATTACATTCCATTTCAGTGTCTGTCTGCTTTAATGGTACTGTGTAAGAAATGTACCTTCGTGTAAATAGCACGAGCACATAACAAAAAAGTAACGATAAATATATTAAAAAACGTTGACATTTACTTAGAGTGATATAAAGTCGCACAAAGTTTTCAAGACAGCGTCGTGATAAGGCCACACCAAATTGATTCACTATTCTTCGGATTTTTAAAAAAAAAATTGGGGCGAGCGAGCGAAAAAATATTAAAATATTTTTTTATTTAATTTTAGAGTTTCTGAAGCGAGCGAAAAAAAATATCAATGACTGAAATACCAAATACATAGAATCACTTAAGTTTGTCTAAAATTATTAAAGCTCGACTACAACTAAAGCCTGACAATACAAATGAATGTTAAATGTAAATGAATACTGATTTGTTACATCTATTAAAAGTTTAAGTGTGATTTTGTCAAAAAAAACAGCGATTAAAAAAAAAACAGGGTCGGTAGGTAGAAACTTTTTTTAACTTTATTATCAAGTGCTTATGTAGATAGTTGCTGTATGGAAAATATGCACTTTGATCCTGTCGAATAAAAAAACACGGCAAATACCGGAAAATAGCCCGCTGTTAAACCGAGATTAGAAAGTCACACATGCGCGCCTCGATTCCTTATACAAGAAAATGACGAACGATTCGCGATGAATAAATTCCTTGCAGATTCAACAAGAATTTCCTCGTGTTATAACTTATTGCCGAGGAACGTTCAATGTCTAGTTTGCAAATGATTTAATAATTTTATTATGCGTTGATATGTAGAAAGAATAAATACTGTAACTAGTTCAGAAACGATTTTGTGTAATTTCTATTTTACAGTTTTTCAGTTTATTTTTGGTCTTGTGGCACAGTTGTCCTTCGTATTTCATGTCGCACTTTTCTAAAAGTTTCGGAGGTGTTAAAGATTGTCCTTGGTATACAGTTTTACATATTGATTTTCTTTATCGTTGTTCCGGCGGTAAACTATACGAAAACCGACAAGACTACGAGATATATGCCAATTAGTCATGCTGTGTTGAATTTGATTGTAACACCTCTCATGTGTAATCAATTTGAAAGTTTCTGATATCATCTGCAATCTTATTGGCTTACAACCGATAAAGGCGGAGCTTATGTATCTTGGTCATGTTTAGGACAATGATTGACATTCGCCGTGACAATTAGTTTGTTTTTACAACAAATTGCACGGGGAGTAAAAATATAATACCAGGATATTGTGATTGCGCGAGATTTTGACTCAAGATTTTTCGCGAAATTTATTTTTTAAGCGAGCGGCGAAAAATAAAAATAAAAATATTTTTTATTGGATTTCTGTTGATTTTGGTGCGGGAAATCCTATGAATATATGATCAGGTTGGTGTGGCCTTAAGTATTAATTGACTTAACTGTATTGGCCTTGTTATAGACGAAAACTATGCCGTTCTATGACTCGGGCTCGGCCAATACGAACAGAACTCTGCCAAATACGAAACAACTTTTGTAGCCTTCAGTTTTTCCATTAACTTACATAGATAAAATAATTGAAAACTGACACTGTTATTGCCTTTGGCCAATATGGCAATACATGTATTTGTACCAATAACTCGGTTAGTTTGAAATCACTTAATTGATAACATTATATTATCAAACAGTGACTCCCATATTTACTTGGTTTTCGTAGTTGCAGAGCATCTTAACATATCAATACACTCGGTTTTTGTTTTGGCCTTGTTTGATCGTATTAGCTGGCTTTCCGTTCGTATTGACCGAGTTCAGCTTAATATTTTCGTGTCCTTTACCATATGAACGCTGCGATTCACTCTTATGACAGCCAACACGTAATAGTTAATTAATAAACACTGCTATGAATGTATTCTTTCATGGAATATCAAGAAAGAAATGAATATTATAACAATCGAAATGTGTCACATTTCTCTTATGAACCAGTTTATTCATTCAGAACCAATCTTTGTGCGTGTATCTTCGGTTATCAATATGCAATTAATTTTGTTTCTCCATGTAAAGTAGTAAAAACCATTTCATCATTCAATGCAAATATGCAATTAACTACCCTAATATTTTTGAAATTTTAAGTGCTATGCAACATAATGTTAGTAACTTTATTATATTTTTATTATCGTTTTACAATCACTGTTAAGATACAAATTGCAGAAAGAAAACAGAAGTTTCATTTGTTAACAACCCTAATATTTTTATGAACGTTTAAATGCTGCCAGTATCAAGTACTACAAATATCAACAACAGGAATCCCAAAGGGCATGTAGCGCTCAATGACCTTTACATTGGCTCCATTAACGCCAAAACTTGATAATTTACAATGTTAGTATGTTGTTACTTACAGAGGGGGAACACTGATTACATTAAGAGGACGTAGACTCGACAATGCTAACCTTGCTACCATAAGAACCGAATATGGCGGAGAGTACACTGTGAGATCAATATAACATATTTCTCAAATACTCTATTTTCATAATTTAGACAAATATAAAATGCTGGAGAATCACAATGACAAACGCCATATTTTTACACCAAATATATCCAGTTTTATAAGAGGGGGGAAACCTCAGGTCCAATCTGAGTAGAAACACCACCTTTCCGCAAGTGACTTGCAACTTCTCACGTAGGTATTTAGACCGAGGTTGGTTCTAGCGATCAGAGGCAAGTGGTCATTAGACGACAAAGCATTTGATAACCATAGCGTATTATAAAATATAATTGAAAAGAACTAGGAACTATTCATCTGGTAACATACTTCGACAAAGTTGGTGCTATTTGATTCTTTCTATTTACTATATTACACGCTGTATGTAGGTGATATCTAATGTCAGTTATATTTGCAGACAGAAAAGTGCACAATAACGTCCGCTATAGAAGCAATTTGTTCAATACCTGTGGCTCCAGACAACGTATCAGAACTAGATAGCGACTGTTCATGTGTATCTACAGTGGCGACGGTGACGTTAGATGGAGTAACGGCAAAATTTACTATAACATACACGTACAATCCAAATATTACACTATTCAAAAACGATGAAAATGGCAATTTGATCGAATTTGACCCTAGTGAAGCCAAACTCACAATAGCAGTCAGTATTTCAATATCATATACTGAACAGCTGACCTCCACTTTTTATATTTCCTATATCGTCAAAATATTGAGTATCGTTATAAAAATGTGTATATGACAATTATTGTTAAATTTGATAATGCAAACTTGGCCATTGTTATCCTAGCAAATAGTATTTCTAATTCAAGTCAAAATTTCAAGGAAATTGCTTTGATACTTTTTGGGAAAATACATAAAACAGCAGGTGACGAGCTGGGTACATAAAATAATTGGTTGCGGGTTAGCTGTTTCGTTCAGTATATTACAAACATTTTAGAATATGAAACTAGTGCAAAAGTTTTGCTATTGATGTGCATTGTTAATTGTATCAATTTGTCAAACAATATATTTATCAGATTCTTTTCATGTTCACTTCAAATACAAAGGATTATTCATGAGATTAAAAAATAATTTAGTTGAACGATAAGTAAGTGTTTATATAAATTAACTTTTTTTTTTAATTTTTAAACTGACATACCAAAAATACAAATTACTACCACATACTTTGATATGTATGCCGACTGTTAATCATGGGTTAGTAACTACACCAATTTTTCTAATATCTTGGAATCCTGGAGCATACTTCGTGCTAGGGGATATGAGGGGTGTTGCATATTTCATAACACCTCATGAACAGAATCAACATAACTAAATCTGCTTTATTCTTAAGCCGTGTTTCAAAGATATATTTTATCAGATAGTATTTCACAAACGCGGTGAAAAAAAACAAAATGTATTTTTATGTTAAATTGTTGTCATGCTTTATATGAACTTACATTATAATTGTGTATTGTGAAAAATTATAGTCATTTCACAATAATAGAACAATGTGATCAATGACAGCCATTACATTTTAATTAACTATAATTGTTCATTGTGAGCCATTACAGCCATTACATTATAATTGATTATAATTGTGCATTATGAGCCTATACAGCCATTACATTATAATTGATTATAATTGTGCATTGTGAGCCATTACAGCCATTACATTATAATTGATTATAATTGTGCATTGTGAGCAATTACAGACATTACATTATATTTGCGGATTGTGAAAAATTGTAGGCATTACATTATAGTTGTGCATTGTGAAAAACTACAGCCTTTATATTATAATTGTGTATTGTGTACAATTACAGCCGTAACATTATAACTGTGTATTGAGATCAATTACAGCCGTTACATTATAGTTGTGTTTTGAGATCAATTACAGCCGTTATATTATAATTGTGTTTTGAGATCAATTACTGCCGTTACATTATAATTGTGTATTGAAAACAATTGTAGCCGTTACACTATAACAGCGCATTGTAAACAATTACAGTCATTACATAATAATTGTGCGCTGTGGACAACTACAGCCATTACACTAAATTGTGTATTGTGAACAATTACAGCCGCTACACTACAACAGTGCACTGTGAACAATTACTGTCATTACATTATAATTGTGTATTGTGAACAATTACAGTCATTACATTATAAGTGTGTTTTGTCAACAACTACAGCCGTTACATTATAAATGTGTATTGTGATAAATTACAGCCATTACATTATAATTGATTATAAGTGTGCATTGTGAGCAATTACAGTCATTACATCATAACGGTGCACTGTGAGAAATTACATCCATTACATTGTAATTTCTCATTGTGAACAACTGCAGCCATTACAGTATAATTGTGAATTGTTAAAAAATGCAGTCATTGCATTAAAACTGTTCACCGTGAATAATTGCAGCCATTACACTATAAGTGTGCATTGTGAACATTGTGAACATCGGAAACCATTGCAGCCATGATAATTGTGCAAATACAGCCATTACATTACACTTATACAGTGTAAACAACTGCAGGCATTTAATCGTAATTGTGAATTTTAAACAATTGCATCCATTACATTATAGTTGTGCATTGTGAACAATTGCAGTCACTGCATTAAAAGTGTTCACTGTGAATAATTGCAGCCTTGATACTATCAGTGTGCATTGTGAACATTGGTAACCATTGCAGCTATTATAATTGTGCTAAATTACACTAGTGCAATGTAAACAATTACAATCATAACAGTACACTCAGACAGTGTAAAATATTACAGCCATTACATTACAATAGTGCAGTGTAAACAATTACAGCCATTACCATATAGCTGTACATTATAAACAATCATTTTAAACATATTTTATTTATTCAAATTTACATACATAAAAATCTGTTTAAATATAAATATGAACTAAAACGGAAGATAAAATCTTAAACAATTGCAGGGAGAAAAGTTAAACCTAGCAGCTACTATATCTGACTTTACTGTCATGGTTGGTATAGAAAACTGCACAATGGTAGAATTGACCGATACGAAACTAGTTTGTATTCCACCGAGCAAACAACCACAGCCGGGAATACCAGGGGCAGAATACCCGGAAGTGAATGTGAGTTCTTAGAATAAATTACATTATTATTACAATAAAATACCATAAAAACTAGGATTGTTTGTTAGATTGTTTATGCTAATAATTGTGTTATTAAATACAGACATTGTTCAGTCTGCTCTTATTAATTAATTAGTCAACACAACAATACAAATATTTACTTGGCTTTCAAATGTATTATATAACACATAATTTAATATAAAATCGACCAAAGGCCGTAAAAATAATGTATAATGACACACAATTGTACCAAATCCCGATATTTAATCTATGTTCATGTTTGATTTAACATTCATTTACCTTGTATAACAAACAAGTAAAAACATAACATTTCACATGATATTTCCTAATTTTCAATCCATTTACCATGCTAACACAAAACAAAATCAACATTTAATTTTGGTAGGTCAAACGTTTTGTTATAAGGAAAAATATTGAAATAAGAAGATGGCAGATTATTTAACTGAAAGCATGAGCATAACAATAGGAAGACTATGGTCCCCAACTATTCACCTGATGCAGAAGAAAATATTCTGATTAATTTTTGTAAAGTGGTATACTGTCATGTGACATGTTATAGATGGTATATCCCGTTTAATTGGTTAAAGAAGACTCAGAATGAATAGGAGTAGAACAATCGTCCTGCTGCAAGTAACTGAAAAATTTTCTCACATAATTATTTGTTTTAGCGCGGCTCGAACCCAAGACCTTCAGCGGTGAGATGTACATTTTCATTAAATAACAGAGACTTAGACCATTCACCACAATGGACCATTTATTCATGATTCAAAATTGAGATAAAGCTAAAAATAGACATAAACTGCTATCTAAAGCAGTTTGATTTGACTTAGATGAACATGTCATGACCATACTGGACCTTTTGATACCAATTAAACTAATCAATAATATCAACAATTCAGTCAATTCAACACTTCGCCAGCGTTCCAGTGCGTGAGATATGTTTAAATATCTTAACTCATTACAATTATATCTAAGTTACATTTTACTTCGTCGATACTCCATTAAACTTCAAGGAACAGTTACCTCAAAGCTACTTACAAAACGAGTACACGTATCCGTGTGGGTCGAAATTACATGCAGGGACGAGGCTCTCAATGGGAGAAAACAGACATATAGAATCTCAGGACGGTTTATTTGTGCTTTTATCCTCCAAGCGTATTGTGTCATATCTTATTTGTTATTAGTACTGGCAAACGTGATAACTGAATTTTCAGTAAGTTAACTATTGATTACTGTATAAAACAGAACTGTGTCATGTAAACTGGTATTAAAATAGATTTACCATCTTGTTCAAGGTTACCGTGGGAAACATTCACAAGACGGTTGGGTTTCTCAGGTACAAGAAGTTAGAAGAGCTGGTGACCAACCTGACCATTATCATCGCCGTTGTCATTAGTGTATTGATCGTTTTAGTAGCCTTAGGTAATACCTATCTTTAAATTCAATGACATCCATCTTTTGCTATATATATATTATTTAATAATTCAACATTTTTTTACAATGATACTAACAAAATATACATAATAATTCCACTGAAGACTCGCTGAAAATAAAAATCTGAAATAAATTGAACAATTCTGCCTGATGTTTATCGTGTATGTATTTATATATAATCATATACCGGCATACACATTTTTTGACTTTATCTTTCAAGATCTTGGAGTCTTGCATAAATTTCTCAAGCACACAAAATAAATGTGCCGTTTCTTTCACAAATCCTTTAGATCACTTTTTAATATAGGCAAAAAAAAAGCTCCTTCCAGCAAAATATATATTACCTCCATCGAATATGTAAAGAATATTATTTGTGTTAAGTCGTACTTATGCATCATATATGATATATTGAAATGGTCATTAGTACATTCCCTAGTATTTTCTTTTCTTTTTTTATATGGTCATATTTTTTTTGCAATAAAGTCTTTTATTTAATACTAAAATAATAGTATTTTCCAATTTTTCCAATCCAAGCATCAACACATATTTTTTTGTGAAATATTCAATCTAAGGTGTGAGTGTTAACGTATTTCTTTGTGATCAATATTTCTTTTAACAAAACGGACATAATTAATTTAATGAGTAACCGAATTTTTTAAGTGATCTAATTACTTTATTTTTAACCCATTCAGATCACCGATAATTCGTTACATTTTCTTGTTTTATACATTGTATACCATTCTAGGAATAACGACAGCGTGTTTCCTGTACAGGAAGTTTGGAAGTAAGGTAAAGGAACTGGAAAGTATTTCAGCTGCAAAAGATTTGAAACTATCTTCGATAGAGGGCAGGTGAGACTAGGTTTTGTCACTAATGAGATTTCGTATTTTTATCCCAGGTATATTTTAAAACGCCTTACTGCACTTCATTAATGTTTTCAATAGCTAATGATACCCGTTTGTTTCGTGCAAATTGCTTTTCAAATGACCGGAATATTTAAGTCTGAAATATATGCAGTCATATTCAATGACCATTTTACAAGTCATCTTGTAACATGGACGAAAATACTAAAATTCATGGCTATATAAAATGCCGCACTAGGCTTTGTATAGATGCAAAGCAGATATTTGATGAACTGTATGATATTTAAAACTTTTAAAGTGCTGGGAAATTGTCTGTCAAAGATGACACCTGTCGTGGTAGACCTAAAACCTCTATTCCTAAGGCAAACATCGCTACTGTACAGGCTGTGGTGAAGCAAATTGCCCGATTGTCGGTGAAAGAAATTGCCAGTAGAGCTTGCATATCAGAAAGCAGCATACAAACGATTCTCAAAAAGCATCTGCACCTGAGAAAGATTTGTGCTAGGTGGGGACCTCATTTGGACACTGAGGAAACAGCGTCTAAAATGTGCCCAGGAACTTCTGAATATATAACTGTAATAGTCGGGTTATTTCTATCTTGCTAACAGTTGACTAACTGTGTGGGTACACATGTTTAAGCCATAGAGAAAGTCTGATAAAGAGCAATGGAAACGAAAAATCAAGTACGCCTATATACGCCAAGAGAACCATCAGTACGAAGAAAATGCTGTATGCCATTGCCATGTGTCTTGTCCATCTGTTCATACAGTCACTAGACGCTTCTATAATAACTGTGCTGAAGAAAGCAAAAAAAAAAAATCGTCCAATCGACCAAGCAAAGGATGGTCAGGGGTCCATCTGATTCATGACATCGCCTCCTCTCCTCAGGTGCGAAGATATTTGGGCTTTCTTGGCGTCGGAATACGTGCATGTTGTAAACAATCCGCCTTACTCACCAGACCTGGGTCCATGCGACTTCTTTTTATTTCCAAGGCTTAAAAAATGCAAAATAATACAATCTAACTGTGTTTCACGATTTGGTTACAAAAATGTGTTTCGGTAAAGGGGGAATACTTTGAACGTTTGCAATAAAAATATCTCTGATAAAACGATGCACTTCAGAAATCCAACCCCAATGACTAAATCTTTTGCAGTAACTTCGTATATAAAATGTTTATATTCATGTCATTGTACAGAACACATCTATTCAATTTTAAATTCCTCATCAAAAAGGAGTATGTTTAAGATATGATTAATCATGAATGTTCGTGCTTTGTTTGGCTACTGCTCACTGCTATATATACCTTTCCATGAATAGGGACAATACCCTTTAGCTTTGGATGATGAAGCATAGAACTACCACATCCCTGGATTCGCCATTGTTGTCTAAATGAGGTATGGACGTCGTAATACCGTGTCAAAATATGAAGGTCTTGAATTCAATGTTGGATTTAGGATTTTGTGAAATCCGGAATCTCATGACTATCTGATATCATTTTCATTATTATTATGTTTTCTTTTTTATCCACACTAATTATAAACGGGTCTTCAGAAACGTTTTATTCATTCGTGCATTCATTCGTTGGTACGGGGGTGTGGGGGTGGGGGTGGAGGGGGGTGGGTAGAGGGCGTTAGGGATGTCAACGATACAAATATATTATCTTTTCCTTTGGTGCGACAAATAATCCATCACGGCTTTAGGAGAAACACCAACCGTTGTGTCCCTTTTTCTTGCAGTCGCTGCACAATCAAAGAGGCATGTTTGGCGGTCGGCCGCAAAAGCGTTACCACAGAATCAAAATTGTCTTTTAGTTAAGTGTTGTATTTACAAACTAGTGAACAAATAATTTAGATAAAATATAACCCTTGTGTTCGCTCTCGCGTGACGAATAGTATTTGTGCTCGTTTAAACGAGTTTTAAAACATTATTATTCGCACGTGATAAAACAATTTGAGAAACAAATTGTTTCTAAACCTATTTATGTTGATATAATGTTTTCTCTATACGTTATACCTGTAAAATAACTAGAAAAGGGTTAAGAAATTAGTAAATTATTCTAGAGGAAATAACTATAGTGTATTGTGTTTATATCTTCAGGTTACAAGAATCGGAGGCACGTAACAAAGAGTCTGTTACCCAGACTACAAATGTGGATGATCCGTATGCGTATATAGATGATCCCTACCACGAGATTGACACCGATAAAACTGCGAATACATATCAAGATCTTGATGCTACAACTAGAACCGTTGGCTACACTGAAGCTGTATCAAGGGACTCTGGTTACATACACCCACAATCTACATCTAGAAGCTCAGACCAAGGGCAACCGGATAACGAACATGGAAATGACGGCTATATACATCCTCAGTCGGAGCAGAAGAATTTTGACTATGAGCATCAACAAGCTACATTTAAAAGCTCAGACCAAGGGCAACCAAATGACGAATCTGGAAAAGACGGTTACATACATCCACAGTCGGAGCAGAAGAAATTCGACTATGAGCATCCGCAAGCTAAATCTAGAAGCTCAGACAAAGAGCAACCAAATGACGAATCTGGAAAAGACGGTTACATACATCCACAGTCGGAGCAGAATTATTTCGACTATGAGCATCCACAAGCTACATCTAGAAGCTCTGACCAAGGGCAACCAGATGACGAATCTGGAAAAGACGGTTACATACATCCACAGTCGGAGAAGAAGAATTTCGATTATGAGCAACCACAAGCTAGACCACCAACTTACCTGCAGCTACAAGGTGATTCGAGTGATTCGAGTTAGGAGGATACAGATGCAACCGAGCATAATAAGTAAAGGAATACAATATAATTTTTATGCTTTAAATGCAATATGCAGAAGGTTATTTATAAATTATGTATATTACTTTTACACATTATAGTAATTTGTGCCTAATGTAATTCGTCACACTAAAGATTCGCGTCCTCCTTTAGTGACGGCCATACACATTTTGTGCTAAATACAAAACGTAGTTTGGTTTAAACTATTCTAAAGGTGGTTCATGTTATATAGAGGGATGTTTTGCTGCAGATGAATAAAGCAAATGTTTGCCTAGCATATACTGCAATTAGACATCACTTTTTTTTTTAAAAATGTGACTTTCATTAGATTTATAAACCGGGTGTAATTAAGAGCAGTTACCGCACTGTCCTGCCTTTTAAATGGCTGATGAACATGTTAATGCATTTTTATGAGCGGATACATTTCTGCTATGGAAACATAATTTAAAGGCTTTTTAATAGGAATTGATTTTACACTGGGAGAACTAAATTTATTGTATGATAGAACATAGAGATTAATTCAACTGTGTGGTGACACCATGTATGGAGTTTCACAGTAGACTGCACAAATTACCTTTGCTGTCATACTAGTTAAATTGTTGATTTTGGGTTAATCAACGTACAAGTGTCATAAAACTGGTATATGGAAAAGAAGGATTTTGTTCGTGTTTTCGCGTTTGTTGCGTTTAAGAAATTACATAAGACACGTTCTTTTGAAGTAAATTCATTCAATAATATGATTTCATCATTTAGATATATGTGCAAAATATATTCAGTCGATTCCATCCGTGGAAACAACTACATATGATGATGGATAGACAAATGACGGTTATATCAAGAAAAAAAACAGCATTACTTACTGTAAAATTAATCTATTTCTTATTCTTGTACGAAGAAATTGTGGTACCTAAAGCAAACAAAGTAAAATTAATGAATTCATCGAAACATTTCGCAATAAAAATATTTTTTTCTAATACGCAGTATACGTGTGTTAATAAAAATAGATGGACAGATATTTATTTTCAGCTTTCAGAGATATGGTAAACTTCATCTAAACATACTACTAAAGCAATCAAGAAAGTGACGGAGACAATGTCAACTATCTCTGAATTGTCCATTTGTCATAAAAACAATTTATTGTTAAAATTAAATACGTTGGATGGTGCATTGCTTGATATATTTTAAAAAGTTAATTATTAAATCAGATTAGACATTCACAACACAAAATGATTAACATGTGTAACAAAAAGACCGAAAGACATGTCATGTTATAATTAATTTGAACAGACATTCCTACTTGAGGCGGTATTGCATTGGTTATAAACAATACATGTTATATTAAGGTTTACTTTATGGTAATGTTGTAACAAGTAAAAAATTTGTTTGTTTATGTATTACAGTTGTAAGTAAAATGTTTGTAAACGTGTACTAATTTACAAGATGAATGAAGACTGAACTGGCATATACAATCACCAATATCATTACTGAGAAAAAAATACCATTTTTTTAATGAAACGTGTATTGATGTTGAAACAAATTAAAATATGACTATGTAGTGCAGTAGTTAACCAAAATATTGATCACTTGTATTTAATCGTTTATACATTTGTATTAATGCACATGAAAATTTCTTAAAGTAAAATGGATATAAAGTGTGGACATGCATCATGCCTTTTTGTTTTCATATTAGGGAGTAACATTTATATAGTATTTTCAGCTTTTGATGATGTATTTATTAATATGTGTATGTGTGAGTTTATACATAACTACAAATATATTTACACAAAATGTATTAAGATAGCCTTTGTTTTTCTTACATTTGAATTTTGAAATTATTTTTGTATGTAAGGGCGATCCAAGCATGTTTGTTAGAACAAGTTTAATATTAGTATTTAGTATATAAGGGCAGTCTCAAGTGGACATACGCCGTATATGTGTCAAAAATGAACCTTATAAAATATATGATATAAAACTATAAGACGTCTGTGTGGGAAGTATATTGTAATCTGTATATAGAATATGACCGTTTTAACAAAATTTGAGTTATTATTAACGTATGTAAGCTTTTATCAAGTGTATTTAGTGAAAGAGTGATGACACTAAACTTTTCTTAATTACTATAAGGGAAAAGGATTAATATTATTTTGTGTAACAAATATAACTTATATGGTAATAATTAGTGAAAAGCAAACGACACAAATAGGAGATTATTGCATTTCTCAAATACTTTTGTATCATTTAGAAGTTTTACCTTTTTTACATAGACATGCTTTATGATATTCATGATTATATAAAATATTGTTTTGGAATGGTATAAATATTCATATAATACATTTAATTGTCCTTGTTGAAAAACTATATGTAGATAATATCGGAAAAAAATGTATATATTATATACGGTATGCGAGTGAAAAGAAAAGTATATATACAGAAATAATGTGAAACATAAAGCGACAAATAAAGCCTCTTAAAATATTAGAAACGATTCGTCCTGTGAAATCATGCTGATTGGTGCTCAATATGTCATAGGACATTTGTTTGATATTTTGGATTAAGTACTTTTGACAATAAAACTATTTTTTCCATTATAGTTTTGATAATATATATATGTATATGTATATAATCTTTAAACAAAATAAATGCGAAAACTATTTATATATCAAACTGACAGATAAAGGTAATACATGCTCATACACCAAAATAATATTTGAAAAAAAAATGTTGATTCTTATTATATTTTGCAAAACATTACTGTATATATTGCATGTTTGCTATCATTAGTAATTTAAAGTGGTGCGTACCTTTGTGATTGTGAAATGTTGTTTGTTATATTGTTTGTATGGTCATCAATACATGTGCTACTTGTTATATCCACTTTTTCCCCTTGTTCTCACCAACACTCTTAGTTTGCAACAAAATGCACATAGTGAATATTAAAGTACCTTCCCTAAATAACGATATAAATGATATGTGGAGAATTCTAAATCCAAATTCAAAACATTATACATGGCACTCCAACCACAAAAACGCCCATATTTGGCAAGCTGGACTTTTTTCTTGTTTCGAACAACCTAGTAAATGCTATAACAGAATGTAAAACTAAATGGAGGATATTTGTTTGTTTCGGTGTAAGATCGAATTATATTTCATCAAGAGATCACCAAAAGTCAAGTTTTTATTTATTTTATGCATTTACATAGTTTTTGTTTATTTTGACCTAAATTCGCCATTATATATTATTGGATTTATGAAAAAAATATTAAATACTTTTTTTTTCTTTTTTTTTAAATATATTGTTTTCAAATTAATAATGACAATGACAAAAAATTTTAAATTCATAATTTCACTGTTTGAAACAGTGAATTACCATAAATAATCCACTGAGAAATCTCTATAATTCATCAAAAAGCATAAAATAAAACGTGTTTGCTGCCATATCATTCGTTAGTATACTTTAATATAAATGTAGATAATCAACATCGAGGTCAAGAGTTTTTAAATTTTATAATAGGATTACTTATAAACAAAGAATTACTAAATATAGTAACAGATTTGTACTAAATTTCGTCTTTTACCACTATTAAAATAAGCTCATAATGACCTGACTATTGACGTAGTAAATCATTTCGTTTGGCGCAGCATTGCTAGTCGTTGTATTGGAGCATACTTCCCTGCAGGACTTGATTTTATTTTAGTTAAATTATCATGTATGAGCCAAGGTTTTTCGTCATGACAAACCACCGTTTCAGTCCACTTTACATTTTGTAAAGTAGCATAATAAATTCAGATGGTGAGCCATCTCTCATTATTCTATCAGAGCAGATCGGGTCAGATGGATCAATAGCGTTATTGAAAGCTACAACAGTAACGTATTTGTTGCCAGTAAAGTTTGCTGGCAGCTTTATGGAATTTTCGCCTGGTAATTGTGATAATTACATCAAGCGTGGATTCGTTGAACATTTTTAATTCGTTTATGGCTAAGCATTTATCAACAAACCTACTCTATAAAATTTAATTACACTCTCTAATTAAAACGACTTATAAACATACATTAAGTCTATTATTTGATACCGACTAACTTTCCAATACGACGTCCGATTCTGGTGGTGATTCATCTATGGTGACATCAATATGCTCCACGTTGGATAGTTTACCCTTGTTTGCCACCTTGACGGTGAAATGATAATGACGATTGTTTACCCCGGTATTCTTACTTAAGTTGACCAGTGAACTAGGATTTAAGATTTTGTTGTATCTGAATATTTCACAATGACCAACATCCGGACAATATCATCGTTTTGTACCGTTTGGACACCTAGCCTGAAAAACATTACGAATATACTAATAACACCGATAAGCTTGTTAACAATCTTGTCGACATGCAAATAGAAGACAAGCAATGCAATTTCATATAAAAAGGAGATATTGATTGATTGATCGAGAGATTGATTGATTGAATATTAAGCGTCATTTCTTTTTAACAGACGATCAGTTAACTGAATCAGTTTCCTTGAACCCTGGAAGGTCAACCAGTACTCGAACACAGTCAATCTCCCATAGTAACTGATGAATTTCCCACTTGAAGCAGAGGTGAGAAACAAATGATAATGAGTCGCATGTCGTATATAAATTATCACGGAAACTGTGGCCGGACTGGAATTCAAACTTACGACCGATGTAATTGATAGTCAGACGCGCTACCGCTTGTGCTAATCGGGCCTGGCAAAGAATACAAGAGACAAGAAGACATCCTATAACAAGGTTGTTGTTGTTTTACTTTAGGTTTTAAGCAGGAACCAACCCAAATGTTGGCTCACTCATCAGCCCAGACGGCTAATTTATATAAAATATATCGATATACATCTATAAGACGTTTTTATTATTTCACGTATACTGACTGTAGGGAAGAATGGTGTACGTCTATATTCGGAGAAAAAATGACGATATTGAAAAATAAATCCCCAAATCTAATAATTCCGAGTTTAATTTGCTGTTCTGATTATTTGACTGGATGTTATGTTACATATTCTACAGCAAACATTACATCTATTTGATATTACGTTTATGTCTTAGACATATTCAAACCAGTGGTTCAATATTACTGCTATTACACTTGTTATATTTGTACTATATATAGTAACAAAATAAACTTGTTATTTTTTGTATGATATAGCTTCAGTCCACAGGTCACGTGTGACGACAGGGCCAAAAATCCATATGCAAGGGCCAAAAAGTTCAAATGTAAGGGCCAAAAATCCATATTAATTTCCGTGTTATAGTGTTTTGATATAAATGTTTAGCGAATTATGAATGAAACATATGCCAAACCCGTCAATTCGCGTATTCACACATGCATCCAACGACGACAACCGTCAGCAACAATTAAAATGGTAGAAGCAGTCATCGCCTTTCTGTTTAACACACTTTTGGAGTTATACCAACCGATAGCACAGAATACAAGTAATGATTGTGCAAACGAAGTGCCCGCTCGAACTGTGCAATTTGTCGAAGACATCAAGGAATTATATAGAGTCCATATAAGTCCTTGAAGACATGAAGAATAAAAAACAAAATGTAAAATAAAATACGACGTGAAAAAATTGTGCGACTACTTCAGAATCCCGCTGGAAGAACTAAATATGCATTAGGCCAGATTTTTTCTTGCAAGTCACTCCTTGGTGCAGGTATATTTAGTTTTAATCGTTGAATAAATCATGCTTTGTTAACTGATTTTTAATAGACACCACGTCGTCATGCACTCATAAACAAAAGAGCGATAACTAAAAGGGAAGTAACTATACAATATCTGTTTGAGAGGCACGCAGTGGGGTTTCATATGCATTGGTGTGCTATTTTTTAATAACGTCTTTTTATGTACAAATAGGTTCAATCGTAATTAGCATCTTTAAATATTTTTAGAATGTTTGATGAAGTAGTTATTACCATCGCGCGGATCAAGGGTTTCAAAAGAAAGTCTTTGTCCCAATGGACATAGAGGCCTTCGTTACCGTCTCTCACGTGCCAAACATTTCTGATATGGGTTTTCGAAGCAACACTGTGCACTGTTGTGGATTCATTATAAGTATTATTTACAATGTCAATGGCGCGAAATTTAAAAGTGTAAATCTCACCATTCGAAATTTTGGTTAAAGTTTTTAGTTCAATGTATGAGTATTGCAGTTATAAGGCCTGTTTGTTTGTTTGTTTGTTTGGATTGATTAGCAGCCGCAATCAAATTTGTACTTTTGTGACAAATATCGAAATATTCGAGCGCGCTGTCCCTTCGACAATTCTTGCTTTTATTAAGATCCCTTTCAACAAGGACCTACATTTCTATCTAATTCCTTGCTTTCAATTATACACCCTGTACAATAAAATAAATATTGAGAATCAGTGGTGAAGGCCATTCCCTGGCTATGATATAGTGGAGAATGTTGTTTAGTATGACATACTTGTGGAATCTGTTACCGGTATTTGGAGAGTGTTGTTTAGTGTGGTGTAGTTGTGGAATCCGTTACCGGTATTTGGAGAGTGTTGTTTAGTGTGATTTAGTTGTGGAATCCGTTACCGGTATTTGTAGAGTGTTGTTTAGTGTGACTTAGTTGTGGAGTTCGTTACCGGTATTTGGAGAGTGTTGTTTAGTGTGACTTAGTTGATGAATCTGTTACCGGTATTTGAAGAGTGTTGTTTAGTGTGGTGTAGTTGTGGAATCTGTTACCGCTGTATGGAGAGTGTTGCTTAGTGTGATTTAGTTGTGGAATCCGTTACCGGTATTTGGAGAGTGTTGTTTAGTGTGACTTAGTTGTGGAGTTCGTTACCGGTATTTGGAGAGTGTTGTTTAGTGTGACTTAGTTGTGAAATCTGTTACCGGTATTTGAAGAGTGTTGTTTAGTGTGACTTAGTTGTGGAATCTGTTACCGCTGTATGGAGAGTGTTATTTAATGTGATTTAGTTGTGGAATCTGTTACCGGTATTTGGAGAGTGTTGTTTAGTGTGATTTAATTGTGGAATCCGTTACCGGTATTTGGAGAGTGTTGTTTAGTGTCATTTAGTTGTGGAATCCTTTACCGGTATTTCAAGAGATTTGTTTAGTGTCATTTAGTTGTGGAATCCGTTACCGCTATATGAAGAGTGTTGTTTAGTGTGATTTAGTTGGGGAATTCGTTACCGGTATTATATTAGGTGTTGTCAAAGTACAGTGTGTGGTCTATAATTAAGGATTCTTCCCGGTTTGTGATAAGTTTAGTCATAAGAGTCGTTCCCGTGCTGTTATAAAATATAGTATGTGATTTTGAGTTTTTTCCATCCCGGGTTATGATAAAGCGAAGTGTGTAAAGTCATTCCCGGGTTGTGATAGTGTACAGTGTGTGGAAGCCGTTCCCGGGTTTTGATATTGTACAGTGTCTGAAAGTCATTCCCTGGTTGTGATATTGTACAATTAGTGAAAGCCATTCCCGGGTTGTGATATTGTAGAGTGTGTGGAAGCTGTTCCCGGGTTGTGATATTGCACAGTGTGTGAGAGCCATTCCCAGGTTGTGATATTGTACTGTGTATAAACCATCCCTGGTTGTAATATTGTACAGTATGTGAAAGCCATTACCGGGTTGTGATATTGTACTGTGTGTAAGCCATCCCGTGTATTGATATTGTGCAGTGTTTGAAAGCCATTCCCGGGTTATGATTTTGTACAGTGTGTGGAAGTCATTCCCGGGTTGTGATATTGAACAGTGTGTGGAAGTCATTCCCGGGTTGTTATATTGTACAGTGTGTAAAAACCATTTCCGGGTTGTGATATTGTACATTTTGTGTTCTATGGATAATTGCCCCATCCTGAGTCGTGATAAAATGGAACATATAATATAATGTAAAAATTGTTTCTGCGCTGTGATGATAAATTGTAATGTAGTCTTATGTACGATTTCGTTTGTGAATGCGCATAACCGGATGTATTGTGAGAGCGCCCTTATAATTTAAAACGAAAAGGCTTGTAAATTTGTGAGAATAATAATTGATATATATTTTGGTGAAAGCGCACATATGATGAAAACGGAAACTACCGTGTAAGCTTTGAAGGGTGTTATTACAATACACTCAAAGATATATGAAAACGATGAGTTATCATGAGTGTATATACCCATATCCTACAATTTGGTATTATATCTAGTGTGTAAGTTTGGTGAGGATTCAATGACAACTTTGATTTTTTTATACTTCTTCTCTATTCCTCCTCCAGGTTAATTGATTTTAAAGCTAATGCATGATTTGGTTAACCACATTGCATGCAGTCAAGCTAATACCATATTGAACTCTGTTGACGCAGCAAATATATATGTAATATGTAACAATGATAACTTGCTGCAGTCATAACTATGGATATATAGGGATTAAGTTAGGGTATATTTATATAAATATATATATTTGTTTTGCGATAATATTTCCTCTGTATATTAATGTAATTTTTATTTGATAAATAGTAACATGTGTACATAAAGGCCATTGCAAACGTGTATACTATGTAGTAATCATTGTATAATGTTAAAGGTTTTGACATCGTTTGGAAAGCACTAATTGATGCTAAACACTGTATACTATGTGGAGTTCAGTGTATAATGTTTAAGTACTGATCTTGTATTTCAGTAACAAACAAAGTGCCATTCCTGTTAGATGAATTCAACACCTGACCAATGACACAATCAGAAGTATTTCATATTGTTTAATCATAGCTACAGTATGTTTATGTAATAATTACGTTATTTGATGACATTCGCGAATATAAATTTTGGTCATACATTTATCATTGTTGTCTTTCATCACCATTTGTGACAAAATGACCAAGGATTGACAACCCGCTAGCATAGAATACAAATATACTCAAAATAAAACTTGCAATTATATTACATATATATCTACATATTTTTTTCATGCTAAGCATAAATTAAGTATCCATACATCGTATGCCATTAATTTACATTTAAGGCTAAATGAAATATAAATTATTGTTGCAAAATTAATCGTGCACAAATCCTTTATAATTACATTTATGCAATAAACGTCACAAGGAACTATTATTCATACTGAACATGAATATTATAAAACATCTTTAAAATCTACCAAGCAAAAAGTTTAAAAAACGTAATCAATTTTTATTACCTGCTCTTATGAAATCTTGTTCTTACTGAAACCGATAATTTAGGCAAAGTAAACTAAGATCTATATATTTTATTACACCATTAAACATTAATGTAGTCTGATCATTGTATTGTTATTTCCAAAATATATATCATTTGTTTCACACACGTTGTACTGGACTAATATTAATGAAAATCAGGAAACTAAGTAATGTGTTGTTGTATAAACGCAATCAAATTGTAAATTGAACCATTTTCTTATATCAAATATGCTCGGAAACCAGAGCTCTGTATATCTTTTCAGTCGAGAATTAACAGTTTTAGCGACGTCGATTTTAATTAGTCTACAAGACGTATGCATGCACCACGTATGCTAGTTTCAAGTTAGCAATGTGATCCTAATTAGTCTACAAGATGTATGCATGCTACACGTATGCTAGTTTCAAATTAGCAATGTGATCCTAATTAGTCTAAAAGATGTATGAATGCTACACAAATGCTAGTTTCAAATTAGCAATGTGATCCTAATTAGTCTACAAGATGTATGCATGCTACACGTATGCTAGTTTCAAATTAGCAATGTGATCCTTATTAGTCGACAATATGTATGCATGCTACACGTTTGCTAGTTTCAAATTAGCAATGTGATTCTAATTAGTCTACAATATGTATGCATGCTACATGTATGCTAGTTTCAATTAAATTAGCAATTTGATTTCTTTCTGAGCGTTCAATAACTTCTTTCCAATTTTAGTAAGAGCGACCTAAAAACTGTGTCATTTCTAACCACAACTAAATAGTCTTAATGTTTTGATGGTTATAACATTCAGATAATCAAACTCAAGGACAAAAAACTGAAGGTGTATCTGTGTAACCCATGTAATAACAGCATTTTACAATCAAGCAAGTGCTTCAAGAACTTGTTTTGTATTTTACCCTTATAGACATTAATACCAGATTTAGTTCGAATCGTGTGAAAACTGACACTGGTGCTGTTTACAATGCAAACATCAGAAAGTTTTGCGTAGCCTTAGAACAATAAATATGCCTGTCCATGATTTATTTTCAACAATAATCACGTAACCCTGGGACAATAACTATGCATGTTCATTATTCGTTATTCAGAGATGTTCATGTAATCCTAGCACAACCCCTATGTCTGCATACACTCGTTATTCAAACAAGTTTATGCTATCCTTAGAAATATCTCTGTCTGCATAAACGGTTTATTCGGAACTGTTTTATTAACTCTGGGTCAATAAATATATCGATTCGTTATTCAGAAATTGCACGTAACGCTAGTGAAATATATATGTATGAACAAACTCTGTGTTTGGAAATTAACTCGTAAACCTTGGTTAGGTAAACGACAATAATCACGTATCCCTTAAAGGGGAACGCAACCCTGTGTATAAAACAGGATAATACGAATAGCTATGAGTTCAGCTTTCTATTAATAGTATTATTATGCATAAATTCGAGTCCATAAAGATATATCAGCTCGTTTTGTAACGATCATTTTCGCACATCGACTTTATGATGGAAGTCGCCATATTGGATACCTGCGTGACGTCATAACTGCACTTCCGGTTTAAAACATAATTGATTTATACGCTACAGCAGATGTAGAAACGTGCAATTATAGTCACCGGCAAAAGTACTCGCAAGAATAATAAAATGGATTTTAGTAACGGAGAAGGACTTGTGGCCTACAAATTTGAACCAGAATTTTCAGAAGCAGAGTTAAATGAATTAGAAGACGAGAGAAATAGTGAGGTTGTTCACACATGTGAAAGATTTTGTAGCTGCGAAAACTGTGTAATGATGCTTTCGTCTGACGAAAATACGTGCTGCAGATGCAATTTCACACTATTGGAAATTTAGAAGATTTAGAATGTATCACAGAAATAATACAGAGATGTCACAGCAATGTCTTATGAAGTTTTCACCCAAAAAGATGATAACTGTTAAACAGTCACACCGATCATGGACCAGAGATCAAACCCGAAACCCATCAATCACAACTCTGACATCTTATCATGTAGCCTGACATTGATGATTGAATTTTTCAAAATAGTAAAATTACCCTTAGCTTGATAAAAAAAGTAATTATTGCCGTCAGTGTTGATGTAGATCCAGGCGAGCCTGCACATTCATGCTGTACTATCAGGGTATATACTGTTTGCTACTCAGTCAATACATTATCCAAAAAAAACAAACAAAAAAAACACTAATTAGACCAGGAATGGAATTTAAGGGAAAATGTTTTGTTACATATATTCACCTGTCTAAGAGAGAATAAGAAATAATATTATATCTCTTTTCTTATCGTGTTTAGCTGGTGCGGCCATTGTTGCGTACTGAGAAATGGCTGATAAAATTTTGATTTCATATCCTTTTTAGTAAATTTAGATGAAGCATGAATGAGTTGAGTTTTTTTGTGTTGTTTTACATAACTGGCAATGTCTTTTGGTTATTCAAATGGTGTTACTACCCAATTTGATATATGATGATTATCTATTCTACCAGTTCTCTGAACATATATGAATGTGTTTCTTTATTGGGAGTGTCATAAGGAACATAATGTCTACAGGCATATTGCACAAAGTGTATGTTACTGTCCAGCTACTGGCACCCTGCTGAGCTTTCATAATTCACCAATACCACATTCACACCATGTGGTAATGAGAAATACCCTGCCACATTGTGCATATTGTACCCTAATAAGCGTGATCACCCCAGGTTTAATGACCCAAGGGTTTATGACAGGATGTTATATCACATAGTATTATGCCTTATTACTAATTTAAACATTTTCAGTTAATTAGGGTTTCAATATCAATGCAAACTTACAAGTAAAAAAATTATGTTTTATGAATATTTTTCATAAAATTGTATACCAGAACACTATTTTAACAGTAAAAAAAACTTTTCACGTATTAATGAATAAATAAAGGAACAAAGGTTTTACTTTATCTTTTTTCATTGCGAAGTAGAGGTAGTTCAAATGTCTATTCAAGAATAATGACCTAGTTGACTGTGAAAAAGCCATATATCAATAAATTAAATTGCCTATTGATTATAAAATTAATAAAATGAGTTTATGAACAATTAATGGTTGACTGTAATTTAGCATCATTTTTTGTCATCGAGGGTTTACTGTACAGATGTTCAGTTAACCTAACCACTGTTTCCTGCAAAAGTTAACCAGTACTCGAGCACACCCAACAACCGAAAGTAACTGATAATTTTCCACTCGAATCAGCAGTGAGAGACAAATTATATTGAGACACAATGTTGTATGTCAGTCATCACAGAGACTCGCCGGGTGGGGATTCGAACTCGAGACACCAGGATTGATAGTTAGACACGTAACTGACTGAGCTAATCGGGCCTGTCACAATTAATTGGCCCTAATTTGTATTTTAATATTTAACTTTTAGATACCATGTCGTTTTCACACCTTATGTTTTGGCATTAACCTCTTGTTTTTATTGTTAATTGGATTATCACACCTGTTTAAACAGCCTGCAATTATAATATTGTGAAAGTTTGCTATATCAATTTCGCAATATTTTGGAAGAGTATATAAAACTACAAATTAAATTTCGTACTGAAATCATCAGAAATTGTATCCTTGGGTAGTAGTACGCCAAGGCATTGTTAAGCTTCATTCTACAATCTTAAGTCCTACCCCAAAGTATAAAGGCGTTTTGCGCGTGATGTCACCAGAAGCTTGACACTGAGGCAATGTGAAAACACATATTAGGAAAACTAAAAACAACGCTGCCCACAAATCATATCGCATTACTCCACTCACTTATTCCGCTGAAGAAAACAATATTTATGGTTAAGTCCTTCAATTAAGAATATTTTTCGCGTTTAATTGTCTTCCTTCGATGTTCACTAATGTACTGTATATCTATCTATCAATTGTTTACGTGAATTAGTGTATAAACAAAAGAGTATCAGTAGAGAGCAGTCACTAACGACACAATAAATTTTTCGCGAGAACTAGAACGGAAGTGCAGTTATGACGTCACCGAAAACCTCCAACATAAAAGAGCTTTAAAATGGCGGCGCCCATGATATATAGGAAACGCTTGAAATCATGATATCTAATATCGTTTTTCTCACTTGATAAATTTCGTTCAATTAAAATTTGTTGATTTTTGTGTTAGTTACATGTCAATTTAACGATAAATGGCCATTTATATTCTGACATGCGGTACCCTTTAAACAATAACCATGTCGATTCATAACTCTTTATTCAGAAATAGCACGTAACCCTAATGAAATATTTATGACTGTTCAAACTCTTTGTTTGGAAATTTACTCGTAAACCTGGGTTAGGTAAACGACAATAATCACGTATCCCTATGACAATACATATGTCTATTCAGAAATGGTCGGATGCCGGATGCTGACCTGAAAAGGTGGAATTATTCGGCCATTTTTATTTTTTGTCAATAGATCAAGCGATTTGAAAAAATAACGCTTTAAAATGAAGCGTGTGCATTTTAAATATAAACCTCCCAAAATAAAAAGACTTACGTTTGAAGGCAACAGGTCAAGGCTACGGATGGTGCGACGAGAGGCTGTGATAATAGCTACTGGCGCTGCAAAATTCAAAACTGAATCGCAAGAGCCGTCGGCTAGTGACGCTATCATGCAAGAATCTACAGGCACTTCTTTTTATTTAACTAAAGGTATATGCTATAAATAATATATATATATATATATATATTTAATAATATTAAATCGATATATGTCATTTGACCTGCTATATGGGATTCAATTATCTCTACCCATTTGCGATGGTCGCCATAATTTATCTGGTAGATTTGATTAATAAAACTGGATTTATTGTGTTCAATATAGGGTTAAAAAAAAACATTTGTTTATGTTAACAATAAAACAACTTTAATAACTTCGTATATGACACATAAAGAAAATGATGCTCTGAAACTACCCAATCCAAAAGTGTTATATTCCTCAAATTACCCCACCCACTTTTTTACCATTTACTCGTAAATATTATGTTAGCATTTTAACAGTAGAACATTTAAATACATACTGTTCCAATTTAAAATCACCATAAACTAGCATTGACATTATACGATTTGTTTACAGAAACATAAATATATCATGTATATTTTCCATGCGACGCTATTGCGAAAACACATCTCTGCACCGTTTAATATGATAATTGCTGTGTTGATTGTTTATTGGGGATAGAAGGGGGACAGTCAAAATGAAAAGCCTATCTAGCACAGCATTTTGCAAAATGTCGATCAATAAAATTTTACACCTTACTTTAAGAGTGGTAGCTGGTCTTGAAAAGCGGTATATTTGGCCTCCTGTGGTTGGATCACATATATAGTAATTCTTACAGATTTATATTTTGATATGGTTATATGCCCATAAATGTAAATATTGATCAGGCTCGTAAACATGAATAAAGCTCTTTTTAAACCATGTGTCCTTTTAAATCGGCCCATGTGTATGTTATTGCATAATTGTTAAATGATTTTTACTATAACGTTTGAGATTTGAGAGGTTTCTTTTTATAAAGATTTCATTAACATGTGTTTTTTTGCAGATAGCAGTTCTTACATAGAGAAGAAAAGGAAGCTGTTACAGAGATGAAAGGGTATCCGTACAGATTTATTAAATACAACGGTGGAAGAGATGTCTTCTGCACCATTTATATGTTACTTTTGTGGTGTTGTTGAAGAAAAGATTTTGCACTGCTGGGATTGTGGTTCAACAGCATATTTTTGTATAGACTGTTGCAGAACTGTCCACAAAGGTATGGCTTTCATAATCCCAATAGGTGGAATGTATCTTTGTATATTCATTGACTACACATTTACGTTAACTAATCAATAGAACAGCACTCTAGATAAGTTGCATTTTTGCGAACGCAAACAAAAATGATCATGTATGACCTTATTTTGAAGATCAAGCGTATTAATACTCCACAAAGAAACTTAATGTACGCACTGTGTATCGTAATAATTACCGTAAAGTAAAGTATTCAAACAAAAATTGACCAAAGCGATTGAAACGGGTTATCAATTTTTCGTCCTTTACATATACTTAAAGTTTATCAAAAAGTTATAAACTAGTCAATGTTTTTTTTTTTCAAAATGGCGTCGCAAATGCGGAGAAACGTTGCAAGGTACAACAAACAAAAACTTTACTCGATTATTTCGGAAATAATCAAAATCATATCTCGAAACATAGAGTCAATGTGGAAAAGTATGTTATAATGCCATTATTAAATGAGTTCATTGATAAATATGTATCATGATCTGACAAGAAATTAAATAACAACATGATGGGCAAACTGAACGATAAGACATTGAATGGAAAGACAAATTTCCATGGTTTGTCATCAAGCTTAATTGCTATTTTTTCATTCTAGTCAATTTGTTTTGGTATGTTCCTAGTCAGCTAATATTAAACGCAGAAGATTAAAATGATATTTGTTGTTTATGTAACCTGTTTTACAATCGCTGTCTAAATAGTCAAATTTATTTGGTAATCAAAATCACTGATAAAAGTAAAATACTCCATTGGCTAAAACTTTATCTAGAGTGCTGTAGAACCGTCACAATATGCTTTAATACAATATATAGCTACATGTATTCATATTAGTTCCTCTTACTTATACTATTACCGTTGGCCTGGATAACTATTCCAGCTGAACTTGCTTTTAAGCTGACCTGAGCAATGCTCAAGGTGAGCTTTACTGATCGCCTGTTGTCTGTCGTCCGTCCGTGAACATTTTTTTGTGTGCATTCTGTCACCCGCATTTTTTATTGGATCTTCACCAAACTTATATTGTATTTATATAACCATAATATCTTGATCAAGTTCTTGAACTGGCCATATCGGATAATCAATGTCAGAGTTATGGACCTTAAAACAAAAAACATGACCAAATTTAAAAGTCTGAGGTATGGCCCTTGCATTATCAAAAATTGCCTTCTTTGTCATTGTCTCCTCTGCAACAAGTGAGCTCTTTAGGGCCAATCTGGCACTCTTGTTATTTTACAGACTTCGTTATCCAGTTCACATTTTGAAGCATGTGTTGGAAGAAAGAACAGAACCACTGACTGTAATGTATGACATAGCATGTATTTTGCATAGACATTTACAGATTTGTTCATATTTTTATGTTTTTAGCACACATGAGCAAAGGTGAAGTTGAACTGTTCTGATTGCCTTGTGTTTTGTCCATTTTCGGCCATCCATAAATATAAAGGTTGCATGCACTACAACTGCACTTTTTGTTAGAGTAAATCTGTTGAATTGTCTATAGTTGCACTATATTTGTCGAGCCCGCTTGCAGTGAGCTCGACATAGTCGTCACAATGGTAGTTCGGTGTATGTGCGACTGTACGTCCGTCCGATGTTATGGGGAGGGGGGGGATAATCCAGGCTATAAATTTCTCATACATTGAGGGCTTTTGAAATCACAAAGCACAAATGGTCACTATAATGAGATAAAGTGTCGTGCGTAAGACCCAGGTCTATAGCTCAAAGGTCAAGGTCACACTAAGAGGTTCATGGTCAGAAAATAGGTACACAATTTTGTGTCCGCTCCATATTTTGTAAACCACTTTACAGATTTTGAATTAATATGGCACAAATATTCACCATAATGAAACATGTTGCGCGCAAGACCCAGGCTCGTATCTCAAAGTTCAAGTTCAAACTTGCAGGTTTAAGGTCAGAAAAAGGTACAGAAAAAAATTCGTGTCTGCTCCATATCTTGTAAATCACTTGACAGAACTTTACATATTTTGCATTAACATGACACAAATGTTTATCATAATCATATGCTGTGTCACGCGCAAGATCCAGGCTCGTAGCTCAAATGTCAAGGTCGCATTTAAGGTCACTTGACAGAATTTGAAATAATATGCCATAAATGTTCACCATAATGGGACAATGTTCAATCTCAGATCTGTAATAGCGGCCTCGACAATGTAGCCCTTGGGCATCTAATATTGTGTATACTCTCAAACACCAGAGTATCAATTTTAATTCACCAAACTTAGTAATATAAGAAGTCTCTCAGGAGTAAATGTTGAATTGGCAAAATCAAATAATTATAACAGGGCTCTTGCTTGTATTCTTTGGAATTGGGTTGAGGCCTTGACTTTGTAAAACTATTGTCAGTTTAAAAGAAATTGGGAAAATAATCACAATCGAACTGTTCGATATTGCTATGGCTTACTTACTCTTGATCCTTCAGTTTTATTGCACTAAACTCCATTATGCATTCATACCTATCAATAGTTTTTAAATAGCAATGCACAGGGCCTGTTGTTTTTTATGCTCCCTGAAGGTAGTACATAAAGCTACCGCTTTGCCGATCTGTCTGGTTAGTCCAAAACATTATCTGGAACATAACTCATAAAGTATTGAAGAGAATTTAATGACACTTTGGATATAAATAGAGGGCAATATGTGGAAGTGCAGAGCGAAATAACCATAACTCTACTTTGAATATTGACATAATTATCTCCCTATTTGTACTTTATTATTGTTTATTTTTGCTTGTCCGGAGCATATTGTAAAATATATTGAAGAGAATCCAATGTAACTTGGTACATGAATAGAGGGTAAGGAACATGGATATAGGGTACAGTGTGGATGTCCAGAGCAAAATAACCCTAATTTTATCTAATGACAGTATCATCACCCTTTTTGTACTTTATTTTCAATTATATTTTATCTTTCAGAGTATATCTTCTAAAGTATGGAAAAAATATGACAAAACTTGGAACATGAATAGAGGGCAATGTGTGGTAGTGCAAGAACCAAAAGTCTATTTTGAATATTCTCAGAAATGTATTCCATTTACAGACACAATGTAGCTACTACTTAATCAAGTACATGTTTGAGGAGCATCTATCGATACCTTTGTAATGTTACTAGTTTTAAACCTGACACTTGTATTTTTTCCTTTCAGAAAAACAACAATACTGACCTTGTTGAAAGATGTACATTCGCTGTTCCTGTATTTCATAGTTTTGCACATAATGTGCCGTGTCAGGTGAGTAACATACATATTTTATAACATTTTGTTATTAAAGGGAACTGTTGAAAGTAAACATTTGTGAAAACCATCAGAAAGTTGGCATTTATCATGTTTGTTCTGGAATATTTTAGCACTACTGGCCAAAGGAAAGTGTTTGTCATCCATTGGCTGTCAACTCTTTCCTTAAATTCATAACTATCGGGTACTGTTCAGGTGATTTTAACCAAAACAGACTTAAAAGGTAATTCTTTCATGTTGATACAAATTGTGTCCGCAGGATCCCAATGGGCTTCTTAAATGCATCTGGACCTGTTAAGCCGAAAATTTGTATGGTAACAATCCGAATGTAATCAGTTCGGTTGGAATTCAAGTCAAATTATAAATAATTCAGTTTTCTTAGTGATATAAATGATGGACATAAGATACAGAATAAAAATATATCAGCCTTTTGAATTTTAATGAAATGAATGATAGTTTAAAAAAGGTCTCTTATGCAACAATTGGGTAAATATGGAACTCTTTGTTAAGCAATACAAATTTCGTTTACTTTTATATCAAGATCCATATTTCTTTCTCGCCTTGTGTCCGTCGTCCGTCCGTTCTTAACTTAAGGTTTAAACGACTTCATTTCTGAAACCACTTGACAGATTTTTATTAAATTGTGTGTTATGCATTCTGACATGCTCTCTTAAATAATATTAAATCATGACCCAGGGGTCAAATATGGCACTGCCACAGGCCTACCATTTTTTTTATTTTCTTTCAAATTTTAAAAAACCTTCTGCGATGTGATGTCTGGAGCTTTGATATTTCACATGTAGTATCACCTAATGATTTGTTCTCATGTTTGTTCAAGCCATGATCCTAAGATCAAATTTGGCTGCCCCAGGAACTTACCAGCTTATGCTAAAATTTTGTGGACAAACAATGATGAGTAAGGGGTACAATTACTACGGTAGCCAGTTCTGAACAATACAGATAACATTGTCAATTTTACGCTGCTCCTCAAAAGAAAAAACACAAAAATAAGTCATTAATCGGACAAGATCAATGATTATCACCAATAACTATCCTTCATTCGCCGAGTGCTAAGCGAGGAAGCTTCTATGACCCGATCAGGTATTGAACCCCTGACCTTCAGCTTGTGGGTTACTAGACCATTGCTGGGGTTTGGAAGCTATTGTAGAGCTTAAATTATGACATGAAACAATGTTTGAAAACAAAATGTTTCTGGGTGTAAGTAAAACCATTTTGTAAAATTAAATTTATAAATATTTCAGCAAAATGGAACAGCAAAAATCTAACAAATAATATCTTTATAATATACACTTCAAGGCCTGTTTTCAAACTTGCCTCTTGATGCTCTGTCTCACACATTTCCCCCCTTTGACTTCATTCCATTTAAATAAAAATTCACCAATATCTGGCGATTTTCTTCAGAGATGAAAATTCTCTAAAATAACAAGGTTAATTTTATAAAAAAATATTACAAAATCATGTATCGCATAAAAAAGGTCATGTTAAAAAAGCTTAAATTTAAAAAAAAAATAACTCAGCATAAAAACCAGTTAGGGTGTAGAATTGTAGTGCACACGTATTTCAATAGTATTCTAAGAGTTCTAAGATCCATAGTCCGTCCTCAATCTGATTCCTGGTTGTATTACTCACACAGAGCCTTATTTGGCCAACATACAGGGAAAACATGTCATCTTTGAGAAGATATTAACCAAACTGTACGTGGCCAGGGAGAACAACGTCCTGTGCATGTTAAAATTATCCATGAAGATTTTGTTAAACAGTGATACCTTCAATTCTCGTGTTCATAATACTGGCAAGGGCGTGTTGCAATATGAAAATATGGAAATATCTATTGATTGATCTATACTAGATATATTGATTTATATTTTTTAGAAAAACAACTTAAAATTAATCGAAATTTCTGCTTCTCTTGAAACAAACAATTAGTTGCAACTAAATGCCCAAAGGCTACAATGTCGGCATTCCACAGACCTGTGATTGAACGTGGTCTCAAAATCACATCATTACTTTTATAAAAAATTAATACAGACTATATATTTGAAATATCAATCTCTTTCGATGCACACACATTGTGTTTAGGAAAATTTGGAGATGGCGAGGGAGTATTTAAGATTTTTGGGAGAAGCTTTTTACAATTTAGAGGGCATATCTGAACATATGGGTCTGACATCAGTTCTTGAGAAGATTTTTGAAAATTCACAATTTTATCCCATTTTGACATTTGGCTCTACTTTTGAAGATTCAATGACCACATCTTCAAAATTGCCAGTTCAATAACCTGTTAAAGAAAACTATTGTTCAAATTATATGAGGATCCTATCAGAACTGCTTGACCAAATTCTATGTGAAGCATCTATCAAGTTTGTTCATATCATGACCTTGGGTCAAATTTGACCCCATCCAGGGCTCGAAATTAACGCTAGCCCGAGGCTAGTAGAATTATGCTCGGGCTACCAAAAGTGTCTATCTGGTAGTCCGTGTGGCTAGTAAAACAAGAGGGTCACAATGGCCTTATATCTGTGTCAGCTGACCTAATTAACTGATAATGTCTGTGAAATTATTCTGAATTTTTACAATGTTATTCGCTGGACATTGCTAAGGGGCCTAAAGGTTAACATGGCCCTAATTTGGTCATCTGATTTAATATTCTGCGAATGGCTTAATTGTTCATAAGTATAATACAAACATATTCAAAGTGTTTAGTTATGGTTACATAATTACTATGTAGTCGACATCAAATGAAAGCTGCGAGTACTAGAATGCACACAACGTCAAATAATGCAATTTCTGATGATTCAAGGGCAACAACTCAGACATTAATTACCCGATTTGACCAGTTCAAGAACTTGTCCAAGATATTATTGTTATATAACTACTGTGTAAGATTGGTGACGATCAAATAAAAAATGTGGGTGCTAGAGTAAACACAACATCAAATAATGCAATGTTTGATGATTCGAGGGCCATAACTCCGACAATATTTATCCGATTTGGCCAGTTCAAGAAATTGTCCAAGATATTATGTTTATATAACTACTAAGTTAGTTTAGTGGACATCAGATGAAAGCTGCCAGTACAAGTGTGCACACAATGTCAAATTATGCAATTTTTGACGATTCAAGGGCCATAACTCAGTAAATAATTACCCGATTTGGCCAGTTCAAGAACTTGTCCAAAGTATTAGGGTTATTTAACTACTGCGTAAGTTTGGTGCGGTTCAAATGAAAAATGTAGGTGATAGAGTGCACACAACATCAAATAACGCAATTTTTCAAGGGCCATAACTCCCATAATATTTATCCGATTTGGCCAGTTTAAAATCTTTTTCAAGATATTATGTTTATCTAACTACTATGTCAGTTCGATGGACATCAAACGAAAGCTGCGAGTACAAGAGTGCCCACAACGTCAAATCATGCAAATTTTGACGATTCAAGGGCCATAACTCAGACATAAATGACCCGATTTTGCCTGTTCAACAACTTTTCCAAGATATTATCGTTATATAACTACTGCGTAAGTTTGGTGAGGATCAAATAAAAATGCGGGTGCTAGAGTATACACAAGACATTAATAATTCGATTTGGTCAGTTCAAGAACTTGTCACAGATATTATGGTTATATAATTACTATGTAAGTTTGGTGAAGACCCAATAAAAAATGCGGGTGCTAGAGTGCACACAACAAAAAGTTCAGAGACGGACGACGGACGGACACAGGGCGATCGGAATAGCTCACCTTGAGCTTTGCTCAGGTGAACTAAAAAGAAACCGAAATATTAAATCTCAATGCTGTGCAGTTGTATATGTTCACAGCCGATATACTAGATCTGAATAGAAAATTGACGATTCAATGGCCATAACTCCGACACTAGTTGTACGATTAAGGCAGTTCAAGAATTTGTCTGAGACAGTATGGTCATATAACTACTGTGAAAAATGCAGGTGCTAGAGTGTACACAATATCAAATAATGCAATTATTGATGATTCAAGAGCCTCAACTCCGACATTATTTACCGGGTTTTGCCAGTTTAAAAACATGTCCGAGATATTGAGAAATTGAGTGTCGAGTTGAAAATCAAATGTCTGAGTGTCATGTAAGAAAAAAGAGTGTGATTAAGAAAGGCGAGTGTCGAGTAAGAATATAGAAATCTATCATTAGAATTTTGCATGATAGAATAAAGTCACACATTTGTTCAAACTTACATGCAGAGACAAGACTCTACCAAGTCCCCTGTAATTTTGACCAAGACTGTGAGATTTGCATATTCCACACGAATGAACTGATGATGGATTTCTTCTCCAATTCAACTCATACAAATGATAGACCCTCGATAATGGCCGTCATCAAAAAAATATTCTATTTTTAATTGGGTGTTTTACAACCATTACCATTTTCTTACTCGACACTCGATTTTCTTACTCAATACTCGATTTTCTTACTCAACAACTGACTTTCTCACTCGACACTAGACATTCTTACTCGACAGTCTTATTAGACATTAGACATTCGCCTTACTCACTCGACACTCAACTTTCTCACTCGACACTCGACTTCTTACTCGACTTACTTACTCGACACTCGACATTCTTACTCGACACTCGTTTTTCTTACTCGCATTTCTTATTCGACACTCGACACTCTACCAATTGTGACACACTGCCCAGCCAAAGTCTCTGTGATGACTGACTGATATACGGCATTGCGCCTTATTGTCATTTGCCTCACACCGCTGATTTAAATGGGAAAGTCATCAGTTACTTTTAGAGATAGGTGTGCTCGAGTACTAGTTGACCTTCTAGGATCAAACTTACTGGTCGCCTGTAAGCCCTCGATGGCGTAAACATGCTGCTAAATATTCAAACAACAAACGAAAGAACAAACGAACGAAGAAGGCGGACGGATTGACGGACGGTCAAACAGACAGACAGACAGACAGACAGACAGACAGACAGACAGACAGACAGACAGACAGACAGACAGACAGACAGACAGACAGACAGACAGACAGACAGACAGACAGACAGACAGACAGACAGACAGACAGACAGACAGATAGACAGACAGACAGACAGACAGACAAATCGCTTTAGCTGTCAAGTATACATAAAGGCTAATGACACATGTATGTGAAGTCGTGCTTAAATACATACTTTTGTGTAAGTATCATTTCTTTAAACTAAGTCACAGGTTTTAAGAAATTTCTTAAATAGTTAATACACCTCAGAGCTATCTCACAGTTGAGAGGAACAACGTTCTATTCTTAGATGATTTTTTGCTAAGATGCTTTCTGAATAACATTTAAGAAATAAATTTAATCTTAGATAAAGATATTGATTTAAGAAGAAATAAGCTAACACCGGTCGTATCGGGTGATTCACCAGCTGTTTAAGATAATGCAGTTATCGAAGGACACATCTGTCATCAAGGCACAAACGAAACATTGAATACAAACATACATACCATGTACAATATGGATATATATTGTACGAATCAATGTTGTGATGAAAATCTGTATTGGACGAGACGCATATCGTACAGTGAACTGTTGATGACCCTTTTATTATTCACCTCGAATTCTTTTCATATAAAACACAATATCAAATTAAAAACAACAATAATGAAATTATAACACAATCTATTTTAATAAACGGTCCGTCTTTTAAAAATACGAATGTTTATCACATTTTTGATAAAATAAAAGTTGGCTCTTTTAAATAGATATATCAATATAAATATAATTTCTTTATCACAGCTATTTATATATTTTTTCAATAAAAAAAGAAATTAATATGTATCTAATTATGTCTGTTGGAATAATGTGTACTTCAATTTCTTATATATAATTATTATGTCGCTTGTTTGTTGTTTCAAACGACACAATATCCACTAGGAGTGCCTCAGTGATTTTTCTTATTTGTTATATTTGAGATATGCGGAGTATTTCTATCGTTAGAGTTACCGTCCCTTAACGTTCAATACGAAATATTTATCGACTTTCGGGACGGTACGAATACGAAAAATCTATCCGGATTTTCTGGACGCTTCTGATTTTAAGCGTACGTTAACGATTTCCTATGTACAGTCACATGGTACAAATGCTCGAAGCTCATTGGCATATCTATTTTAGGATAATAATCATTGTTTACTATCAAAATTGACTTAGTCCTCATATTTGACAGTAAACAATGATCTTTACAATTTTGTTACACGCCACAGGTCGGGGCTTCAATCACATGCTTATAAACTAAGCTAACAATTAACATTACTCTTTATTTTTCGTGAATGAATATTTAACTATTTTGGAATATCATTACGTGGTAAAAATAGCCTAATAAGAATTCGATAATGCCAATAACATATACTGTATTAGAATGCACAAAATATTAATTGTCGTGGCTTGTCATATAATATAAAGTTCTCATATACATAAAATTGGCTTAATTGTTATAAGCTCTTATGCGTGTAACTCGTATGGATTAATACGAGCTATTTTTAATATACTTTTTGAATAACCATGGATATATGCAAAGCACTGTTTTGTGTAGATCAGTACTGATACAAAGATCAACAAGGATTTATATTAAATTAGTTCAACTGTAAGGCAAACAAAACAAATACTATCAACAAAACATGTTGATATTAAAGAGAAGGAACATTTGTGCAGCAGTTGTTTTACTGGTCATCCCGGTACTGTGTATGCATTTGAGTAACTTGTATACACGAATTCAACGTCAGTGTTTACAAAAATCTTTTCCTTATGTATTAATAGCGAAGGATGAGAATTTAAATAAAATAACTGAAAGTTTGGATACTGATAAAATCAATTTTAAGAATGTTTGGATATCTATGGGTCTGTGTCATTCGAAGAATACCCACCTTCGGGGAAAAGCAAACTTTCCGTACGCAGACGCAGCTGTATTGTCGTCCCGACTTTGGCGATTATTATGATTTAAAGTACGAATAAGATTGCACATGTACATAGTTCACACATCAACTGATTCTGGTGTTGAGGATTATATCAAACGTCTCGAAACAGAAGGTGTGGTTGTCACGACCATTGTTACAACCGAAGAAATGTGCGTGTTGCTTGCTCAAACCAGCAGATTGTTTGCCTATAGGAATGAACAAATACAAAACAGTGATGTCATTATTACAAGTGATGTAGAGGTATTCCCCACGTCAGCATTGTTATTGAAACCATTGGAAGGCAAGACACCAATAAATATATGGCAATACAGACGTGCAACAAATGGATGGAGCATACCAATGTGTTTTATATCAATGGACAAACAATATTGGGAGAGTGTTATGGACTGTCATGCAACTATTGAAAGTTGTGTCACGCCTTTTAAACAAATATTTACCTATGGATTTGGAATTGATCAATTACTAATTACTCACCATTTATTGCAAAAGAAGAAATGTTTCATTGATTTCATCGATCGCAAGCAATTTGATAATTTGAGGGTAATACGAGAACCGTTTGATGATACAGCAACATGTGGTCATTACACGTGTCGCTACAGTCATGCTTTAGACAACTTACATTTCTGGACCCACTTCAAAACTAATGCTACAATTAAAACTCTTTATTCCATGTACTATGGAATTCTTGAAAAAAATGGTATATCAATAACGCCAGCAGAATAAATAGCTATCCCACAACAAACACTTGATGATTTCGGGAATCAGCAGAGAGCCATTACAGGTTCATGGATATATAAAATACGGACAAAACTGTGAAATGAATGGAAGTGTATAATAGGAATTAAGATACTGTCAATGACTTTATATGTCTCTGTTATTGTAATCAAACAGAACTGTTGGTATGTCTTTGTCAGCTTCCTCTCTTCTGTTTCATTATTATCAACACACCATGTAACATTTTAATCCAAACTGGTTGTCTGTATGTATTCAGGTAATAATTCTACCAGTACAAATAGGCATATTCTGTTTTATGTTTTATTCTGCATTATATTGCTTTAAAAGTCCATATCCATTCTAGTCTTGCATTATATATAGGGTTATGGTATCTAGTGCATGTCCCGATTGATATATGCAATAGTTTAAAAATACTGCCATATAACACGTATGCAGTTTTATTCAAATTACATGTATATAGTTTTTGTTTAGAATGGTGTCATGAATATATGTCGGCGTTTAAAAGTTCTTCATCAACACTTCCCACAATTTTATTTTGGAATCATGTAACCATTCTGTAACCTCGCACTGTATCATAGTTTATATTTGCAAACTAGCTCCATGCAATCACACATTAACTTTAAATCTTTATATATGATATTTTTCATAATAATTAATGTAATTATTATGTTCATATTTACACAATAAATAGAAGTAATGTGTCTTAAAGTTCAATTCCATTTATATAGTTCTGGTTTGATATTTAGTTTATAATAAAAGTCGGCGTACGAATGTCTTTCAAATACAATGGAACATGTCTGCAATTCTATTTTTATCCATGCCACCTCAATTGCTCTGCCATTCTTTAATAAGATTTGTTCTTGAATTACTGCAGAGGTTAAGAAAAAATTGTGACATATTCCCATCAACTTGCCACGGATAAACGGTGAAAGGGAATTGTTTTTGTTTTCGGTTTCGGAAACTACAACCATTTATAGTGTTAACCAGCCCTGGCTCGTGGATAAATCTCATAAATTTGATCGGTGAAATAGTTGAATGCAGTTGGTGTAACCATGGCCCAGTGAGAAGTTGGTAACGTTGTACATGTATATTTATCTAAATCCAAACCCAACATTTTTTTAGCTTTATGGGTTAAGGTTAGGGTAAGGACTATATAAAAATAAATCATCATCATCATCATCAGCAGCAGTAGCAGAAGCATCAAATCATACGTCATAATGCTACATGCCTCTCAGGTCCGACAAGTAGTCTATCGTTAACCCTCCATCATAAGACACAGAGGTTCAAACTTGCAATGTATCAGACTTACACAGTTGACATTAATCAATTCACACATTCCAATCATATCATAAAAACAACGTATTTCCTTCAGGTATAAGAATTTTACATGGGTTTTAGGTTCGATCCATTACCATCATGCCATCGTACCATCACCATCGTGCTATCGTACTGTCGTACCATCAACATCGTGTCACCGTGTTATCGTAGCTTCGCCTTCAAGTATTCGGGGTTATTTCATAATTATATCAATTAATCTGCTTTCTTCGTCGGACGACATCATGGTGCAAGTGTGAGTTTAGACCGACAGGAAGGCGATGCTACGATAGCACGATGGTGATTGCACGATGACACGATGGTGAAGATGCGATGCCGCGACCGCACGATGGTGATGGTACGATGAGACGATGGTGACGGAGCGATGCCAAGACAGCACGATGGTAATGGCACGATCGTGATGGAGCAATGACACGATGATGAAGATGCGAAATGGAGCAATGTCACGACAGGACGGTGGTGATCGTACAATTGCACGATGGTGATGGAGCGATTGCACGATGACGAAGTCGCGAAATAATATCGCCTTTTCGTCATCGTGATGTCGTGGCATCGCTCCATCACCATCGTGCCATCACCATCGTGTCATCGTGTCTTCGTCATCGTGCCATCGCTTCATCACCATCATTTAATCGCTCCATCACCATCGTGCTATCGAACTATCGTGCTATCACCATCGTGTCATCGTGTTATCGTGTGTGCCTATTGACAAAGCGACAGCACGATGGTTCGGAAGATCGTAGAAATCATTGTCCGGCACGAAAGAAAAAATATATTTCATATGACATTTTCTGAATTGAACCCTAAAGTCACCGCAGAACCGTCAGAGTTCTTCATCATTAAATATTTAGCTACAAAATCACTCGAACTGGCGCAGTCGTGTCACTACACATGTCTGGCGTACACAAACTTCTGCGATTGCTTCCCTTCACTTTAGTTGCTAAATGGGCAAGAATTAATTGACGAGGTTATACGATGACTATTATACCCATTTAATAAGAATACAAAAAAATAATAATGAAAAGTACAGAGTTTGATTTTATATATTTTCAATAAATCTAGAGAGGCCGCACCGTTACAGGTGACACGCTTCAGTCAACAATAACAGTTATCATGTTTAACCCATATTTAGTCTAATTACTTGCCATGACATATAACACACTCAAACGTATTATCCAACAGAAAACAAGCACTTTTGTAGTATTTCATCGGGTTACAGTGGAAAGAGCTATTGACTTCAACTCAGGCGATTCGGGTTCAAATCCCGTTATGAGCTCATCTTTTTGTTCATTTCACTAGCAACAGTTCCCGTTATTCAAACACTTCAGGTTTAAACAAAAAAAGAATAACTTTTGTATATAACTGATATTATAGCTTTGAACGTATTCAGCAGAAGTTCTGTGTTAAATTTGATATTTTGTGCCACTTTAACAAAAAAATCACCTTATTTTCAATATATTCAATTTGCCATGATGCTGTATATAAAGCGAAAAGTCAATAAACAATGAGCGGAAAGAGACACAATCTAGATTATTTTGCGTAATTCGCCGGCTGGGATGAATGAAATGGTGCACGAAGGACGGTGTTTTCTGTAACATATATTAACGTTCTGGCCCCTTATTCACCAACACCAATTCGCGAATTTCCACAGAGACAAGCTTATACTGCCCTATAAATTTGCAATAACCGTGTCAATAGTTCCGAAGATATTCACAAAAATAATATATGAACGTACTCAGACAGGGCAGGGCAGAGCAAGACAAGGCAATGCAGGGCAGGACAGGGCATGACCGGACAGAGCAGATAATTTGTAATTACGCAACTATTCCTCGCACCTCTCACTGTATCAGACTTTAGTTTTGCACACAAGTTCACCAAAGGAAGTGTCAACAATCTAATAGCCATCACCAAATGGAGTGTCAACAGTAATACAGCCATCACCAGAAGGAAATGTCAACAGACTTAAATCCATCACAAAAGGAAGTGTCAAAAGGCTTTTAACCATCACCAGGGGGCAGTGTCAACAACCTTATAGCCACCACCAAAAGGCAGTGTCAACAGTCTTACAGACATCAACAATGGAAATGTCAACAGTCGTACAGGCATCACCAAAGGAAGTGTCAAAATTCTTACAGTCTTTACTAAAAGAAGTGTCAACAGTTTAACAGCACTCGCCAAAAGAAGTGTCAAAAGTCTTACAGCCATCAACAAAGGCAGTGTCAACAGTTTTACAGCCATCACCAAATGAAGTGTCATCAGTCTTACAGCCATCACCAAAGGAAGTGCCAACAGTTTTACAGCCATCACCAAAGGAAGTGTCAAAAGTCTTACAGCTTTCACCAAAGGAAGTGTCAACAGTTTTACAGCTATCACCAAAGGAAGTGAGAACAGCTTTACTGCCATCACCAAAGGAAGTGTCAACAGTCTCACAGCGATCACTAGCCAGGGGGAAGTGTCAAAAGTCTCACAGCCATTACCAGCCAGGGGTTATTGTCAACAGTCTTACAGCCATCACCAAAGGAAGTGTCAACAGTCTTACAGCAATCAACAAAGGCAGTGTTAACAGTCTTACAACCTTCATCATTGGGAAGTGTCAATAGTCTTGCAGCCATCACCAAAGGAAGTGTCAACAGTCTTACAACCATCACCAAAGCATGTGTCAACAGTCTTACAACCAACAACAAAGGCAGTGTCAACAGTTTTACAGCCATCACCAAAGGAAGTGTCAACAGTCTTACAGTCATCACAAAAGGAAGTGTCAACAGTCTTACAGTTATCAGCAAAGGAAGTGACAACAGTCTTCCAGCTATCACAAAATGAACGGTCAATATTTTTCTTGCCATCACCAAAGGCAGTGTGAACAGCTTTAGAGCCATCACCAAAGGAAGTGTCAACAGTCGTACAGCAATCACCAAAGGAATTGTCAACAGTCTTACAGCCATCACCAAAGGCAGTGTCAAAAGTCTTATACCATCTCCAAATGAAGTGTCTACAGTCTTCAAGCAATCACCAAAGGCAGTGTCAACATTCTTACTGTCATCACCAAACAAAGTGTCAACAGTCTTACAGCCATCACAAAAGGAAGTGTCAACAGTTTTAGAGGCATCGCCAATGGAATTATCAACAGTCTTACAGCCATCACCAAAGGCAGTGTCAACAGTCTTACAGTTAGCACCAGGGCAAAGTGTCATCAGTCTTTCCGCCATCAACAACGGCAATGTCAACAGTCTTACAGCCATCACCAGGGGTAAGAGTCATCAGCCTTACAGCCATCACCAAAGAAAGTGCAAAAACAGTCTAACAGCCATCAACAAAAGCAATGTCTACAGTCTTACAGCCATCAACAAAAGAAGTGTAAACTGTCTTACAACCATCAACAAAGGCACTGTCAACAGTCTTACAGCCATCAACAAAAGCATTGCCAACAGTCTTACAGCCATCACAAAAGAATGTGTCATCCGTTTTACAGCCATCAACAAAAGCAGTATCAACAGTCATACAGCCATCAACAAAGAAAATGAAAATAGTTTTACAAACATCAACAAATGCAGTGTCAACAGCCTTACAACCATCAGCAAAGGCAACGTCAACAGTCTTATAGCCATCACCAGGGGGAAGTGTCACCCGTATTACAGCTATCATCAATGTCAGTGTCAACTGTCTTACAGCCATCACCAGGGGGGAAGTGTTAACATTCTTACAGCCATCGACGAAACCAGTGTCAACAGTCTTACAGCCATCACCATAGGAAGAGTCAACAGTCTCACAGCCTGGGTGAAATGTCAACAGTTTACAGCCAGCACCAGTGGGAAGTATCAACAATCTTACAACCATCAATAAAGGCAGGGTCAAGAGTCATACAGCCATCAACAAAAGCAGTGTCACCAGTTTTGCAGCCATCACCATGGGTAAGTGTCAACAGTCTTACAGCCATCGCCAGTGGGAAATGTCATCAGTCTTACAGCTATCAACAAAAGCAGTGTCAACAGTCTTACAGCCACTATCAAATGAAGTTTAAACAGTCTTACAGCAATAACATTGGGAATGTGTCAACAGTCTGACAGCCATCACCTGGGGAAGTGTCATCTGTCTGACAGCTATCAACAAATGCATTGTCAACAGTCTTACAGCCACCATCGAAGTAAGTGTCAAGAGTCTCACAGCCATCAACAAAGGCAGTGTCAACAGTTTTACAGCCACCATCAAAGGAAGTATCGATAATCTTACAGCCAAACCTAATGAAAATGTCAACAGTCTTACAACCATCACCAAAGGAAGTGTCAACAATCTTACAACCTTTACCAAAAGCAGCGTATACAGTCTTACAGCCATCACTAAAGGCTATGTCAATAGTCTTACAGTCATTGCCAAAGGAAGTGTCAACAGTTTTACAGCCATCACCAAAGGAAGTGTCAACAGTCTTACAGTCATCACAAAAGGAAGTGTCAACAGTCTTACAGTTATCAGCAAAGGAAGTGACAACAGTCTTCCAGCTATCACAAAATGAACGGTCAATATTTTTCTTGCCATCACCAAAGGCAGTGTGAACAGCTTTAGAGCCATCACCAAAGGAAGTGTCAACAGTCGTACAGCAATCACCAAAGGAATTGTCAACAGTCTTACAGCCATCACCAAAGGCAGTGTCAAAAGTCTTATACCATCTCCAAATGAAGTGTCTACAGTCTTCAAGCAATCACCAAAGGCAGTGTCAACAGTCTTACTGTCATCACCAAACAAAGTGTCAACAGTCTTACAGCCATCACAAAAGGAAGTGTCAACAGTTTTAGAGGCATCGCCAAAGGAATTATCAACAGTCTTACAGCCATCACCAAAGGCAGTGTCAACAGTCTTACAGTAAGCACCAGGGCAAAGTGTCATCAGTCTTTCCGCCTTCAACAACGGCAATGTCAACAGTCTTACAGCCATCACCAGGGGTAAGAGTCATCAGCCTTACAGCCATCACCAAAGAAAGTGCAAAAACAGTCTAACAGCCATCAACAAAAGCAATGTCTACAGTCTTACAGCCATCAACAAAAGAAGTGTAAGTTGTCTTACAACCATCAACAAAGGCACTGTCAACAGTCTTACAGCCATCAACAAAAGCATTGCCAACAGTCTTACAGCCATCACAAAAGAATGTGTCATCCGTTTTACAGCCATCAACAAAAGCAGTATCAACAGTCATACAGCCATCAACAAAGGAAATGAAAATAGTTTTACAAACATCAACAAATGCAGTGTCAACAGCCTTACAACCATCAGCAAAGGCAACGTCAACAGTCTTATAGCCATCACCAGGGGGAAGTGTCACCCGTATTACAGCTATCATCAATGTCAGTGTCAACTGTCTTACAGCCATCACCAGGGGGGAAGTGTTAACATTCTTACAGCCATCGACGAAAGCAGTGTCAACAGTCTTACAGCTATCACCAAAGGAAGAGTCAACAGTCTCACAGCCTGGGTGAAATGTCAACAGTTTACAGCTAGCACCAGTGGGAAGTATCAACAATCTTACAACCATCAATAAAGGCAGGGTCAAGAGTCATACAGCCATCAACAAAAGCAGTGTCACCAGTTTTGCAGCCATCACCATGGGTAAGTGTCAACAGTCTTACAGCCATCGCCAGTGGGAAATGTCATCAGTCTTACAGCTATCAACAAAAGCAGTGTCAACAGTCTTACAGCCACTATCAAATGAAGTTTAAACAGTCTTACAGCAATAACCTTGGGAATGTGTCAACAGTCTGACAGCCATCACCTGGGGAAGTGTCATCTGTCTGACAGCTATCAACAAATGCATTGTCAACAGTCTTACAGCCACCATCGAAGTAAGTGTCAAGAGTCTCACAGCCATCAACAAAGGCAGTGTCAACAGTTTTACAGCCACAATCATAGGAAGTATCGATAATCTTACAGCCAAACCTAATGAAAATGTCAACAGTCTTACATCCATCACCAAAGGAAGTGTCAACAATCTTACAACCTTTACCAAAAGCAGCGTATACAGTCTTACAGCCATCACTAAAGGCTATGTCAATAGTCTTACAGTCATTGCCAAAGGAAGTGTCAACAGTTTTATAGCCATCACCAAAAGCAACGTCAACAGTCTTACAGCCATCAACAAAGGCAGTGTCAACAGTCTTACAGCCATCACCAAAGGCAATGTTAACAGTCTTACAGCCATCACCAGGGGGAAGTGTCATCAATCTAACAGCCATCAACTGCCATATTTTTGTTCTTTTACGAACTGTCTTTGAAAAGTGCTGCATATTTTATGTGCAGATACATTCCTGCTATAAAACTTCATAAAACATTCATATATGATAAAAATTTTGTTTACTGTGGAAATCTTAGACCTTTTTTTATATAGACCAAAAAAAAATTCAAAAGTGTAGTGGGACCTGAAGTAACATCCACGACTGACAAATATACTTTTCTTAAGCATCCTGCAATTGTCTCCCTTTTGAAAAAAAATGTGTAACCTCACAATTATCCAAACCGAAAACAATTATGAAAACAACAAAAAAGTAATTCTTTTAATAGTTAAATACTAATGAAAAAAACATATCCGCACATAAATATCATAACAAACAAAACAGAAATAAGATTAATTTATTTATTTCACATCTTATTTACAGTGATTATTCTATTCATGAACATATAAGTACTTATTATATAACATATTGATACTTTTGATGCATATTCACACGCCTTTCTTATTTGGTTGATGTAAATATAAAGTCTTGTTTATTTGATGGCAACATTTTTAAAGATGACACTCTACAATGTCCATAATATATTTTTATTGTTTGATTTGTTGCTTATATAAAATGATATTCGACAAATAAAAAAAAACTATCGCGAATGATCAGTTTGGTGGTGATCAAGACTGCAAACATAGCAGATCTTTGTTATTAACATAAAATTCCGGCTAAAATGTTCCTAAGAAAAACACCCAAAACTGAATACGTTTAAAATATCATTTCTGAAGTTTAACTCAAGGCTCCGTGTACTTTAGTTAATATAATAGTAATTTTAAAGCACTTTAATATTATTTATGACTATGTTTTATATAAAATGATCAATATCATTATATATTCACCAAATAATGCATCACTACAATAACCATATAACAAAGACAGCAAAACGACTAATGTAAAACCCGACAACACATAACTAACATTACGCGTTGTGTGCGAAAGGCACATCATTTTTAGAAAATCGTCACTTAACGTTATTGGTAACTTAATAGTTTAATTAAGAGTCATTAGTACAAATTAAAATTATATAATTGATATGTCAGAGTACCAATGCCGATAATATTTTATTTGTCTTTAAGAAAGACGTGTATTTCCCGTTTTTAATTTTTTCTATTATTTCATAATACATACATTTTACAACTATATTTGATATAATACATACAGTTTAACATGAATGTATTCTATGAAATAATGCTTTACTAAGAAGAGACGGGGAAATAAAAGGAAAAGGGAAAAAAAAGAAGGAAAGGAGACAGGTGCAGACATGAAAAAACATTAAGGTGCTTTACACTGTCAATTTGAATTTAAGTTCAGTTGTGAGATTTTTATTAGAATAATTGGAGTTTATTCCATTTATTTTCATGTTGCGTCACTTTATCTTTTATACTCGCTATTATTTTTTCTAAATTTTCATGATATTTTAAGTTTTTTATAAAATTGTTAAACTTTGGAATTTCTGTTCATACTTATTTTTGAAAAGAAAATATTTTCCATAAACCAATATACAGTTTAATAAACTTGAATAACTGCACTGGTCAAGATTCCCAAGAGAAATCGTTGAATAATCCAAATCTATTTCAATAAGGTTTTCATTCAGATACATTTCAAGTTCTGTTCAAAAACCCCTCGAAATGTGACACTCCCAAAATAAATGTTCGTTTGTTTCGGCATGCCTATTGCAAACATCGCATAAACGTGTATTATAAATATTACAATTGTACAGAAATTCTTAATTAGGTAAGATTCTCATTATGTTTTTGTATTGGAATGCTCTTAATTTTGTATTTATTAAACATTGAAAGGGTAGATTATGTATACTTTTCCAATTTAGATTTGCTATTTCTTGTTCCCATTTAATAATTATGCGATTTAATAGTTAGGTCGCTTTCAATATACTTTAACTGTTTATTATATAAATATTTATTTGAACTTTTCGCATTTACAATTTGTTCCATTAAGTTATTTTGTGTATTATTGTTTGGTATATTTTCATTCTTAAGTTTAGAATTCCATGAATTTGATATACTTTGAATAAGAGTATAATATTTTAGAAAATCCGAATTTTTTAAGTTGTGTACCGTTTTGATATGCTGAAAAGTATAAAATACTTTTGTCTATTGTCAAAAATGTGTTCAACAAATTTAATTCCTTTGTCGAACCAAGGTTTATAGAAGATTGTTTTATTATCATTTTTGATGTTTGAATTATTCCATAGTATTTGTTTGTTTATATATTCAACATTTTCTTTAAAACTAATACTTGACCAAGATTGTACAATTTCTGATAAAAAGTTTGAGTTTATCTGTGTTGCATTATTAAAGTCATTTTTATTAATATTACATTCAAATATTAATGGTCCTCCTACTTTTGCTAGTTGGCCCATGTATATGTGCTTCCAATCACCTGTATTACTCTGATTGATAATTCTTTTCACCCAACCAGCTTTAATTGACTTAATAATCATATTCAGATATATCGTTTTTAATCCCCCATTTTCATAATTTTGTATAATTGTCTTTCTACTTATTTTGTCTGGTTTATTATCCCATAGAAAGTCAAACATGCTTTTATTTACAATATTAAAATGTTCTGTTGATGCATTATCTAAAACAGTTAAATAATATATAAGTTTTGGTAATGCAAAGGTTTTAATCACTGCAATTTTACCAATCATAGATAATTTATGTTTTCTCCATTTATCAAGACAGTGACAAAATTCCTTAATTTTTGGGAGAAGATTTATTTCATGATAAATGATACAAGAAAGACGTGTATTTAGCACACATGTACTACGTACTAATTGCATACAGAATGGTGTACTCTGTGAACAGTATTTTATTTATTTCATTAGTTCCTCAACAAAAGAAATGTAATAACAATGCAATAAAAAATAATAAAAAATAACGCCTTAAAATACTTTCACTAAATTATCAGTATGTTTCGAGATCATTTAAACCATTGTAAAAGTAATCAAGAATGTATCTAGATCGTTCATCTGTGGCAGAGGAGACATTGCCAATGAAAATATTGTTGATAATGCAAGGGATATACCCCAGATATATAAATTCAATCAGTTAAACTACAACTACATGTACTGTGTAAGTTTATTGAAACTAAAGTGAAAACTGCAGGTGCTAAAGTGCACATACCATAATATAATACACTTTTGACAAAAAAATGGGCCGTAACCTCTACACCAACACTTATTATCGTGTTTGGTGCATCGCGTGATCACGCCGACATTAGCAGGACTTTGCCTTTGGCATAAAACTCGACAAAAAAACTGTTGTTTTCGCTCCTTGAAATTTAGTTCATTATTGTTTAAAAATGTCATATTAATTTTACAGCATTTCATAATTTATCAATGGCACTTTTGTTATAAAATGATCAAAAATAATACATTTCATCAAAAATACAACATCGCTATAACAAGACAGCGGGGCGGTGGTCTAATGGATAGAGTGTTTGCCGCTCACGCTAGAGGTTGCGGATTCGATCCCGAGCTCGGCCCTATGCCTATCATAAAACAGTACTCAGTACTGGTTCTACCCAGGAAGCGGACTCGCGAGAGATTAATATAAACTCTGAGCTTTCATCGCAATCAAGCTAAAACAAATTAGTATAAACTAAGACAACAAAGACAACAAAACGTCTAAGACTACAAAACAGAACATTACATGGTGTGCACGGAAGGAATCATAGAGCAACTTTAGTTAATTTTCTCAAAACATTATTTTTGACCGAGTCTAAGAAGTCTTAAATGTCGTCCAAGATTTTGTTATGTAACTATTTGGCAAAAATCTAGTGAAAACACGTGTGTTAGAGTTCACTCAAAGTCTAACAACTCAATTTTCTATTATAACTACAAAATTTATTATTTAATTTGTCAAATTCAAAATCTCTTCCGATGATATTTTTGTTTTTAAGTCAACAAATGTGTAAGTTTGATGATGATGATGATTATATGAACATTACGTGAGCCAGAGTGCACACAAAGTAAAATTGGGCATTCTCTTATAATTCCATGACCATAACGATGGTCGACTTACTCAGGGCTATAATAGCTCGACTTTAGCTTTGCTCAGCTGAGCTAAAATGGTCTGAAATACAATGGACGATCAACATATGGCACGCCATACACCAGAAGATAGGTAATTGTAGTAATACTGTATATATCTTTCTATATATATATATATATATATATATATCTGTATGATTTTTTATTGTATTGACTATAATACGAAATTAATAATTATATTCTTTTGAATTCTATTATTTTAACCTACTAAATCCTTACTGGAGAAATAAAAAATAAAGAAATATAAAAGTAACTTGAGACGTAGCATTCAAAGGTCACATACATCTAACAGCATGGCACATTTAATATAAGAAATAATTGCAATATACAAAATATATACATAAATAAGAAATAACAACATGGATCAACGCCTAAATATTACATATTTTAAGAATGTAACATATCAAGATAATAAAACAGTATAAACCTTATTTACAATATGGCATTCTAATCAACATTAGCATTATACAAACATAGAAGAAATGAAAACTTAGATAAGAAATAACAACAGAGCGCAACGCTTTAGAACGACCCGTAGCAAAAGACGCACTGGGGACATTTAACTTGATTAACGTGTAAATGTAACCTCGCTCTTATCCCGTCGTCATAACAATATCATAAGATGAAACAGTGTAAATGGAATTATCCTCGCCAGGCTATTCTCTTACAAATACTGCAGCATTCATTTGTTGTTATTGTAAAATACAGAAATAAGTTTAGCAAGTATTTCCATATGAATGTGTTTTTTTTTTATATTTGCCAAAGACTTATTGTTTTGATTTTTTTTCACGTAAAACAGTATTTTATGACATAAATTTGCTAGATTTTTATGTCTGCACAGAACTTTGGCCTAAGAATAAAACGCTGCACAGATTGTTTCCAAACAGGAATCCCAATTCTTGTTTTAGGTATAATCCGAAGTTCGAATGTAAGTAATCACCTCCGTTTGTATTAAAAATACATGTTTTGAAGTGGAATAATATCGGAAGTGATATTAAACTAGCTTAATATAGGAAAGAAACAATTTAAATTGACTTTTAAATCAATGTTTTATCTTTGTTGCTCCACATATTCAATAAATAAAATATATGTTTTAATGTTAGTTAATTACAAAACTAGCTGGGTTCGTTTGTACTGATAATGTTTTTAATTTAATAGTGAAGACCGCTTGATTCTCGTTTGAATGTCTGGAGTTAACGAGTCATTAGATTAACAATAATCGTTGCACACATGCATACTGTAGGTAGTGGGTTTGTCGCACCGTTCAAATCATCTGAAAAGTACATAATTATGATTATAATGACATAAATATCATGACTCTACAACTTATAAATACTGATATTGCAAACAGTAAATGTTGAATCTCTCGGATTTGCAATAATAATATCATACTTATATAGCATCCGTAGTCAATAAAATTTATATTACAAGTAAATGCAATTTTATTTTCCTAAATTCTGCAAATACATGAAGAAATAATGGCAATAGCAGACACCATATGGTTTTGCTTAGAGGCGTAGTATTATCATTAGAAGCATAAATGCTTCCGAAGGGTAGTCGAATATTGACAATTATAAATAATCATTGTTTCTTCTTTTTTTTAAAAATCTCCTTATTCCTTATTTCAATGCGCATTGTTTGAATGACATTATTGATACATTTTGAAATTATCACATGTTTGAGTTCAGAAAAATAAATGATGCTTGGAAATTGGGTTATGAATACATGATTTTGGCGACTACTTTCACTTTGTTAACAGTGTACACATTGGTCAGAAAAAAAATCTTGGATGACAATTGACCACTACTTTTCGCATCATATTTCGGTAGTGCAAAGATTGACAAACAATAAACTATCAGTTTCACTTCTTTTATTTTGGTCTCTCCATGAATGACAAACATGTACGTAAATGTCATAGTACTTTGCGTCTTGGCCGAATATATTAATGACGTTAATTTGTCATTCTAAAGTTACACGTGCCCGTGACAATCCAACTGTTTCTTGTGCTACGTTGTCTTTTATTGTAATGTTCTGTACCTATGCGTCACATCGTTGTTTCATTTATCATGGTGGCTACGTTGTGTTGTCTATTTATCCTTCTTAATGATATTTCGTGTAATTAATCGCCGGTTGTGGTGCTGTATAATCTGACAGTATAGTTTGACAGCTACAATTTAGCGTGTACTGTTCGTTACAACGTGGTTTTGTTATAATATATATATATTATAAGAGGATATTAGCATATTAGCAGTAACGTTACGTCTTTACTTACCAGCAGCACTTTAAATTTGCTGCCGAGCCCAATTAGCTCAGTCATTAGCGCGTCTGACTGTCAATTCAGGGTTCGTGAGTTCGAATCCCCGCCCGGCCACAATCACCGTGATGTTTGATGAACGACATTACGTCTATAATCATTCGTCTCTCACCGCTGATTCAAGTGGAAAAGGTATCAGTTAATTGAGGAGATGGGATGTGCTTGAGTACTGGTTAACATTCCAGGATCACAGAAATCGTCTGACAGGCCTCAATGGCATAACAATGACGCTAAATTTTCAATTAATCAATCACTGTGGTTCAGCTTAGATTAGCAGCAACGTTGTGGTGTTGACATGCCGGTAACCCTGTTGTTTTGCTTAGTTTAACAGCTTCTATGAAGCATGTAATTACCTGTGATTTGTTGCTTTTTGAACTACGATGCGACATGCACTCACGGTCTCACTTAAGACTTATCTCGCTTACTTGACGGTAGGAGTATTCTTGTGCCCGAGAAATAATAGCTGTGTAAATCGGTTGGGCATTATTTTTTTTATGAAAATGCATAAAAAATTTATATTTCGTTGTGCATATGAAAACATTGGAACATTTTTTTGAGTTCTGTCCAGTTTGAATGACATTGTGCACTGTTTAATTAACATAAGATAACAGTATTGCATTTATATAACAGCAACAGCAAGCAAAACTCCATGTTGTTTTTGCTTATTTGGGCCAAAAGAGGACTATCTATAGAAATAAGGCACTTTTAAAGCCATTGGTAATGTGTCCAATGTTCAAGAAGTACATTCCTCTATATGTAATAGAGTAAAAAGTTAGTTGTTGTTTTTGCGTTAACTGTCACACTGTTGTTTTATTAAGTTCGACAGCTACGCTGTGCTGTATACATAGAGTCACACTTAGATTTTCTATTAATTTGGCAGAGATGTTGCCGTGTGCGTCCACCCGTCATAGTAAGTGTTTGTTTATGGAATAGTTGATTTTACTTCAACAGCTGCTACACTATGGCGTGCATTTACCAAAGGTATACACACATTTATATACGCACCTGTCACATAGTAAGTAGTCACATACTCTGTTAAAGGCTCGTCCGTGCTTTCTGTTTGTGTCACTGTCAATTGCAATAATTATGAATTGATTAATAATTAGAAATAACATCCATTTCAATATTTTAAAACGTTACGTATGATTTACACGTGGCACGAACATTCTCAGTGTTGATGGGGTATAAACAATAAAATAGTTAAAACATGTAACACAATACTGCTAGTTCAAAATAAATGATAAGGTTACTTACTGCGTTCATATACAACTTAACGTAACTATATCCATATGTGAAAGAACATAATATAACAAACACAAAGTCTAGATACTCGCACGGGCAAAACAACAACAACAGCAAATATGCAAAAATGCATTTATAATAAAGTAAAACTATATAATAAACAAGGGATACATCCTATTACCGACTAAAGCACACGCAGCTGTCCATCATCATATAACATTCAAAATCATCCATACACGACTAAATCACACACAGCTGTTCATCATAATATAGCATACAAAATCATCCATACACGTCTAAAGCACACACAGCTGCCCATCATCATATAACATACAAAAACATCCATACACGACTAAAACACACACAGCTGTCCATCATAATATACCATACAAAATCATCCATACACGTCTAAAGCACACACAGCTGCTCATCATCATAAAACATACAAAAACATCCATACACGACTAAAGTACACACAGCTGTCCATCATCATATAACATTCAAAATCATACATACACGACTAAATCACACACAGCTGCTCATCATAATATAGCATACAAAATAATCCATACACGACTAAATCACACACAGCTGCTCATCATAATATAGCATACAAAATCATCCATACTTGTCTTAAGCACACACAGCTGCCCATCATCATATAACATACAAAAACATCCATACACGACTAAAGCACACACAGCTGTTCATCGTAATATAGCATACAAAATCATCCATACACGTCTAAAGCACACACAGCTGTTCATCATCATAAAACATACAAAAACATCCATACACGACTAAAGCACACACAGCTGTCCATCATCATATAACATTCAAAATCAGCCATACACGACTAAATCACACACAGCTGCTCATCATAATATAGCATACAAAATCATCCATACACGTCTAAAGTACACTCAGCTGCTCATCAACATATAACATACAAAATCATCCATACACGTCTAAAGCAAACACAGCTGCTCATCATCATAAAACATACAAAAACATCCATACACGACTAAATCACACACAGCTGCTCATTATATTAAAGCATACAAAAACATCCATACACGACTAAATCACACAGCTGGTCATCATCATAAAACATACAAAAACATCCATACACGACTAAAGCACACACAGCTGCTCATCATCATAAAACATATAAAAACATCCAATGCGACTAAATCACACAGCTGCTCATCATAATATAGCATACAAAAACAGCCATACACAACTAAAGCACACACAGCTGCTCATCATCATATAACATATAAAAAAACATCCATATAACGTCTGAAGCACATACAGCTGCTCATCATCATAAAACATACAAAAACATCCATACACGACTAAAGCACACACAGCTGCTCATCATCATATAACATACAAAAACATCCATACACGACTTAAGCACACACAGCTGCTCATCATCATATAACATACAAAAACATCCATACACGACTAAAACACACAAAACACTATATACAACATAAAACTTTACAGTTAAAGACAACTAAGATGGCATAGTATATTTTGATACAAATACGAGGAGGTTTCGTAAAGTTAGCGGAAAATATTTATAACAAGTTATAAGTTGTTAACAAGTTCCGTTTTATTAATAGAAATTCGTATTGATAGAAATTCATACTAGTATTCCGACAAATAGCACAATAAATTTCACCGATATAGTTTTAAAACTGAAAGCGTTACCGTTATTTCAATAACGCATACCAAGCGTGACCGGATTAAAGTCAAAATACTCTAAATTAATTAACGTCATGTCATTCTCAAATTACATTACTTCAAAATCATATGGTATTACAATGATAATACCAGAGTTATGGTTCTTGTCTCTGTGTGTTCCATTGATGATGGTGAACACTATTGCGAAGTTTAATTCACATCCAATGAGTGGTTGCATAGATATCTAAAACTTAAGCGCAAAAGTTTAACCTGGGGGTCTACAGACGACGACGACGACGACGCCGACGACGACGCCAGGGTCATGGCAATAGCTCTCCTTGGAATCGGCGAGCTCACACTCCGCATTGGTAATGGGGATGCAGGTGTTTTCTAAATTGATGACATTTGTTTGATTTGTTTAGTTTTAGGATCGAACGATGATACCCATGTTTCATCAACTGTCACTATCAAAACCCACCGAGCGACTTTCATTATGGCTTGGAAATCCAATATGGTCGCCAAAATGGTCGCCATATTATTCAATTTTCACGTTTGTCATTTACAGTATTTTATCACATATTTTTTTTTATGTCAAGTGTTATCATATTTTACTAGTATTTAATAATTTTAATAGTTTTATTGCGACAAAATATTCTAAAGAGAAAAGAAATGCAAACTAATGGCTAAACCTGTAAAAATTACAAACATTTCCATTATTCAAATATTATGTTATACTTTTGCTCAACATTTTCATCGAATTTTACAAAAATGCATGCTAACATACGTGCGATAAAAATGTTTTAAAACAATGCTTTAAACAAAGCAAATGTTTGTATCTATATGCAAATTAAAGTGGTTTGGGTAAATCAATATGACGTTATGTAACCGCTATTGGTAAATTACTATGATGTGCACAATACTTTAGCCTTTGTACAATACCTTGTACATTTGCATAATTTTAAATACCATTTTTCAGCATGTAGACAGACGACAGATATGTTCCAATATTTTTCCAAATCTTATTTTTGGCTCGGAATGGTGATAGGAAAATAACTGGTAAACTGTTCTTTTGGTGCTTTATATCTTAGCTGCCGATATAAAGGTTGGTCACCTTAATGTGTGAACAATACCTTTAAGGACTTTACATTTGAAGAAGTGCTTGTTAGCACAAATTACTTGTGGAGTGCGTGATCTAGTGATAGAGTGCCGATTTCATGGTCGTATGGTCGTTGGTTTGATCCTTCACCACGGCGTTGTATGGTGTCCTGTGCTTGGAAACACACCATGAATGAATGGAATGCTGGAAAGGATCACGTCCTCGCTTTATCAAGTTGATATGAAACGGTATGCATGCATACGAGAAGTATTTTCCAGCTGTAAACCCAACTTAATTCACACTCGAACAAGTTTGTAAACTTAAATCAATCGCTTATACAAGAACGCATGTATCAACAGTTATTGCTTTCTATCTGACCTTTCATATACATTTAGTCGAAGACCATATGTGCGCTTGTCTGAAACACATATACTGTCTATTGTTGTGAAGAACAGAAATATTGAACTAGTTCTATCTTGTTGTCATCAACCCGAAAAATGCGTCCCGGACGTTTTGGAGCTTTGCATAGCTATGTATCTCGTTTCCTATCGTAGATCATGCTAAAGACTACAGTGTACATACCCAATCGCTACAAACCTGCTGACTGATGGGAGAGTTCTCTTCTTATAGTTTTAGTTTTAACACACTTTAACTCTACTTTTAGAATGTCAGGCATGTTATGTTTTTAACTTAAACTGTGCCACCAAGAATAACATAGTTAACCTCGTGTTTTCCTATTTGTACACTGGACTTAGTTTTAAGATCAGATTAAATCCAATGCGAATGTTGCCCTTGATGAAGAGGCACTGGCGTTTTTGGTGTCAGAAAATCTAGGCAGGATCGGCCTTTTTCACTTGACTTGGCACACGGAGTGGTAAATCCTTTGATATCATTGGCCGCTTATGTCTCTTGTCTCTCAAAACCAACTCTTGTTCTACCTAGAAGAGGGACTCCTGAGTGATTCATATACATTCTGATCTTGCTTCATAGTCTAGTTAACTAAATTGAACTAAACCTATATTAACTATACCAACGTATTTCCAAAGTGCTCTACAAATAGATTTCCCATTGCTTCCATAGTACACATTTACTCTTTTACTTCTAGCCATAATAAACACATTTGACCCGTTTACGATGTTCAACATTTGCTCCTTTTCTCTATGTTTTTTTTCTTTATTTTCTAGTGACGTCTTAAATTAAACTGCTTTCCCCATTACAGATCCGAATACTACTCATATATAAAGCTTGTTATTTGATTTAATATATGCTTTATCTGTTGGTTCTCAAGAAAATAATGATTTTATATTAATTGTTCACTACACTTTTGCCATTTGCAAATTTTTTTTGTTATCTCGTCCATCAAAGTCGTGTCATAAACGCAGCAAGATACCAAGTAAAAGTTCAGCAAGAGTCATTTGTTAAGCTGAGATTGCCTTCTTACCGCGATCTGACGAAACTTCAGTGTAACAGATCAGTGGAAGTTCAAATATTGTTCCAAGCAGTTATTCCAATTGGAAGCTTTCCAAACAACACTGAATACTTATACCTTCGAATATACTTGGTCTGTTTTATTGATTTGTTGGATGCTGATCACAAGCAATACATGTAGTTTGGTCGGGATTAAAAAAGTCTGCAGACGCCCTATGATGTTTAATGTTTGATGCATTCGGTTAAAAATGTTTATCATGAAACTAACGATGGATTTGAATTTTAAATTTGCAAAATGCTGAATAAGCAACAACTTGTGACTGAAAGTTTTGAGACAGCATTTACCACTTTGGAGATTCGAAACGCTGACTTTATATCAATAAAATTAAATGAATATATTAACTATATTATCACTCAATTTATAGATAAAGCACTGTTTCAACAATTAAATATAACAGTATAGATTCGAACCCACGGCCCCTTCGGTGTCAGCGCCTAGCACATTAATGACGACGTCTCTACCGACTGCGCCACCGCAACAACGCCAAAAAATATTTCCGAAATGGCGTTGTTGCGGTGGCGCAGTCGGTAGAGACGTCGTCATTAATGTGCTAGGCGCTGACGCCGCAGGGGCCGTGGGTTCGAATCCCCAAAGTGGCAAAAAAATATTTCCGAAATTGTCCGTGGTCAGGTGAATAAGACATGTGTCGCTCCTCTCCATTGAGTCATTAAAAGTAGGAATAATACAAAATATTGAATGTAAATATTATAAATCCCGCCTATGTCCTGTGTACATTAATGGCGACGCCAATATATGCGCTATTTGCGCAACGTTTTTGGCGTTATTGCGGTGGCGCAGTCGGTAGAGACGTCGTCATTAATGTGCTAGGCGCTGACGCCGCAGGGGCCGTGGGTTCGAATCTATACTGTTATATTTAATTGTTGAAACACTGCTTTATCTATAAATTGAGTGGTAATATAGTTAATATATTCATTTAATTTTATTGATATAAAGTCAGTGTTTGGTGTGTGACAGCCGCGTGTAAATGGAGATCAACGTATATTGAGACAGATAAAGCATGTTTTTAAAAAGAAAATATGAAATGTATGGGTTTGAAATAATAGCATATGAAGGAATAGTTTAATTTTCCTTTCCTTTTATCTTGAAATAACGAATAAGAGAGTAGTCTTCTTTGACAAATCAAACTATAATTGCATGACGCAGTCACGAGAAGTAAACACAATACTAATACAGCAACTGTGGAGGTTGCTAGGATTGGAACAAAAAAGGCGTTATATTCAGGTTCGACCGTTGTTTAAACAATAGCGACATATATAAGTTACATTTATGATACATTTAAAGACGTCAGACTTCGCGACGTTGAGAAATGTACCATGTGAAAAGCTCGCCAAACATATATATGTATATATATAATACATGAAGATAATTATTTTGTGAATAACCAAACATAAATGTACAGATCAGACTACGGCGAGCGCGCCTACCTACAATGCAAACAGTAAACACAATATCAGGGCATCTGCCAAACCAATAAATGGTGTCAACCATGACTTATGTTCTATGGTTTTTCATTCAACATATCTGGACTGAACAGACAATTAACATACATGAACTGATAGTTTATATGAGTAAGATTCAGTCAAAGAGATTTGTGACTACTCACATCCTATATAAAGGACATGTGTATAAATCATTTCGATGTATTCTAGTAACATTTTAGATCTACTAGGAAAAAAAACACAAAATGTTTTAATTGTTGAGTGACTGAATGACCGTCACACATCGTGTAAATACTTTGTTATTATATTCACAGTTGTAAAAGTAGATACCAGTTTATTTTGACAGAACAGCAACATAGTCTTATGTGACGTCACTCAATATCCGACGAAGAAGCTAGAACAAAGACCACATATATTTGGCTATAAGTTATTTGGCTTTTTGGAAGGTACTGATACAACATTCAGCTGAGTCAACGTGGTTACACGATTACACAAACATTGTAGTAATAGGTTATAAGAGACCTCGAATAAATCAAAACAAACGTATACCTGTCCGTTCCGAACATTTTGGAATATCACAAGACTTTAGTTTGCGGTTGACGACACACCAGAATCCAATTCCATGAGGTAGAGAACGGCAGAAATTATGATTTATATTGTATTGTACCAGGTTACCCTGAAACAAATAGTCCCCATATAGAAATACCATATAACAAATGATATGCATTTATCATATTTCGTCTTTTATCACTACTGAAATGAGTTCGTAACCAAAGACCTCGCATAATTCCTGAACAATGCATATCATAATCTAGATCTCATTTAGGCATTGCGTTATCATTTGAATTTACTAAGAATCTTCTTGGTTACAGTCCCGGTCAAAGGCCAATGACATGGGGAAGGAAAATGTTCATAGGAACATTATATGCCAGCTCTCTATGACAGAACAAATATTCACTGTCTGATTATCTCAGTTACTACATAGAGAGTCATGTAAAGAAGCGTCAAATGGAAATAGGGGAGTTATTTAAGATGTCACATTACTTACTGTGACTTATTGTGACTTATTGTGACTTATTGTGACGGTATGATAATCAGTAAAGCTAAACTGACATTGAAGATGTAATTTGTCAGATAAAATAACAACATTTGTTTGCATAATAAAATACAGACAGGTTTATAATAGACAGACGTTTTTATTCATAATATTTTGTTGTTTTTTTTAACGAGGTTTAACGCCGTTTTAACACATTTCAGGTTATATATGGCATTTCCAGTTTCATTGAATGAATAAATAAATCTGAGTAAACCATCATTCTACCGCATGTTACTTGCAAACTTTCTCACATAAAGTTTATTTGAATCATGCGGGTCTCGAACCTACAACCTTAGTGGTGAGAAGTAAATGATCTTTAGACAGTGCCTTAGACAACTCGGCCACGGATAAGCCATTTTTGTAAGAAATAATGTAAGAAAGACAAACAAAGATACACATAAATAGCATGTGTTTGCATACATTTTGAGTTTTAATTTCAATGCCGTTTCCAATTTAAACAAATCAAGTTAACTGTTCACAAATTTAAAACACCCTAACCCAATCCCCACAAAGAAATATCATAATAAAATATTATGGTAGCATCAATTAATATTCTGGAATGCTACAGTTGTGATTAGCAGTGCCTTGTTATGACGATAGCCTTGGAAAGTGATAAAATACCTTATTCCATTATCACTAATCGAGTTTATCTTCATATTAACCTCTTATTATTTTTTAAACAAACACAACCGTCTATAAATGGTACATTTACAAAGCGGGTAAGACAGAGAGTGTAACCGCTGGCAAAAACATCAGTGTAAGACAATTCATATAAATCGATATAAATAAATGCAGAATAGCCAAAAGTAGAAATAACAGGCAAAAGGCGTCACAAATGGATGAAATGAAATATAAAAAAAAACTAGAGAATTATGAAAAATGTACAAATTAGACACCCCAACCAAACGGTAATGTTAATTTGGCTGGTTTTATTACTATTTTAAAGATTCATCTTCGGTATTCAAAACTGAACAGGATTCAAGATTTCTGCATAATTTTGATAACAATGCAGACAAACGTTAAATTGATGGATTAGATTTACCATTTACTATAAAAGAAATTAGGAAATCAATTAAGTTAGTAGGTACAAATAAATGTTGCTTTTTTTAAAAACATAATAAATTATACGAATATTTTCAAAGAAAGACTAAACATATTAGATAAGCTTTAGGCATTTTTATTCAATAATATCCTCTATAAACAACGTTTCCCCAAATCATGATCTAAGGGAGTTGTTATCCCAGTTTATAAAAAAGGAAGAATCTAATGACCCCGCCAACTATAGAGAGATTGCACTAGTATGTCGTTTCGCCAAATTATCCACTGTTGTTATAAATGGAAGATTAAAAAAAGACATAAGGCAAAGAGATTGTTACAGATGACCGATTTGATTCTGAAGGCAAATTAAAGCACTGTAGATGCGATATATATTTAAAATTATTTTATATATATTTATAGAAATTCTCCTTGGTCGAAATTAATAAGAGCAGGTATAAATGGTGCTTTTCAAAGCTATTCGGTCGTTGTATGATGATGTAAACGTGTGTATTCTGATCAGATGTTTACAACTGTGAAGTGGGATTGTTACAATTGGAAATAATTTCGCCATTTTTTTATTTTCATTGTTCGTTTATGATATTGAATTTTTATTCAACGTGATCAGAATACGAGCCTGACTTTAAATTAACCTTTTATTTGTATATTACTGAAATAGCAAGCAGACTTCAAATGTTATTAAATAATCTAGAAGACTATTGCACCAAATTAAAAATTAAAGTAAAAAACAACAAGACAAATAAGAATAATTACATACATTTGTATTTCCTTGGGTTGTGTTCTGCTAAAACATAGTAATTATATATTGTCTAATGTATTAACTACGCTTATAATAAATTGTGATAAAGATCCAGCTATAATAAAATTGGGCCTCTAATGTTTTAAAAAAGTGATGGTTTCATGAAGTTTGGTTGTTTACTTCATCAGTAAAAATAGACATATTTATACAATTCCTACGGGAAAGGTTGTCGATATATGTATATATACATACTGATTAGGAATTGTAATATGTAGATAAGCTGCTTCGCTTACAGAACTAATTGTAAAATTTCGATTTTATCGCACATAGTCGCTAGCCTTCCTTTTAGGTCGCATATAGTTTTAAAATGATCTCAAAACAAATGCTTAACAAGCCAGAGTATAGGTTATATGATATTGTACTCAACTGATTTAAATTTTGAACAATGAGTTTGCACGTTCATAACTGCAAATATGGATATTATCATTATACTTTTAGATATCAATGAGGCGTCGAACCCGGTTTCACCCTACATATACTGAACGTAACAATTAACCCGCCACTTTTATATTTACAGTATATATGTATAGCAGTGTCGATATATTGAGAAGTGTAATCAAAATTTTTTGTTGTTTTATTTTATAAAGCATTATTGTTGTTTTTTTTATCCAAGTCAAAATTTCAATGAAATTGCGTTTATAATGTTTGAGAAAATTCATGAAATGTCCGTTACATAAATGTCAGGTGGCGGGTTAGCTGTTCCGGTCATTATAAAACTTTAGATTTTCCTCAACGGTTTTTTTATTGAATACTGTTACCTCACTTAAATTGATTATGTCGCATGATATATTTACCAATTAATGCATATGTGTTATGAATGTACATATGTAATTGTCTTTGGTTAAGCAATTTTGTTGGGAAGAATTCAATTTAAAAGTATGTTTTCTAAAACTACGTGAAACGGACCCCTTGACTCTGAGTGGCACAAAATATAATTTATAGATAAAGTAAGTGATGCTTGTTACTCAACCATTTTTCTCAGGCACGTATTGGCTATCAGAAATTAGTAAATGTACCAACAGGTCTGAATTTGAACAACTATGCTTAATAAAAACTAACCGATTACCGAGTTTAATCAATATTATGTAATCTGCATTGCTTTAGTTGATTCATCAAATATTTTTAGCATACCGCACGATTGTATACCATTCCAAAACGCCATGCATCACATGTTTTGCCGTCAGCGGCAGTATTCCATGTTCCGAAGTACACACCAACATCATCAAGCACACAGTTAGTTTCTGTTAGAATTTAAAAGAATTAAAAATGATCAGTTTGATTAAACATCGCTATTTCTAACTTTATTTCTATAAAACATTATAAAGGACAACACAGCATTTTTACTATACTTATATTGTAATTATTTAGGATTTATTCGTTTGCATTTCTAGATTGTAAATGTCTACTACCTCAAGTTAAGGCGTATACATAACTACATGTAATAATACACATCGCATATCATGTTTTAAAACAAATATATCAAAGTAAATGTAGGCTACCGTAGGCAGAACATGCATGAAAACGATGTTTTATAGGGAAAGCAAATAAATCTATATTTAAAGGGCAGAGCGAAGCTTGTGTAACCTATTTTGACCATTTAAAACTGTATATTACGGTGTTCAACGATACAACGCTGACGTTACCGACATCTCACCATGAAAATGTAGATGGCCTGCTTGGCATATGAACTAATTGTGTGGATAAAGTACACATCCTTTTGGAATAAATTACACATCCTTTTGGAATAAAGTACACATCCTTTTGCAATACGCTTTGGATCTGTATATACAAGTCGTATGATGCAGTTGTCATACCTGTCTCCAGTCGAGGCCGGGAAACATTACTGTGTGCGTATATATATATATATATATATATATATAATATATATATATCTCGGTTACATCATAACAAGTTATAACTGCATTTATTTATGTAAATAATGAGGATTTTATTGGCCACCATAATATCCAATTCAGACGAAAAAATCAGTATGTATACATTCCGGTTATATTATAGTCCACCTGTATAAGTTAATCAATGGTTTAAGCGGTGCCTTGTGGCTTTGTTGTTGTTATTGTTGTAGTGATTTTTTCTTGTTGTATCGTCTGAGAATAGAGCAAGTTTGTATTAAAAATATACTCCAAGTAAAATTAAATGAACTTTTATTTTGTTGATAAAGTTTTACAAAGATTCAAAATAAAAGACAGAATAGACTGCCGTATTAGAATTACTTAGAGATTGTATTCCCTATTCTCAGTTCAGTGAACAAACCAATGAAAACTGGTGGCCCCGGACCGACAATGAGAGATGGGCTAAAGATCATTGCGTATGCCATTACGCAGCTTACCTGTAAGGATTTTGTCTTCGAAGAAGTTGTGTCAAGGAAGTGGTCGAACAAAGAAAGCCATAAATTGGAAATCGCATTACAATACAGAAATAGTTGTCTTTTTATCAAACAGCTGACGGCATACTTATCAGTATAAACAAAGAGACCAGGCGTTGTTTTTGAAATCAACTATTTATACTTAAACGTACTCCAGATAAAAGAAGATGACCTTTGTCACATTTTTTCTCCAGTTCAGCCAGGAGAACACTATTCTGTTCCTATTCCGGTTATTATTATTACACGTCTGTTACAACTAGACCTCTATGTGTATAAAAGATGATAACCTCTAATTATTGTTACAATTAGACTTTTCTCTGTATAAAATAAGCTTACCGTGGTCCATCCGAGCCACGAGAACATCCTTCTGGGTACATTCCGGTTACATTATTACACGTTTGTTAGAACAAGACTTCTCTGTGTATAATAGACGATTACCGTCGCAACATTTTTTCTAGCCAAGCCAAGAGATCATCCTTCAGTACATACTCCGGTTACATTATAACGCGTGTTTTACAACTAGACATCTCTGTGTATAAATGACGATTACCTTTGTCACATATTTCTCCAGCCCATTCAGGACAACATCCGGTTACATTATAACACGTGTTTTACAACTAGATATCTCTGTGTATAAATGACGATTACCTTTGTCTCATTTTTCTCCAGCCCATCCAGGAGAACATCCTTCTGGACACATTCCAGTTACATTATAACACGTGTTTTACAACTAGACCTCTCTGTGTATAAATGACGATTATGTTTGTCTCATCTTTCTCCAGCCCATCCAGGACAACATCCTTCTGGATACATTCCGTTTACATTATTACACGTTTGTTACAACAAGACCTCTCTGTGTATAATAGATGATTACCTTCCTCACATTTTTTTAGCCCATCCAGGCGAATATCATTCTGGACACGTTTCGGTAAAATTATAACGTGTCTGTTACAACAAGACTCTCTTTGTTTAAAAGAAGGTTACCCTAGTCATATTTTTAACCAGCCCAATCATGAAATTATTCTTCTAGACATATTCAGTCACATTATTACACATATGTTGCACCTAGACTTCTTTGTGTATGAAAAAAAAAACGATTACCTTTGTCCCACTTTTTCTCTAGCCCAGCCAGAAGAATAACCTTCTTGACACATTCCAGTTACATTATTCCACGTATGTGATAACTTAACTAGACTTCTCTGTGAATATAAAAAGAAGCTTACCTTCGTTACGTTTTTCTCCAGCCCAGCCAGAAGAACATCCTTCTTGACACATCATTCCAGTCACATAATTAGACGTATGTTATGAATACACTTCTCTGTGAATACAAGAAGCTTACCTTCGTCACATTTTTCTCCAGCCCAGCCAAAGGAACAGCCTTCTTGACACATTCCAGTTACATTATTACACTATATGATAAATTACACTATATGATAACTATACTTCTTTGTTAATAAAAGAAACTTACTTTCGTCACAATTTTTCTCCAGCCCAGCCAGAAGAACATCCTTCTTGACACATTCCAGTAACATTATTCCATGTATGTTATAACTAGACTTTTCTGTGAATAAAAGAAGCTTGCCTTTGTCTCACATTTCTCCAGCCCATCCAGGAGAACATTCATCTGGACACATTCCGTTTTCATTATTACACGTCTGTTACAACTAGACCTCTATGTGTATAAAAGATGATAACCTTCCTCACATTTTTCTCCAGCAAATAACATTCTGGACACGTTTCGGTTAAATTATAACATGTCTGTTACAACAAGACTCTCTTTAAAAGAAGGTTACCCTCGTCTTATCTTTATCCAGCCTAGTCATGAAATCATTCTTCTAGACACATTCAGTTACACTATTACACGTATGTTACACCTATACTTCTTTGTGAATAAAAGAAGCTTACTTTCGTCACATTTTTCTCAAATCCAGCAAAACAATAAACTTATTGGCATATTCCAGTTATATTATTCCACGTATGTGATAACCAGACTTCTCGGTGAATAAAAGAAGCTTACCTTCGTTACATTTTTCTCTAGCCCAGCAAGATGAACGGCCTTCTTGACACATTCCCGTCACATTATTACGCGTACGTTATACCAAGACTTCTCTGTGAATAAAAGAAGCTTACCTTTGTCACATTTTTCTCAAACCAAGCAAAACAATAAACTTATTGACACATTCCAGTTACATTATTCAACGTATGTGATAACTAGACTTCTCTGTGAATAAAAGAAGCTTACATTCGTTACATTTTTCTCCAGCCCAATAAGAGGAACAGCCTTGTTGACACATTCCCGTCACATTATTACACGTATGTTATAACAAGATTTCTCTGTGAATAAAAGAAGCTCACTTTTGTCGCATTTTACTCCAGCCCAGCCAAAGAACAGCCTTCTTGACACATTCCAGTTACATTATTACACGTAATACAATGGTATAACTAAACTTCTGTGTGAATAAAAGAAGCTCATTTTTCCCTAGCCCAGCCAGAAGAACAACCTTCTTGACACACTCCAGTTACATTATTACACGTATGTTATAACTAGACTTCTCTGTGAATAAATAAAGTTTACCTTCGTCATTTTTTTCCAGCCCAGCCAGGAGAACATCATTCTAGACACCTTTCGGTTACATTATTCCACGTCTGTTGTAACTAGACTTCTCTGTGAATAAAAGAAGCTTACCTTCGCCACCTTTTTCTCCAGCCCAGCCAGAGAAACATCCTTCTTGACACATTCCAGTTACATTATTACACGTAATACAATGTTATAACTAGACTTCTCTGTGAATAAAAGAAGCTTACATTCGTTACATTTTTCTCCAGCCCAGCAAGAGGAACAGCCTTCTTGACACATTCCCGTCACATTATTACACGTTTGTTATAACAAGATTTCTCTGTGAATAAAAGAAGCTCACTTTTGTCGCAATTTTCTCCAGCCCAGCCAAAGGAACAGCCTTCTTGACACATTCCAGTTACATTATTACACGTAATACAATGGTATAACTAAACTTCTGTGTGAATAAAAAAGCTCATTTTTCCCTAGCCAAGCCAGAAGAACAACCTTCTTGACATATTCCAGTTACATTATTACACGTAATACTATGTTATAACTTGACTTCTCTGTGAATAAAAGAAGCTCACCTTCGTCACATTTTTCTCCAGCCCAGCCAGGAGAACATCCTTCTAGACACATTCCAGTTACATTATTACACGTCTGTTTACACTGGAAGCATCCATGCTGACATCGTTTTCCAAAGTAGTACTTCGGGCAATGATATTCTTAAACATAAATTGCACAATCTGAACTACAAACTAAATATTTGAACTGGATGATAGAACTGCAATAGCATAAGAATTCTCGGGGGGGGGGGGGGGGGGGAGGGGGGGGGGCAGAAATAAAGGTGAATGAGTAACAGAAACTTTGATTAAATAGACGTTTAAATTTAATTTACGTGTTTTAGTTTAACTATTCATCATAAGCATTCTCAGAAATACGTATTATGTTAAATCAAACATGTTTCACGTATTATGTTAAATCAAACATGTTTCACAGATAATGTTAAATCAAACATGTTTCACGTAATATGTTGAATCAAACATGTTTCACGGATTATGTTAAATCATATGGAAGGGTATCACCGCCATAACTTTTAGTCTGAAATCTGTCGTTTGTTATTTGTGCAATGGGTGTAAATGTTTCTTAGTTCTTTGTGGGAAATGAAAAATTTCACCTTTGTAACTTTGCTATTTGTCTATCCGACTATATCCTATCATAATAAAAGTTACATACGTCTTGTCTCTTTGTGTCAGATTAAACATTACTTGCTGTGTAAAATTTATTTTTAGAATTTGATGTATGTTTCGATATGTGTTTCGGCTGCAGTCAGTCACGTATCTATTTTTATGCCAATGTTCTATCCCTTTGTAATGAGTGTAGGGAATGTTTTTGGACAGGGTATCAGACTGTTTCGACTGTGCTGCCGCTGAACGTCATCATTGTAATAAATCACAACTTCCCTTTATAACGTTCAGTTACAGACATGTCCCCTGTAAACAACCCAAGAAGTTGCGAATGGAAATATTTTCTGTAAACAATCATCAGAATTCGCGACTCTAAATACAGCCTTACTTTAAAGTACCACTGTTTACCACTTTTTGCCCCCTGAAGTTGGGCACCAATTTTACTTTTCATACAGTTTCCTTAATACATGAATTTCGTCTGTCACAGAAACATATTTTTTTTATTGACACAAACATAATATATATTTTATTGTGATCATGTGACAGTTTGACATTTTCATCCAACCAGAAATAAGCTTTCTATAAAAGTATATGCTCTGAACATCCCCTATTCTTTTTTCAGCCGATCAGAGAGATCCTTTTAATGGTGGTAGCTGACCATATGTTCCATATGACTAACGATGAAAACAAAGCAACACCGATTCTACTAGGGACCAGTCGTTATTCTTTTATATATTTTTAGCGGCACCTGTCGTCATAATTGACAATGCAAACTGTGTATTTTGCATTGTTACATATGCCTAAGTGCATTGTACAACATGCTTACTGCATAGTTAAACGTTTGCACAATTCGAATCCTTTTGAAACACGTGATTATGACAGGAAGTATGTAACTTTTACAATGATAGGATATAGTAGGAAAGACAAATTGCAAAGTTACAAAGATGAAATGTTTCATTTCCCACAAATAACTAAGAAGAAAGAAACATTTACACCCATTGCACAAAGAACAAACGACAAATTTCAGACTAAGAGTTATGGCGGTGATACCCTTTCATAAAATCAAACATGTTTCACGGATTATGTTAAAGCAAACATTTTTCACGGATTATGTTAAAGCAAACATGTTTCACGTATTATGTTAAATCAATAACGGTATCACGGTTATGATTTACTGTTCCGTTAAAAATTGAAGTATTATTATTTCCTATTATTTCCTATAAAAATAGTCTTAGAATTCAATTTGCAATACAATACAGCATTGTCATTACAAGAGTGGTCCAGGTTACATAAAGGCTGTATAAATTGTCAGTTACATATGCAGTACAATATATTTCAGTCATCTTAACTGCTTTGCATCAATATTTTCTTGTAACAATTTGTCAAGAAACTCTTGTTCAAAAAAAGTTTAGAAGTGTTTAATAATTAACATATATATTTGTTTTTTTTCATTTTTGATATCGATTTGATTGCTGAATTACGAAATCCGAAAACTTTGAAAGTAAAATAATGAATGAATGAATGGTGTTTTACGGCACGTCGACACATAAATAGGTCATTTTGTGCGCGCATAAATTGAAATAAAATTTGATATTCATAGTATAATGTTTCATTATGAAATTTTTTATTAACATGTTTTGCATATCATTGAATGGAAAGGTAAGTCTTTGAATGTTGGACGGTAACGAAGCGAAAAATAATGAATAAATTAGGATGTATTCTAAGGTCTATTGGATGAAAGGAACAGCGCAGGCGCGTGATTATCCTACGGAAGTTACCATGAAAAGAAGAAAACGCGTATTCAAAACAAAAGACTTAATGAATTGACATGCTTTTAACTAATAAGAATTTGTCAAAATTTGGTATATACACATTTGAATAGAAAAGCACTTTAAGAATGAAAGAGTATATACCATGTGCAATTATTAGCATATAAAATGAATTGCACTTTATTTTAATGTTTTGAAGTACGAACATATCATCTGAAATTATGTTAAAAATTGTATGTTAAAATACATGTTTTTATAGAAATATAAAGGCTCGCCAAATCTAACAAATTACTCAAAAGACGCATTGATTTTACAGTCTGAAACGCTGTATATTTAATAAAGGTTTGTCTACAGAATGACTCGTAACTGAGGCCATATGTTAAAATGTTCCATCCGACATGCTTCACAATATATTTTGATTGTTTGATAAGTTACATGTATGAAATATAAGTAAAAGTGAAATTAGACTAATAAAAAGTATTCCTGTTACGTATATTCATTTTGGTGGTGACCTGGACTGCAAAGCTTGATCACGCGGACATAAACGGTGTTATACGATTGACATTATGTCCAACTGATTATAGTTTCTATTTTTTTTTATATATTTTATTCAATAATTTTGAGTGTACATATTAAATATATGTCCCACTACACAGTTACGCCCCTTTTTTCACGGTAACATGATTCTTACGCTGATAAAAGGGCCTTTATAAGTTGGTTTTGAATTTTTTCAAAATTGTTCAATAAGACATCGCTGGTGTTAAAAAAGTGAATTTTTATACGATTTCAACATGTATTTATGAGCATTTGAGGATTTCTTTTTTTTAAAAATCTCTAGGTGTCTCTGCATCCTCTTTAAAAAATACAACCTGGTCAACCTACCAGTAATTGTGCATTTTTATGTAGGTATACATTCCTGCTATAAAAATTTATATGTGGAATTCTTTTTTTACCACGGAAATCCTAAACCTTATTTTATATAGAACAAAAAACAAAATTCAACTGTGTAGTGAGATCTTATACAGAACATAACGTAATTATACATTGTTACATATGTAATATATAGGCTGCGCATAAGAAATATGATTTACATAGCAGGAATGTTTTTAGTTTAACTACATTGTATAACCATACGTATCGTACAGTATTTCCTTTAGTTATGTTATTTATAAGTTACCTTGAACTACATTCCACCTTGCTTTTATATTATTAGATTTTTCCAAGTGGTACATAAATGTTGAAAACAAATTTAATATTTCTATAACTTTTTACTTTTTCATTAAACACTGAATTTATATGAATAAATATTGTTTGTATGATTACCGTGATTACTATAAGGACATTGCTCAATATCGCAGTCATCGATATCGATAACACCTCGCCCCTTGTCAACAATGCAATACGTTGTGTTGCCTCCAAAAGAATAATTGCGGCAGTAGTTATGATCTTTTCCTGTTGGCTATTATAATAATTCATAATCAAATAAACTGAAAACTGATAGATATGAACAACACTACACATTCTGGGTTCAGTATCTGTTTTTATTCTTTTGAGCCCAAACAAGTTTACATGGGTCACAGTAAAACAGGACAGGTAGGACAGGTGGGACAACAGGTAGCATTTTCGCACTATATTACCGACCATCAGTATGGCAAATGACAGTCAATATATTGCAAATCCAATACACTCTTTGTTTAATATCGAGTTTTTTTTTTATATATATCGATGGCAATTTAAGAAACCAGATCGTATTATGTATAGTTATAGTTTTATGAGAATCTATATGTACATAACTTTCATTTAGAAGAAAGGTGTATTCAAGTGGTTTAATAAATTAAGATATCAAAAGCCTAGACTGGAGTTATTTTATATATTAGTTTTAAACGTAATTGCTAAACGTCGATTCTGAAACAAGTTCTGACAACTTGAGCAAATCACGTTCGAAGTCTTCCTGGGTAGAACCATTACTACATGTGTTTGTAAACATCTTATATTTGGATACTGTGTCTACACATTTAATGTTTAGTTAAAATTTACTAATATTGGCGTATGTCCCTTTAACTAGATGGGATATATACGCCAAATATGGAATCATCTAGACGACTACGGTTTGTTACGGTGAGTTCGAAAACGCCCTTTTGTCAAGAAAATCATTGTACTTTATATAAATATTGAAATGAGGTTTTTAATGCAAAATAACGTATCAAACTACAATTCATAGTTGAAATATGATTGATTTAGATTTTCAAATCCACCATAAACGTGACGAATATTAAATAATATTTTAACGGATTTGCTGAAGGGAATTATTATATAATCTTTAAATAAATATATTCTGATTGGCCAGAATGATTCCTCATTGAACAAAAGACTGTATGATATTGAACAGATTTTACTTTGGTTTTGCAAAACTGTGCATAAAATTACGATACACGGTTATTAAAAATAGCTGCTGGATATTTCAAGTGTAAGCCGAATGCAACGATGAAAACTAAGATATTCCTAATGCGGCGTTGTTTTCAAATTGCTATCAACAAGAGATTTGCGTCCGATTTGAGCAAAATTATCGATAATAAAGATGCCGATACGTCAAAAATGGCAACTGTTCCATCAATACATATATGTCGTCAGTATTAACAAGAAAAACACAAACACTCAAATAATTAGTTTAAATATAAAGATAACAAATATTTATCAAGAAGTGTCTGTGGCATAGTGGTGATATGCAATATTTTGTTTTTTCCGCCATGGTTCGAATCCCACCAGAGGAATTTTATTTTCAATTTATTTTTTTATGTTGATGTTATTTAATTTCTTTATTGAAATAGGGTTTACTATTGTTACATAAAATGTAAAATGTTAATTTGGTGACCTTCGTCATTTCCCGTACGAAAACGCTAGACAAGGGGTGATATTCACCAACATTTTTAAGAATATTCTTAAAACTCATGAATCAATTTTTGAAAAACACAATGAGAGTCATTTTTAGACCAAAATGTGCAAGCATGTAAGGTCACCTGATATATAATCAAATACACTCTCACAATTATTTTATCTGGCATGGTAAACTAGATATCTAGATTTGAAATTTGGATTTTCAAGCTCAAGTCTATGAATATTCTCATGAATGATTGGTGAATACGGCACCAGATCTAGTAAAGTAAACAAACGCATTTATTTTTATTTTATATAATAAAACAGTTATGGATATTTCACCTGTGCAATATGATGTGCTATGCACCAGACAAACGAAAACAGTTCTGGTGCATAACACATCATATTGCACAGGTGAAAAGTCCATAATTGTATAATGTAATGTCACCTCAAAAGCTAGTTAGCCGCACTGTTAGACAACGTCCACCTCGCCATAGAGGTTGCTTCTAAGATAAATCAAAGTCTACAATATGTAAGAAATGTGACTGTGGCTGTGGCATAATCCTGTTTTGCACAACCTAAAATTTTGTTCTGACATCCTAACATACTGTCCATTGAAAATAAACGTTTTGTATATTGCAACACGCACCCTGTATGCAATCAATACGCTGATAAAGTTGGGATTAAACTGCCAATGGGTAAGTCACGGAGTATCGTATAAAATATTTTACTAACACCATATCATACCGTGTACTTTGCGGCTAGTTCTGGATGGTCACTCCATCGTAGACACGTGTACCCGTTAATCGATGTTGATTTAATTCCACTGTATAGTCCACCGTCCCCAATTTGGCACTCTGTTTTGAGAAAACAAAATGTAACTTGTTGGGATATACAGATTGAAACATATTTAAATGCTGTAAAAATATTATTGTTGTTATTATTTATTATTGTTTATAATTTTTGTTTCTATTGCTATCATCATTAATATCATTGATATCAACTACTACTTATTATTAATATTAATATTATTATCATTTATATCATTATAATAATTATAAATATAATAGCTATTTTTATATTACTATTATTATTATTTTTAATAATATCATTTTTATAATTATCAATATAATAGCTATTTTTATTATATTGTTATTATTAATATCATTTTTATAATGAAATATAATAGCTATTTTTATTATATTATTATTACATCACTATTATCATTAATATAAATATCACAATTATACTTGACACTATTATAATCATTAATATAAATATCATATTTTTACTTATTACTATTATTATCATCATTATTATCATTAATATAAATATCAAAATTATACTTATAACTTTACTTATCATCATTAAAAATATCATAGTTATACTTATAACTATTATTATCATCATTATTATCATTAATATAAATATCATAGTTGTACTTATAACTATTATTACATCATCATTATCATTTATATAAATATCATAGTTATACTTATAACTTTTATTATCATCATTATTATCATTAATATAAATATCATAGTTATACTTATAACTATTATTATCATCATCATATCATTGATATAAATATCATAGTTATACTTATAACTATTATTATCATCACCATTATCATTAATATCAATATCATAATTATACTTATAACTATTATTATCATCACTATTATAAAATTCTATTATCATTGTTATTATTTGCAATTTTTGAAAGACTTGTAAATTATTATTGATAGAATGTTGTCCAGAATATATGAATGTGGTGTTACACATGTTATTTATTTACGAATGACTTAAAACGAGAAAAAATACAACGCATTGTGACTTTGAGAGAGCCCAAGTTTGAACGCAGAACATAGCGAAATCTCATTATCATTACATTCAACTTCGATGAAACTTTGGGATGCATCTAAAATTTATAACTTTGGAAAGTGGAAATTCCGATATAAAAGAGACAATGAAAGCAATGTGTTTTTATATCCGAATGTTTTATTGATTTGAAGCATTGCAAACTGCGATGGATATAATTTAAGACCATTTTTCAAGATGAAAATATTATGAACATTAACGCTCATGTACATCATATACGAGGACATGGCATTTTGAATGATTTAATATACTCTAAGCCAAATAATTCTCGTACTATTTCATGGGCGTTTACATATAGTCACTAGATGCAATTACTATAATTCTCTATGTAAGTCATTTCTAGTACATTGTATGTACCGTAAATATATTGTCAACAAAACGAATAAATATATGCATAAATTTCCATAATAAAGTATAAAGACGGTCAACAATCATAACTCAAATCGTTAAATGCAAATACTCCGGTTAATTCGAATTGAAATCCAGGGGTCGTATTCACCAACTATTTTTGAGAATATTCTAATACTTGAGCTTGAAAATCCAAATTTCAACCTTAGAGATCTAGTTTACCATGACAGGTAGGGTCATTGTGGGAGTTGTGTTGACTATGCATTAGGTGTCCCTATAATCTTGCAAATTAAGGTCTCAAAAACGAGTCTCTAAATGTGTGTTTTTTTTAAATCCATTCTAGAGTTAATTTCTAAGAATATTCCTAAGAATGTTGGTGAATACCACCCCTTGTCTCGTTTTAAATTCTTATATATCTATAAAAATGTAGAATGATACTTTGCCTCCCAGATCAGAAATGAACTGTGAGACAACTTAATATAAAAATGTTCTGCTTGAAACCGACGATACCATTGCAAACAAGAATTATATTTTTGTTGATGATAATGCCATTTTTATACATATAATGAAAGCTGTATGGACAATAAATAAGCATATGTTTGTATGGTGTTTAACGACACTTTCATCAATTTTCCAGCTATATTGCGACTGTGTCCACTTAAGACAGTATTTTAGGCGCTGGTATATGACTTTCTGAAGATACTCGCTCACACAGACATACCACCCTGTTATTACATATTGTGTATTGATATATCTGTTAACAAAGCGAGAGTGGGCCTGTTTGGTTACTATCCATCAAAAACGGTTTAAGCCGATAAACAGTTTCGATTGGATTATTTGGCTTTCTGTTTTACTTATGCTGTAAGGTGACGTCAACGAAAATCCAGGTCTAGCTTCATCTAATACATCCGATATGAGTTCCGGCTCGTCCTCCACTATGCTTAACGGATCATTTGACCTCTCAGAACTTTTTTTAGCCATCTCTCATTTATTCATTATAATTTCTAAAGCTTTGCCCCAAAGATACACCAAATGTATGCTAATGTATGCTCTTTTGAATGATTGGCTTTCACGGAAACCTGGTTTAATAACAATACATCTACATCGGATCTTGCCTTTTCTAATTACCAAATACTTTTCCGTAAGGATCGCCTGACTACTAGATATAGCGGTGTCCTAGTTTATGTTAAGGATACGATCACTGCTCGCCGAGGGCAAGACTTAGAGGTAAACGTCATTAAATGTATATGCTTAGACATGAAAGTGAAACATAAACCTATTCTGTATGGCGTTTTCTACCGAATTCCATGGCAGATGTATTTAGGATTCCATAGCCGTAGCTGTCGATACTGAGATTAAAGACATAGGCACTATGGTTACTGGTGATTATAATCTTGACTGTCTCAAACCTGCATCCCGATTGAAAATTTGTATGCAAATCGGCATTTCCCAACTAATTTCAGAACCAACCAATTTCACCGAGTCTTCACAGTCTATTATTGACATTTTTCTTGTGTCCTCCCTCAATCTATTATTCATTTGTGGTGTAGGTAAACCCTTTTTTAAGCAGAATATTCACTCCCATTGTCCAGTTTTTGTTGTACCAGCTACCCTCAACTCAAACACAAACCATTCAAGCTCAAGCTTGATATTTATCTGAAGTCAATTTTGATCAGTTGCGTACCAATAATCTGTGTTTGACTGGGAATCTTGCTTTGATGCTGCTAAAATTGATCTTTATTCTTCTAGTATCACTGCAGCTTTACTTTATTTGTATGATGAGCGCATTCCTAAAATAGCTGTAACAGAACGATCCAACATACAGCAGAGCATGCAAAACAAACAACGCAAATTATTAGAATACAGACATTACCATGCAAACCAATAAAACAAGATTACACGTATGCAATGAAAAACACGCACACAACACTAAAGTGGACAACATAATAAAGCTTCATCTATAACAACACCACTCGTCTAACTACTGGAAACTTCTTAATAATTTTAATAATCCCAATTCCTCTTAAACAAACATCCCAACACTTTTTCAAAACAACAACACATACCAAACAAACACAAAAACAGAAGATATACTCAACACATACATTCCTAGATGACACTAATACAGACCTCAAATACTTCCCATCAACGATCACGGCCCTAAACTCACCAACATTAACATTTAACCTAAGGAAGTTACTGCCTCCCGAAAAATACTAAATCAGGGAAAGTCACAGGTCCCGATACCATCAGTATCATAGTCCTCAGAGAACTTTCAAACGAACTATCTCTTCTTTTTAATCTGGCTTCGTTCCCAAGGACTGTACTCTCAATCAGCTTACATATATTTATCATACCTTTTGCAAGACTCTTTGGGATGGTAAATAAGTTCGAGCTGTCTTTAGGGATATTTCTAAAGCCTTCGACCGCGTGTGGCATAAATAACTGTTATCCAAACTTGAACATAGTGGTATATTCCTCTCTTCTTCTTTAGTCAATGATTATTTAGCTGGCAGAACACAATGTGAAGTCCTTTCGGGTCCTCATCCGACACGGTTACAATATAGGCTGTCGTTCCTCAAGGCTCAATTCTTGGTACATTATTGTTTCTTGTTTACATCGACTATATTGTTTCTGAAATTGGCACTACGATTCGCCTCTTTGCTGACGACACAATCTTCTATGTCATTGTCGATAACCATCAACGTGCTGCTCTCCGTCTCAATTAGTGATTGGCTTTTAAGCTGACAAGTCACTTTCAATACTGCTCAAACTGAATATTTACTAATCCCTCGCAAACACGCCAAACCCCCACTATGCAGTCACAGAAAGTCGACACTGACAAACACATTTGAATGACTCACTCTCTAGCGATGGCACATGGCACAAACACATTGAAGACATCACCAAAAACGCTTGGACTCGAGTCAACATTCTGCACTCTATCCAATTTACTCTGGATAGTCAGTCACTCGAAGCCGTCTACATATCTTTCATAAGGCCTACACACAAATACTCTGACGTCGTTGTGGACAATATAACAAAAACTGAAGAAGAAGACCTCGAAAACTCAAAATGGAAGCAGTTAAAATCATAACGGGAGCAACAAGTCTGGTATCACTCAATAACTTATACAAAGAATCCGCTCTTGAACCCTTGAAGACCCGCAAACGTCAACACAATTTGGTCCACTTCAACAAAATGGTCATGAGTCCCTTAACCCGTTCCTACTTATCCAATTTGACCCCCGATACAGTAGGTGATGTTGCAAACTACGGCCCACATACATCTGACCACATTAGGAATGTTTTCTTCAATACCCAACACTTCTCTACATCTCTCCTCCCCTCCGCTATATCAGAATGGAACAAACTTCCTCCCGCCACCCGGTCTGCTATTTCCACCTTGTCTTTCAAGCATGCTCTGAATTTTGATTAGAAAACTGTTCCAAATTTTCACTACGATGGGAAATGAGATTTGGCAATTCAGCACGCACGGATACGGATGCATCTGTTTTTTCAAAATCATTGCAGAAAACCCTACCTGTGTCTGTGGAGAATTTCCGGATACTCATCACTATCTTTTCACATGTCGTTGATCTTCGCCAACAAACTCTACTCCATGATGTTCTTCGTCCTATTAATCGTCAAGACCTAAATACACTGCTGTTCGGCAACGGCACTCCCTCTAATGATGTCAATCGTCAAATATTTCACCATGTCCAAACACTTAGCGTTTCATTAATTGAGTTGAACTAGCTATCCTTTATTGCCATAAGAGTACCCGCAACACCTCAATATGCAAATTGTGATCGCAACTCTCATTTCTTTCTACCTACCTATCTACCTACCTACTTCCTGCCTAGCTAGCTACCTACCTATTTTTTAAGGTAATTCAAGTAATGATCAAGGCTAGTATACATAACTGTCAGTAGTTGAAGCGTCGTATACGCCGTAGGTTAACCTATATACATACCCAATCAGCTGCAACTGGTTTCTCGACGATCAAGTTACTTGTACATATTTATTGCTTACAACCCGTTTGTGTAGTAATTATAGTGTTAACTTTGCTAGAAATAGCTTTCTTCTCAATTATGTTGTTATGTCACGCTGTGTAATGAATATATGTATATGAAGTATGTTGATACCAAAGAAACATTGGAATATCATGTCGCAGATACATGGTATTTTCATCTACACCGTCACATTATACTGTAACCGGACCAACAAAACCTAGATCTATCGTCTAAATGATGAGCGCAAAGCGAAGAATCTTCCAGTAGTTTTTTTTCAAGTCTTTGGTACGACCTGACCAGGGATCGAACCCACAACCTTCCGCATGCGAGTGGGATGCTCTATCTCTGGGCCACTGCTAAATACGTGCTAATTTAATTTCTAACTTGGGGTAAGCATAACAATTTTATTAAAATACATGTTACGCTAATTTCTAACGTGGGGTCAGCAAAACAATATTTATTTAAAATATGTAACTTTAATTACTAACTTGTTGTCAGCATAACAATATTTATTTAATTACATGTAACTTTATTTACTGACTTGTTGTCAGCATAATCAAATTTATTTAAATACATGTAACTTTAATTTCTAACTTGGGGTCAACATAACAATATTTATTTAAATACATGTAACTTTAATTTCTAACTTGGGGTCAACACAACAATATTTATTTAAATACATGGAACTCTAATTTATAACTTTGGATCAACATAACAATATTTATTGAAATACACGTAACTTTAATTTCTAACTTGGGGTCAGCGTAACAATATTTATTTAAATACACGTAACTTTAATTTCTATCTTGGGGTCAGCGTAACAATATTAATTGAAATGCACGTAACTTTAGTTTTTAACTTGCGGTCAGCATAACAATATTTATTTAAATACACGTAACTCTAATTTCTAACTTGGGGTCAGCGTAACAATATTTATTTAAATAAGTGTAACTATAACTACTATCTTGTTGTCAGCATGATCAATTTTATTTGAATACATGTAACTTTAATTTCTAACTTGTTGTTAGCATTATCAAATTAATTAAAATACATGCAACTTCAATGTCTAACTTGGAGTCAGCATAACATTATTTATTTAAATACATGAAACTTTAATTTCTAACTTGGGGGAAAATAAAGCAACTTGAGAAAATTAACAGTTGTATTATGTCAATGGCCGCCAAAATCAATCAAACCCAAATAAAGGTAAACTCTATAGAAACCAGTGTTGAGGTGAACAGTGAGTATTACATAAAACAGCCATCTTATCTCAGCATAGACATAGAGTCCAGATAGTGGTAGAGCATCCGCCTCGCATGCGGAAGGTCGTGGGTTTAATCCCCGGCCAGGTCATACCAAAGACTTTAAAAATGGTACTAGCAGCTTCCTCGCTTGACGCTCAACATTTAGAGGAGAGTTCTAGGTCTGGTCGGCCAATTGTCAGTATAATTATGTATTATGTCAATGGCCGACAAAATCAATCAAACCCAAATAAAGGTCACGAATAACACAGACTCCCAGACGGCCGGTTTTTGCAGCTTTACGAAATTGCAGACACGAATTAATTTTGGAAAAGGCTGGAAATTTACGCAGCACTCGATTTGGTAATGACCTCGACTACCCAAAATATATATCCGCCACTAGGAAACGACACTGGAATGGATATAAAGCAACCAAATCAAACCCGGGCCAACGGTCAAAATTGTCTTTTCGGGCAAAACGATCAGGTACATGTAGTAGCAGACGAATTCCCCGACAGGCAAGGAATCATAAACCATTACAGGTGTGCCATGCTCAAAAGTACTAATGTTAATCGGACGGATATAAACTGTAGCGTCTATTCAGCAGCTACATTAATAGATAAATTAAACCATACCATGTGTCTGCGGCATGATACTCCAGTGTGACAGCGCTTTAAATACTGTCTCAAGTAGTCACAGTCGCGATATGACTGAAAACTTTTTGAAAGCGACACTAAACACTATACAACAACAACAACAACAACAACAACAACAACAACAACAACAACAACAACAACAACAACAACAACAACAACAACAACAACAACAACAACAACAACTACCCCTTCAGTATGAGGGGAACGAACAATTGGAGCGAAATGAGGAAAACAATTGAACGACCACTCGATCTATCAGGTAGCGTTAACTCTTCAAATTCGTTAAATTCTCTATCACAGTCATTATTACTGTCATAGGACGATAAATATTTAATCATTCTGGAGAAAATAAAGCAACTTGAGAAAAGTTACAGTTGTATCATGTCAATGGCCGCCAAAATCAATCAAACCCAAATAAAAGTAAACTCTGTAGAAAACCAGTGTTGAGGTGAACAGTGATTACATAAAACAGCCATCTTATCACAGCAAAGACATAGAGTCCAGGTCAATTCATAATCATTTAGTAGTTTACGGTCTGGTGAATATTGAACACGAGTATACAGATCAAGTGTTACACCAGTTTTTTGAAGAGCATTTAGATATTGACTTGTCTGATATGTACATACAACGGGTTCATAGATTGGGCTCTATACGTAACGCACGACGAATAACACAGACTCCCAGACGGCCGGTTATTGCAGCTTTACGAAATTGCAGAGACACGGAATTAATTTTGGAGATAAATTAAACCAAAGGGCAAGTGTGGAAGTTAGGGTTGTGACGCCGCCCGCAAACCAACAGCAATCAACACATGTGGAAACATCACCGCGTCGCGACCAGCTCCTAACTCACACCAGCAATCTCGTTGACACTCATGCGCCAGCCGTGATAATATGACTGCTAGTCAACCGCACTAACCCATCGCAGCCATCGATAATTAGAGATGCCAAATTTATCCCGGCGCTTGTTGATCGAAACGATTATAGGCACAGTGTAACACCATATGTGCACACCATATCAAAACGAGGAGAATCGCACGAGATCGGAGCAGAGAAAAAACAGCAGCCGAATTTAAACTTAGTACCTTTGTATTTTATGGTTTAATTGTAGAGTTTTAATCTTGAAACGGATGTTTATGTTATGTGATACCACGAGGCAGTTCCCGTGAAGTATTTGTTGAAACAAACGTTTATGACAGAGTTCTGAATAAGATAGAGTCAATAACAAACTTATCAAATGAACAGTGTAATTTTGTGGTCCTTGATGATCTTAATGGTCATATAGGACTATATAGTGATATATGTTGAGCACGATGAAGTTGATCCGCATATGGGAGTACTTCCGGAACACTATCACCAAGACTTGCCTATTGCAAGAGCTTCAAAAGATAAATTTATAACTCAAAATGGGTCATTGCTTTTCATGCTTAATTGGCGTGTAAGTGTAATATCCGAGTGCAGGAATGTATAACACAAGTGCAGGAACGTAAAACGCAAGCGATTGAATGTATAACTCAAATGCAGGAATGTATAACACAAGTGCAGGAATGTATAACACAAGCGCAGAAAATGTATAACGTAAGTGCAGAAATGTATAACACAAGTGCATGAGTGTATAACACAAGCGCAGGAATGTATAACACAAGCTCAGTTATGTATAACTATAGTGCAGGAATGTATAATTCAAATGCAGGAATGTATAACACTAGTGCAACATGGTACAACATAAGCACAACAAGACATAACACAAATTCAGAATAGTATAACACTTGTGCAACACGGTACAACACCCGCACAACATGACATAACACAAATGCAAAAATGTATAACACACGTGCAGGAATGTATAGCACAAGTGCAGAAATGCATAACACAAGTGCAGAAATGTATCATCCAAGTGCAGGAATGTATAACACAAGTGCAGGAATGTATAACACAAGCGCAGGAACGTATAACTCAAATGCAGGAATATATAACACAAGTGCAGGAATGTATAATATTAGTACAACATGGTACAACACAAGCACAACATGACATAACACAAATGCAGAATTGTATAACACTAGTGCAACATGGTACAACACAAGCACAACATGACATAACACAAATGCAGGAATGTATAACTCAAGTGCAGGAATGTATAACACAAGTGCAGGAATGTATAACACAAGCTCAGGAATGTATAATTCAAGTGCAGGAATGTATAACACAAGTGCAAACATGTATAACACAAGTGCATGGATGTATAACACAAGTGCAGGAATGCATAACACAAGTGCAGAAATGTATAACAAAAGTGCAGATATATATAACACAAGCGCAACATGGTACAACACCAATGCAGAAACGTATAACACAAGTGCAGGAATGTTTTGCATAAGCGTAACATGGTACAACATTAGCGCAACATGGTACGACACAGTTGCAGGAATGTACAACCCAAGTGCAGAAATGTATCACACAAGTGCAGAAATGTATAACCCAAGTGCAGGAATGTATAACACAAGTGCAGGAATGTATAACATAAGCGCAGACATACATAACTAAAATGCAGGAATGTATAACGCAAGTGAAGGAATGTATAACAAACGTGCAGAAATGTATTATAAAAACCTAAAATAGTATAACGCATGCGCAAAATGGTAAAGCACCTGGGCAGTAATGTGTAGTGTACAAAAGTATAGCAAGTACACAATACTATATAAGAGGATTCCAGGAAGGTATAACACATGCCCAAAACGAACATACCACCAGTGCTGTTAAACACACATTAAGGAACGCATAACACGATCACAAAACAGTAGTAAAAAATGTCGAATCATGCACAAATCTGACATAAAGTCCCTCGGATTTAATTTGATTTGCGCGTAATTAGACATTCTTTACACATGCATAAAAATAAAAACAATCGAATTTAATCCTATTAGTAAATTTCTCGTTAATATTTTGAATGAAAATGTACATTTTCTAAATAGTATATAATTCATGGGTTTTATACATACAAACTTTGCCCCGAACAATTTACCATTTTCTTACCGGGAATAGTACTGACCATGACACTTTTTATGCAAGGAACGGCATTATCTCTTGGATTCAACAAACCACTTAAATTAGAACAAATTGAGTGTTTGAATGCTGTTTCGGTGGAATAGGGCGCCATTGCGGCACTCCTGATTTGTTACGGGAAAACTTCGAAATATAAACAAATCCCAGGGTTCATGCATTGGGTCATAAGTCAGTGGTAACACAATGCGGACATCGTGCGTCTGCTGACGGAGATGTGTATGGAAATGCTTCTATGTCGTTTTCAGCAGGAGAAAATTGCAACCATGTCGGACCATTGTTTCACTGACCACAGGTGATCGTGTTAGGTTGACGGAAGATGCAAAATAGGCATGCACTATTTGCAAAGTTGTCTAGAGCGGTATCGGCCATTTCCGAAAAGAGCTATGGTTTTAATTAGAATCTCTTTTTCAAATAATATCAGTATCCCACTTTGATGACATAATTATGTCCATCAATTTTTTGGTGTGATTGTTTCTAACTGAAGAATATTCCATTTTCATCCATATAAAATTATTCCGAGAATATATGAAAATATCGAGATAGATGAGATAATTTAGCGGGTTCCGTGAGAAGACCATCCTCAGTTGATGAGATTCTAAACTCCGTTTTTTTGTTATAAATGCCTTATTTATGGTGATGCTATGTATCCAATATAAATAACATATGATCTTCCACTATTTTTAGAAAGAATGGAATCATTTTCTAAAGTAAACATGATTATATGCCATGTTCAAGAATACCGGTATGGGTGGTACTTTTCAAACATTGGTTATGTAGACCTATATAGAATAAAAAAAACTGTATTGACGAAATAGGATAGTCGGTGTCATTATGGATTCCAGTGTGAAATGAGTTAAATATTGCTATGACAACCCAACACAATGATTATACAACTTAGCATAGTGATTATACAAACAAACACAATGCCATGGAAACCAAACACATTGAACACATTGATTATACAACACAACCTGATGATATTACAATCGGACACAATGGTTACAACCTAACACAATGTCATGACAACCCAAGACAATGATTATACAACCCAACATAATGATGAGACAACCAAACGCAATGGTATGACAACCAAACACAATGATTATACAAAAAACCAACCTGATGCTATTACAGTCAAACATAATGGTTAACACCCAGCACAATGTCATGACAACACAACACAATGATTATACAACCGAGCATATTGATTATACAAACCAACACAATGCCATGGTAACCTAACACATTGAACACATTGATAATACAACACAACCTGATGATATAATAATCGAACACAATGGTTACAACCCAACACAATGTCATGACAACCCAACACAATGATTATACAACCCAACATAATGATGAGACAACCAAACGCAATGTTATGACAACCAAACACAATGATTATACAAAGAGCAACCTGATGCTATTACAGTCAAACATAATGGTTAACACCCAGCACAATGTCATGACAACACAACACAATGATTATACAACCGAGCATATTGATTATACAAACCAACACAATGCCACGGCAGGCAACCAAACACATTGAACAGATTGATTATACATCACAAACTGATGCTATTACAGTCGAACACAATGGTTACAACCCAGCACAATGTCATTGCAACACCACACAATGATTATACAACCCCACACTAATGTTGAGACAACCAAACATAAAGATGTGACAACCAAACATAATGATCAGACAACCAAACATAATGATGAGACAACCCAATCCTAATGTTGAGACAACCCAACATAAAGATGAGACAACCAAACATAAAGATGAGACAACAGAACAAAATGTTATGACAACACAACATAGTGCTTTTACAACTGACATTGATTATACAGCGCAACACAATGCCATGACAACCCAATACAATGATTATACAACCCAACATAATGATGACCGAACATAATAATGAGACAACCGAACGCAATGTCATGACAACCCAAAGCAATGATTATACTACCGAACATAATGATGAGACAATCGAACACAATGCCATGACAACGCAACACAATGATTATATTACCCAACATAATGATGAGACAACCGAACATTATGATGAGACAACCGAACGCAATGCAATGACAACCCAACGCAATGATTATACAACCCAACATAATGATGAGACAACCGAACACAATGTTATAAACGTGCATAATAATATGACTACTAAACGAAACATGTTCATGCGACCGAACATAATGTTTTTACAACCCAACACAATGCTAAGACAAGCCATCAAAATGACCCATAACCAAAGACAATGACACGAAAACCCAAGATAATAATACAATAGCCTTTTGACAGTAAAACATATCAGATAAAAATAGTATGATAAACAAGACAACACACAAGACGACAGTTAAATACACTCGATTAATCAGACGATAGTGATATTTTGGATTACATCAACGGATATGCTTATTACTTGATACTTATAACAAATTACGAATTCAGGAAGAAAATATCCCGTTTTCAGCTTAAACGGGGACCATAAGTGTTGAACGTCACGTATATGATCGTGTGAATAAATACTAACTTTTGGAAAAGTGCATAGATCTATTGCCGTTTATGTATTAATTATTCTAGAAAGTTAATCATATGCATGCTGTTAAAGATATCGGGACTTAAAACAGGTAATACTTTTCTGATACTGTGATTATTGATCTTAAAAGGCACACCTGTTGTTTGTATTGGGTATTATGTGCAATGCACTAAAAATGGAGTACACACCAAGGTGATGTTTAAAAAATCATTACAGATGAAAAAACTCCAATAATTGCTTTTGTTATTTCTACTGTGAATAAAACATGTTTAAAGCTGTGTCATTCATAAAAAGACCCGAATCAAAGCAGGGAAGCTTAAATTGTAGTTTGTTTACATCTGCAGGGCCAATATACAAGTAGAATTACAGGAGTTATGTCTCACCTAAGATATTTATTCTATGTTGACTAAGCGGAAGGAGACTTTAGAAATAATGTATTTATACACAAACTTCCAAGAATATTTTTTTCTAAATTAACAATTCAAACATGACAGTGCTTTCAAAATCGTTCAAGTACATCATTACTATTATCTATCTTCGCCATTATGCGACTGGGAACACTTCCTGTTTCTTTATCTTGCTAAAACTTTTATTATATAAAAAGCATTGAGAAAAGAAACTTTATATACTCGATAATCTACTTCCTCTTTAGTTGATATTTGAAAGTTTGTATGTATAAAAAAGGTATTTGATAATGTATAGGGGCCTACATAATTCTATTGCAATTTATAATGACTGCAATGAATCATTAAATTGAATCAGCTATGTATAAGTCATTGACAACTTATGTATGGCTGTATTGTAACATGTGCATCTATCTGTTTGTTTGTATTTTGTTATTTACCTGGTGTTTCCCAAAGGAAATTACAGCTATGACGTAATTAAATAAAATGACGTCTATGTCAAATAAACCGCAGCGGTGGTCTAAGGGTAGAGCGTCTGCTTCGCATGTGGTAGGTGGCTGTATGTTTAATCCCCGCCCGGTTATACCAATAACTTGAACACTAATACTTGACGCTTCCTTGCTTGGCGCTCAGTATTTAGAGGTTAGTTCTAGGTTTGATCGGTCCGGTGTCAGTTTAATGTGACTGGGGTGGGGTGTCACACTGTGTGTTTGCAGCATGATACATCAGTGTGCCAGCGCTTAGAATACTGATCTAATTAGACACCGTCGCAATATAACTTAAACATTGTTGAAAGCACCGGTAAACACTTAATAATAACACTCAAGTAGGTGTACTTCTAGTGATATCGCAATTAAGGTATCGGTGAGAGTGATTTATACTTACATAGTTTCCTTCTAGTGATATCGCAATTAAGGTATCGATGAGAGTGATTTATACTTACATAGTATCCTCCTAGTGATATCGCAATTAAGGTATCGGTGAGAGTGACTTATACTTACATTTATACTTACATAGTATCCTTCTAGTGATATCGCAATTAAGGTGTCGATGAGAGTGATTTATACTATAATTTGTTTGTTTATCATCATTGGACAACAGAAAAAAAACTATCTCAGACAGTTTAACAAATACTTTATATTTGTTTTCAAATATGTTATGAGCTGACTTAAAAACTTTAAAAAAATCTAACTATAAGAGGGATTTTAATTCTAACTAACAGTTACCTGTATCGATCAACATCAACTGTTCTCAAGTAAACAAAATACGAAACGCAAAACAGATTTAAAAAAACCCCACTTTATGTCGTAATGATTGCCAAATATAGCTCTGTTAAACTTGAACAAATGGTGTCAATGATGTTTATATTGACTCCGCTGCAAGGATTCCAATAGTGGACTGCTTTTACCTAAATTTCCAAGGAGGCATAATATTTTTATCATGGCTGATGGGAACATTATGATAGGGATGACACATGGATCAAGACTAGAAGAAGTTTCTTCTTATGTAGTTACATATAGAGGAATACCATATGACAATGCTATAAGTACCAGGTCGTTTTTATATCCAAAGTTTGAAGCAGTTAAACGTCTCATATTAGGCATACATAACACTGATCGTCGATCAGACATTCCTGTAGAAAAGCTAGTGGCATCATTAGAAAAGTACATTATCTATTTTAAAGGCAGAGTTAAACATCATGGGTTTAGTGTTTTACAAAACAATCCAAAAGAATTTTGTTTGAGATAACATGGCTTTTGCCCGATGTAAACAACAATTCCTGCTCTTTTCAATAAAACGCTTTAAATCATGGGTGCTTGAGCTTGCACATTTGCTTATGCATTAAAGTTTAATCGAACAAAGTTTGTTCCAATTATGACCCTACAGTCATATTTTACCACATTGTGTGGTTCCCTCTTTCACAAATATAGGGAAATATATAGGGATCTTTAAAGACAAAGTCCTTAACCAAGCTGGTTCAAATCATGATCTTTGGGACATAAATGACCCTGCTTCAACGTTGGCTCCCCGCCACGCCCACCTCAAACAATAACTTAACATTTTTATTCTCCTGAAACTGCTTTATTGTTTTAATTTTTTTTCCCCTATGAAATAAAGTTTTCCCATACATATTTTGTTGAAATCATGAGCTGGAATCATATTTGGCCCCACTCGTGGATATCAAACATTAATCGTTATTAAGACATCTCTTTAAAAGTATACATACAACAGTATGGGTCCTACTCAGTTGAAGGTTCTTGATCGTTTTATCACTATGATACCAGTATTTATGATTTGATAAAGTCATGTACATAAAATTGGATCCAGCTGTTTATTTGTTCTCATCTTGTTATAATTCAGTGAGCTATATACTCTTGATTTGTAAAAGAAATATAGAATTTATAAAATGATGGTCTCCTTGTTCAGTTTAGCGTCTTAGTCCCATTTGGGCCCCTTGTTACAAAACATCTCTGCAACTACAAATGCCAGAGGTTTAACATTTTATATAAATTAAGACCCAGTGTCCTCTACCAATCACGATCATGATAATGGAGTCATTATTTGGCTCCACTCCAGGGTATCAAACTTTTAAAAACAGCGAAACTACAATTACCATGATTACTTGGACCATGCTTAAAATTTTTGATGATTCATTCAAGGGTTTCACGGAAATTATTCATTCTTTGAATACTGTATGGCTGCAGTTGCTTTTAAAAAAAATCATAATCGACTTTAATATAAAACAGTTATCTTTTTTATTTGATGCTTTTATATTAATTTGAAATAATGCTCGTTTTCATCCGTTTCTCTGTGTTTCTCTGTGTTTTTCATTTACCAGTTTTGGCAAATTACTACGGTGCACTGTGAATACTTCCATTAAAGTTTCATTTATCTAAATGTGAGCCAATGCAATTGTAATCAATCGTGCTATAAACATTCAGCATTAAACTTAAAGGGATGTCTTCATAATTTGGTGAATGTGTTTTTTTTATTTTCAGGAGACATTACATGAAATGGGACATTTCCAATTGATCTGTTGCATTATTGTAGTTCTGTTAGTGATACACCTAGTTTTAGCAGAACAGAAAGTAATCAGTGTTCAAACATTTTTCAATGATCCCCTGACCAAAATACAGTTTTATAATAAAACCATATATGTGGCTGGCCTAGGACGACTCCACAAACTCGATGAAGATTTGAAGATTTTGAATAGCACAGTGACATGTGTGGACAAAACAGTTGTCTGTGATAATGTTAACCAGATTATGTTGGTGAATGAAGACACAGAGGAACTGATTCTCTGTGGTACAGGGAATGATGGGAAATGTGAAATAAGGAGTCTAGATGATTTCAGTAGTCTGACACGTGCAGGTTCAGACACATTGAAAGTTTCTACTGATGAGAAAAGACCAGCACATGCTTTTATCATGCCTGACGGGAACATGATGATTGGAGTAACATTTGGATCAGGACTAGAAGAAGTTATTTCTAGAGTTGTAGAATCATCTGTAGCAATATCATATAACTATCTCATAAGTACCAGGTCTTTGTTAGATACAAACTCATACGCACTTAAACGTCTAATATTAGGCATACAAAAAAAGCAAGTGGCATCATTAGAAGATTACACGATATATGTCAAGGGCGGATTTCAACATAATGGATTTAGTTATTTTACAACAAATCAAAAGAATTTTATTGGAGATAACATGTATGTTTCAAAACTGTTAAGGATTTGCCAAAATGATACAAGTTCTTCTTACAACTCCTATGCAGATATAAATATTATCTGTCAGAAGGATGGGGTTGTGTACAATCTGATTCAACATGTAGTTATTGTGGACCAACCTGATAACAAGGGTACACTGTTTATAGCATCATTCAGTGTTGGAGATGACCCAGAATCCACGCCTGGAGACAGTGCCATATGTGTTTCTAAACTTGCTGACTTGGATAAAGCAATAATGGCGGCAAAGAAAGAATTTATTGTATGCCCAAAGTCAAATAGATCCAGCATTGAAAGATACCTACCTAATAAACTTTCTTATAGCGGAGGATGTTTTGCTAATGGATTAGTAAGTATTTAAAAGGATCGATTTAACATAAACTAAGAGGTTTTTGATCTTTTCCATACATATTTTGTTATCTATATAAACTGAATACATACTATGCATAAAATATATCTTTTTTTTTTATAAACTATACTTTTTTGGCCATTGTTAACAATGCATTCAGTGGTATAGATCTATCTTGTAGCACTTTACATATTAGAACATATTTCCGGAAATCATATAAAAAACCCATCCGACATCTTAATTAGAAAAGTATTTCGTTGCTAAATTCTCTTTACTATTTAAATTAATGGCATTCAGAACACTGACATTCACTAAATGAAATACCCTATACCAAAGTGGCATGAGAATGATGATGATAACATAATAGTTCATCGCATAAGGCACAGATAAGTCAGGTACTTCAAACTGATTTCCATTTTAATGGGTTACTGGAACAGAAACAGATTTAAGAAGCATTAATTGACTAAAAGACATTTCATACATTTTGTGATGTTCCTCCTTTATGAAATAGTTGTTTTATACTTATTTTATATAAAAGCTATATTTACTTTCATAGTTATATTGTGTCGAACGTTGGGATGGGAATGCAGTTGATAGAGTGTTGGTTGTGGGTTCGATCCCAACTCGACCCAATGGTATCTCAAAATCGCTTTGCCCTCTTCGTAATCGAGATAAAATAAATCACATGTAGTATAAAATTATAAACAGTTGCATCGACCATGACCTATTACCAAATAACATTAGGAACAATAAAATATAATTGTACCGCGGAAGAATTATACTTATGAAATATCAGCATAGTAAGTTATGTTTAGTTTAAACCGAAACATTGATATAACATTTGAATATATGATCTGGAAATTGTTCAGGTCAGAACGTTTGCGTTATTCACTTCCTTTTTAATATATATATTTAAGACATTGAAATACGTATCAAATATTGAAGAAATTATATGTTAAGTAAAAAAGACATATCTTTATTTAAGTATCGTCTGTTTAATATATTTATATTATTATTACAGCTGTATAGTGACGTTGACGTTACATGTGACACTGCTATTCCAACATTCCGCTATGTGATCGGTGAGACACCGTTCAACATGACAGCCGTCTACACCCTGGCATCAGACAATGGCTACATAACCACTATGTACGGTGGAGTAGTTGATGGAGTCAAGGTGGACATACACGCTGGTACATCATCAGGGAGTATTATAAAGGTATCATAATTTTAATTTAATTAATGGATGAATCTGAAATTCCATTTCCTATAATTTTGAATACATATATTCCAATAAAGCACTTTCTGGGAATATTGACAATTCTATTATAATTAATAAAACAGTGTAAATGGTACAAATACTGAAATGTATTACAACATTTTACCTTTATAGTTGTTAGTTATTGGTAGTTCAACTGTTGTAAAAGCACTTAAGGTTATAAGTAGAGTTCAATAGAGATAAATATTAATTAAACATACTTTTATTTATTAGGTTATTTTCAGTTCAAATTTTGAAACAACACTAAAGGTTATGCGTAGAGTTCATTATAAATTAATATCAATTAAACATCCTTTTTCTTAATTGGTTATTGTAAGTTTAACTGTTGTAAAACACTAACGGTTATAAAAATAGTTCAATATAGATTAATATCAATTAAACGTAATTTTACCTGATTGGTTGTTGTTAGTGCAACTGTTGAAAAAACACATACGGTAATGAGTAGAGTTCAATATAGATTGATATCAATTAAACATACTTTTACTTAATTGGTTGTTGTTAGTTCATCTCTTGAAAAAGCACTGAAAGTTATGAGAAGAGTTCAATATAGATTATTCTTAATTAAACATCCTTTTATTTAATTGGTTATTGTTAGCTCAACTTTTGTAAAAACACTTTAGGCTATGAGAATAGTTTAATAGAGATAAACATCAACTAAACATCTTTTATTATTATTGGTTATTGTTAGTTCAATTGTTGTAAAACACTTAAGGGTATGCATAGAATTCAATAGAGATTAACATCAATAAAACATCCTTTAACTTAATTGGTTATTGTTAGTTTAACTGTTGTAAAAAACACTTAATGGTATGAGTAGAGCTCAGTAGAGATTATCATCAATTAAACATCCTTTTATTTAATTGGTTATTGTTAGTTTAACTGTTGTAAAAATACTTAAGGTTATGAGTAAAGTTCTATAGATATAAATGAGATAAATATAAAGTTAATCCGTTTAAATGTAATGCAGAAAATTGACAAACTTGACCGAGCTAAATTGTATAAAGGAAAAATAATTTTGAAGCATATGGTTTCCATATCAAATACTTTATATCATATCTCGTATGAAAACTCTATTGTTCTTATATGAACTGATTGATATAATTGTTCTACGATGCCGAGTGGTCTGAGGTGTCGTCTCAAGATCACTAACCACTCACCGTTAAGGTGGTACTTTCGAGTTCCGCTCGCTCTAAAACTTTATGCGAGAAAGTTTGCCAGATAATTTCGGAAGGATGGTGGTTCTACGTAAGTATTGTGTGTTTTATTGTTTGGATATCATTCCATATTAGAATCATTTTTGTAGTTATTGCCTATGTGCAGTAAAAAATGACGAATGAGAAAAAATCAAATAAAAATTATAGAGTTTAACTTTTTTTCTTTTATTTAGATAAATCTCTTATTGGTAATTTGTTACACTTAAAACAAGTATCACGCACATATTTTAAAGTTCATCACCGACACCGGTATACTCAACACTAATATGATTGTATGTACCAATGTTTAGTTGAACTACCTTGGCGTTGGTAAGAATTTGGAACTATATGAAACACAGCATGTGCCTCCGGGGTTTTCTGTTCGAGCTATTGCTCAGAAGAACGACAACTACTTTGTTATGACAAGTAAAAAGGTAAATATTCTAAAACTAATAATGCCATCAAAAATTGTTGAGCCAAGCAAAGTTTCTTAGTTGTATTTTTGGTTTCATTGATTTTTTGAGAATGAACGTTATGTTTTATACAATGTAGTGTTGACATGTCTATTAATAATTACAAAGGGCAGGGTACGTTGTTGGTCGCATTTGGCCCATTCCAAAAATAAAATGATATAAAAAAGCTATATTGATAAAATGTAACATCTTACAAACACAAAAAAAGTGTTTATTATTAAGACATGTTCATTACTTATTATTTTATCATCCTCAAAAGTTACAGTTACCCCAGGATGTAAAGACGCCATTTCTGACGTCGCCTAATGTAACATGACATTGCATTATACATATTTCATTGATATTTAACTTTGGAATAAGTATAATTCTAGTAAGGAAATAATCAACAACACAATCGTTATAAAAGATATTTAAAATCATATAAGTGTTAAACATTTTGTGTTTGCATTTTAAATCAAATCAAATAAATTGCATTTAACGTCGGCATGACAGTAAACATAAATATAAAAAAATATATATTTGTTTAAATTTGCGCCATTCGTGTACATATCTATTCAATATATTCAAAATATATTGTGGGAGTATTGTATTATTATGCGTAATACTGGCTGTCATTCATTTTACATTGACACGTTATTCAATACCAAGTACTTGTTAAGCATTCTTCTCTAAGGTGTATTCAATAACAGCATTGCATAAACACAAATATATCGTCCCATTGGTGCAAGAAGGTACCAAATGCCTTTATATACACTTGGTACCGTATTTTACCAATGGGACGATATATCATCCATCTACAGATCAGTTTCGGCTGAATGACAAAAAATAGTATAATATGGTACAGTGTATTTTCTCAAAGAATTATACCGAGCCATATGGATCCATAGCTTGCTTTATTCACCAAACCTGTCACGGATTAAAGCAATATTGTGTGTGTGTGGGGATGGGGAGGAGGGCGTGGGGGGGGGGGCGGAGGTGGTAATACAATTGATCATCATAAGGATTAGCGTCAGAGAATACCATTTTTAATCTTAACCCCACCACCGCCGCTAGAGTGCAGCATTTGATTGACGTTTTAAATATCAAATTTCCCTGGGGTGTTGGGGCATCCGCTAGAGGGCCTTCCCATCCCACAAATTCCTTAATACCGATACAAAAAGTACAAAAAAAACGCTCAGAATATAATTATGGAATATGAGAGAGAGAGAGAGAGAGAGAGAGAGAGAGAAAGAGAGAGAGAGAGAGAGAGAGAGAGAGAGAGAGAGAGAAAGAGAGAGAGAGAGAGAGAGAGAGAGAGAGAGAGGGGGGGGTATATTATGTATGTCATTAATTTAATACATGAGCTAAACTATTTACTTAAATCATGCAGACAACGATCTCCAACTGTAGTAATTTTAAACGTGTGTCAAATTTTGAACATATACAGAAGGAATTAAGAAATTAATTGTGTATTTTGATCGCATGAATTTTTGCGTGCGTGCGAGCGAGAAGAGAGAGAGAGAGAGAGAGAGAGAGAGAGAGAGAGAGAGAGAGAGAGATATGGAGTAATACCGCTTGGCCCATTTGCCCCTTTATGTTACTGAACACACCCATGAAGTTTCATTGATAATGTCCGTCATATTGACCAGAATACAACGACGACTCCACGCCGAGACGAGTAAAATAGCTTAATTCACAAATATTAAAGAAGGTTTAAAATCAACTATGCCTGATAAATAAAATAATGTGCAAATGTAAACGAAATGAAAGAGATGATGTTTGTTTAAGAACAATCAATAATTTTATGTTAGATTTTAAAAGTAAATTTATGAATAACATCTTTTGTATCGTATTTAGTTATTGAAGTATTCAAATACAAACTGTTCAGAATATACAACATGTGCGGGAACTATCGTTGGTAGAAACCCATTGTGTGGGTGGTGTGTTTATAAACAAAGGTAAATCTAGTTTTTATAATATTTGTCAGCCTTATTATTATCTCAGATTGTGTGTTAACCCAGGTAACCACCAATATATCACAAATAATCCTTTGTGAGCAGTGTTCGAGAAAAATAATTGTTCGCCAATATACATTTGTTCGTGATGAACACAACTGTATATTAAATATTCATTAGTAAGCTGTTGGTGGGAATACAAATATATAACGAATATTCGTTTGAAAGTCATGGTGGTGAACAACAAATGGCCACTATATAGTACTTAGTAAACACCATATTATCACCAGCAGAGTTTAGTTAACTATGGTGTTTATCAACAAAACACCACCAATAGGGCTTAGTAGTTTGCGGCTTGCGTGGTCCAATTATAGAGCACTGAGCCCATGATTGGAGGGTCGTGGGTTCGATAATCCCCATGGTCATGTGTAGTGTCCTTGAGCAAGACACTTTCCCGCATTAGCTTAAAACTGGTTCTACTCAGGAATACTTCGAGCGTAATTTGTATAAAGTTCGCAATCAAAGTAAAATAAATATGGTTAAGAAAACGCTACATTATAACCAATAGTTGTAAACAAGCTCTGGTTTTGAACAGCATATTTTCATCATTAATGCTTAGTAAACCGTGGTGGAGATCATCACATGTACACCAATACTGCTTAGTAAGATGTCATCACAAATACTCTAGTGTAAGCCGTGGTGATGTAAATATAGTTATCACTATTATTTCTTTATACGCCGTGGTGAAGAACACCTTATTATCACAAATAATCTTTATACGCCGTGGTGAATACCAATGTATCATCTTTACTTCTTTATATGCCGAGAAGTTGAAAACACGCAACCCTTCCCTCATACCCTCACATTTCTTGAAAATAAATCATAAATGCTTGCAATTATGTGTAACATTATTGTTTACAAATTTGGGTTTTACATTTACATAAATCTTACTAACGGTTCCAAAGCGTTTACACAGGTCGTTAGTTTTTCTGCATGCATGTATTGTACTTAATATGATTTTTCTGTATGTTGATTATGTTGTGCTTTCTTTTGTGCTGTTTTAATTGCTGTGTCATTTGAACAATTATTGGTAGTTACAAATTTCAATTCTTTCAATTAAATACTTCCTAAATTGAAACATATAGGAGTAGCAGAAGAACAGATTGCTCCTCAGAACTAAACCATTGGCTATCATCGCAAGGCGATTGTGTTACCATTTCATTGGATACCAATGGACTGCCGATCAATGCCGAACCAAAACAAGTACATATAAATAATTGAACATCATGTAGCGCTAGAACATAGAACATTTGCTTTTTGTATGTTATTTTCGTTTAAAACAATGATTAACATATAGCATAATAAAAGTTGCCTATTAAAAAAAAGAAACTCCAGTTATTGTTTAATAATTTACTACACAGATTGTTAAACGAATTGTTAAACAACAATAACAAAGAGGTAATTGTTTTCATAATGAATTCTCTTTATTACTATATTGTCAAGAAATCTTAGTGTATTATTAAATGCATTAAATGGCAGTAGTCTGAGACATTAGCTCGTGGTTTTGTCGAAAACCTTAGCTTAAAGCCCTTCCTAAACAATAAAGACAAGTGTTTTACACTCTCTTTAAGAATATCAGTAATTTGTATACGCACGGAACCAATGTATCAAATAATGATATTATATAAAAGCAATAAAAAATGTTCACGCGAACTTCTTAGAAAGTTCTAATATTAAACAGGTTAATTCTAAAATATATAAGAAAAATGCAAGCGCGAATGAAGCTATAGTGTATATATGTAATATCTTCTCTGATACGAATATTTTTGAATTAGTGACTTTAATTTCTCTTTAATTAAGACATTGGATGAAGTAGTGTACACAGTTATCAAGTAAACGAACTTACTGACGAAATGTGAAACTGTCCAGTTCATAGCGGTTAAGGAGTTTGAATAGTCTTGAATAGATAACATTTACCTGCTCATGTGAGACATCATCATAGGTATGCGAAGTGTCACTACCTTCCAGATGTGTAATGTGATATGTGTTCAGTTCGCTTAAACGTTTAATTTATTTGCCGACACCTCCAAAAAATGTTTGCTTGTGTTTAATCACTTAATGATCAATTGAGTTTACTTCAGCACGTTGTAATCCGTTTTCCGTTTACTTTATTTGGTCACTGTTTGCGGTTATAAACAGATTAGATATATTTAAAGGTGCTGAAGGCATCCCAGTTAAGCATCATATTATATAAGCTATGACTGAGACCATTTCTATTGTTGTAGTGAATTCCTCAGTAGTGTATTTCGTTTGCATTGTAATTATGTCTGGTATGATAGATTCATGCCCGACTGTTTACAACTTATCGGAATATATCGATTCAATATTTATAGATACCAACGTATTAATAAAACACATACATCGTTTTATAATGAGATGATTTCTATTCACAATGACTTTGCGTTTGTTATTTTTACAGATACGACTGACTATTAACAACTTTCCATCTAAGCAAGATGGGGACGAATACAAATGCATATACAAGAATGGAGCCACAGATATTGGTATAACAATTGCATCAAGAATTGACAACTATATAATCTGTAGCTCACCAACTGTGGTTTGTAAGTAGAAATTGATCCTTAACGGCAATTATAAAAGATAGTATGCTTCTTATTTGTTTTAACAGATTGTTTATTGAATGAACAAGAGCTGTTGAGAAAGAGAATCGACTCGACGTTATGAACTCTGTTCTAAATGGCTCTTTATCCAATACACTGTGACCGCAAATATTCTGATCTTTTACAAGTTATCACTGGAAATTTAGGCATAAGCTAGCTGACCATGATATATACATTTGTAAAATATTATTGATAATGAACATAAGTTACTGATATTTAAGTCATAATATTCGTTTGCCCCAAAAAGAGAGAAAATTATCAAAGTTTCTAATTATTCTATTTTCCTAATGCCTAATGAAAATAAAAGCTTTTTACCTCGTTTGCCTCCCTGAGTTTCATTGGTCATATTGAATACATATTGAAGTCTCATTGACGTAGACATGTAAGTCTATCTAGAAAAGTATGAGTTTGCTATAAAACTGCAACAAAAACATAAAACAAGAATAAGTCGGAAGACACCAGGCACGACTTTTGACAGATTGTCGCAAAACAACAGCTATCGGAAGCCTAAAATTTGACGATAATATGGATAAAAATATATCCCAGTTCTTAAATATGAGTAGTGATATAATTCTTAGAAGATGTATGTAATGATTATGGCGATTATCCTTATGATATTTTATTTTACTGTGATAATGAACACATCAGTTCATTTCCAATTAAATCCCTGTAGCAATTTGGGAGATAAGAGCTTTCTAATGTCTTTAATCAAAATTATAAATATGAAAGGAACACTAATTTTTCCTGAAACTGTTAATGGTTGTGGAAAATTTGCGATATTTCATTGCTGTATGGCTAGTAGTTACTGAAATGTTTTCTTACTTAAAACTATGTATAAACTTTACCTAGATTTTCTATGCATAAAGGGAATGTTGTTCTCTCTTAAATCAAATTAAAATTGTTTCGCATGTCTCCTTGAGTCTCTTTAACGACACATATGAAGTTTCATTGTTGTATGACAAGTGCAAAGTACAAAGGGGCTGTTGCTTTCCCGATAATCAAAATGAAGTTGTTTCACTTAACCCCTTGAGTCCCATTATTAATAGTGAATACAAATGTTGAGTTTCATTGTTGTATGACTAGTACAAAGTACGAGTACAAAGGGGCTGTTGCTTTCCCGATAATCAAAATGGAGTTGTTTCACTTAACACCTTGCGTCCCATTATTAATAGTGAAAACACATGTTGAGTTTCATTGTTGTATGACAAGTACAAAGTACAAGTACAAAGGAGCTGTTGCTTTCCCGATAATTAAAATGAAGTTGTTTCACTTAACCCCTTAAGTCCAATTATTAATATTGAATACACATGTTGAGTTTTGTTGTTGTATGACTAGTAAAAAGTACAAGTGCAAAGGGGCTGTTGCTTTCCCGATAATTAAAATGGAGTTGTTTCACTTAACCCCTTGAGTCCAATTATTAATAACGTATACACATGTTGAGTTTCGTTAGTGTAGCTAGTAGCTAAACTGAGAAAACTGAAAAACCTTTTAGACAATTTTAAAGTAAACATGGACCATTATTCTGCTTAAAATCAAAACGAAGTTATTTTAGTTTTCCTTTTTAATACCTTTAATAGTAGTAAAGACATAATAATTATGTGAAGTTTCCTCTGATGCAAAGCTAATAATTACTACTCTTACGGTACATTGTGCCCAAGTTATATTAAAATTGAAACAGCTGTCAGTTTCATTTTGATTGTTACACGCTTACAATATAATTGGAATAATCCTTTACAGCACACACAGAAGCCACTTTGGAATTATGGGTAAATGACGTCTTTCTGGCGTCATCTTCATTTCTGTTCTATGCATGTGGACATTACAACAAGTAAGTATGACAGAACTGATTATAAAGGTAAATGAAAATCTAACAATTTTATAAAACCCTCTAAACATACCTAGCTATGGGTAATAATTGTGATAATGTAACATGTTTCGTTAAAAAAGCTTCAAAACTGCTTGTTTCTTTAAATAAATGTAGCAATTTCTGATCATTTGAGTCGGAGTCTAAATCTCAGACTCAAATATCGATGAATTTAGATAAAAAACAATAGCAGAAAGCCTGTATCAATCTTCCAGTGTAGTATAACAAGTGGTTACTGAAATAAGACATTCTAACCCAATTTTATAAGTATTAAAAGGTATATAATGCTAACAAAAACACATAAGATAATGTCACTTGTTTTTATGAGTATTTTCTTATTTAATACTGAACACACGTATAACATTAGTTGGAGGTTCGAATAGAATCTTTAGGTGTTTTTTTTGCTAATTAAACACATCGAATATTTATTTTAAATTATAGCCTCATTTATATTATTATTTTTACAACAATGGCTTTCTAGAGGTTAAATAAGATATATGACGTCATATGATTTTTAATACGTCACGTCATAAATTGTTCAAACGTCGCAACAGGATATGCTGAGCGCGTGTAAGATTAAAATTAGTAACCGGGTAAAAATACTAGTAAATCCATATCCGTTATGCAAAAACTATTCTACTTGTCCCCTTTATGACAGTGGAGGTGTCTCATTAATGTATGATTAGTAGTTTCTGAGATTATATACATATAAGCGTGTTATAATAAGTGAACTATATTTTCAAAGTACTAGATCTATATTGGCCTTACTGTTACCTTCAATCAACTTATTATCCCAGTCATATTTAAATGAAAATGGCACATGGAATGTTTCACTAATATATGAATGGTGAAAATGAGATATGAGCTTTCTATATTTGAACTATAATTAGTGATATCATTTGTTCGAATTTGTAATATCACTCATTCGAAATGAACAAGTGATATTACTTGTTCGAAAACGTGATATCACTAATTGAATAGGTGATATCACGTATTTGAAATGAACAAGTTATATTGCTTATTCGAGTAGTTGATATCACTATTCCAATAAGTGATATCACCTATTCAGAACGAATAAATGATATCACTTATTAGAATAGGACATATTATTCGTTTTGAATAGGTGATATCACTTATTCAATATATCGAGCAAGAAAAAAAGAAAGCTTCCTGAAAATGATCCAGCAGTAAATATATGCTCAAAATGATTCAGCAGATATATGATGAAAATGGTTCAGGTGCCAAAACAAATTGTTTTGTTTGATTTAATGATTAAAGAATAAAGCAATATATATTCTACATTCAGAATAATATTTATTATATAACAAATATTTACGCAATATTTTTATAATATATTTAATATTTCTATTTTATTCTCAACAAATATACATTTTATATCATTGTTAAATTCCTGTCAAATAGGTTATATCACTTATTCAAATAAATGATATCACTTAATCGTGTCATTGTTGTATGTGTAGTAGTTAGTTCTACTGAGAAGGTAATTTGTTATAGAACACATTTCAAACAAGTATTAAAGTGGAGGTCATAAAACAAGTTTTATGTTGACGAACATACACGTGAAATGTTATTGATTTATGGCTAGTAGTTACTGATATGAGCTTCCTAAAAATGAAAAAAAAAACAACACAACTTTATGTATGAATGAAGACATAATTCCCTCTTAAATCTACATAGAGTTACCCCAATTTTCCCGCAAGTCTAGTTAATGGTAATAAATATATGATGCAAAGAAACAACCACAATTTTTAACATAAAAGGGGGTATAAGTCTGCATAAAATCTAAACAGAGTTATCTCACTTTTCCAGCTAGTACAGTTAATAGTAGTAAATAAACATTAATGCAAGGCTAGAAGTCACTGAGAGACGAATATTAACAAAAAGAAACAACCACATTTTCCAACAAATGGGGCCATAATTGTTGTACACTTAAATAGTCTATTCTCTGGTACTTTGGTAGTGAACACACATATGTGAAGTGTAATTGATTACATGGATAGTAAGTTTTGAGATATGATTTAGATGAAAACATTAAAAAATCAACAATGGTATCGGGAAAGTACAATGATTCCTGATTTCAGGTTCTTCGAAGGTCTAATTAAAATTACAATGTGCTGAATCAGATGTGGAATATTTCATTTACAGAGTCTATTAAATATTATTTTCTGATACAGATGCGGCGAATGTACAAACACTACTGGATCTGATTGTCAATGGTGTTTACAGAACAACCAGTGTGTGTCTCTAGGACAATGTAGACAGAGTGCCGGTCTTAGTATTACACAGGTAATAATGTAACTTGTGTTATCAGTGGTGTTTACCTTAATTGGTAATTTTACAGAAGATATAATATAACTGGTGTTTACAGGACACACAGTATGTGTCACCTAGACAATGAAGCCATAGTGCAGGTGTTAGAATTACGCAGGTAATAATGTAACTTGTGTTACCTTAATTGGTAATATTACATAAGATATAATGTGACTACTGTTAACAGAACACACAGTGTGTGTCTTCTAGACTATAAAGTTAAGGCACATGTTATAATTATTGTCATCCAGGCAATGTAGTTAGAGTGTATTTTATGTTATTACAAAGGCAACAATAGGACTTAATTTTATATTTTTCACAATTTTATTTAACGTTGTATTCTTTAAATGTGGTTTGTAGGTTTTGTATATACTATTTTGCTAAAGTACGATATTTTAATTGACCATTTACTTTTTTGTTTTCTTTAGATATTACAAAGATCAGTGTGACTATTAATACGTGTGGTAGAATGAAGACACATTATCCAAGAAATAAAACTAAAACATGCTTAGATGATGTTATAGTACAGAAATAAATACACAATTAAGCGTATTATCTTTTTTGAAACTCGACCCTATCTTGCTTTACAGAAGAGCCAGTGCCCTCAACTTGTAGAGAACCCATCCAAGTTTGTACATAATGGTGTGGTAACAAGTGTGACATTCTACGCAGCAAATCTTCCAGTAGTACGTTGTGTCTCATAAATTGTATAAAAGAAAACAATGCTGTAACACTATGTTAAGATGTGTTAAGATAAAGAATATAATTATATTAGCATCAATACAATTTGGTTTATAAAATCTTACGCAGCATTATTATAACAACCATATCAAGAAAACATTCTTGAATAAACCAATTAGGAGGTGTGGCGCATGAATCATCATATTTGATTATGTGTGCACTCTAGCATCTGTTTGTATAGTTTTATCTTAATCAAACACACACACACAGTACTTACACATCGTGTAATCTTAGACAAGCTTATAAATACATACATGTAATGACCTTTGAATTATCGAACATTTCTGGACAAACACCAAGCGCCAAACAGATGATTTTTGTGTTTTCAAATCTAAATTTCAAAATGGCTGTCAGTACCTAAATAGTAAAACGTTCAAAGGCTTAAACATTCTCTTATAAATAACCCTACCTTAGGGATCATTTAATGGTCGCATGTTATTATTTTATAGAAAATGATACTATCGTTTTAAATACAATTATTTTTTTTTACATTTTCGTAGAAGAATAATTGGGTTAAAGACCCTCAGAGTTGTTATAATGATCTAGTTTAATAACCGGGAATAAGAAGGACCCAAACCGTTAAAGATATATAGTTTCAAATTTCAAGAAACAGTCAGTCAGATTTGTTCTTATTTGTAAGTTTAAACAAGGCAAAGAAAAATTATCTGTACATGTAATGTAATGGGACTGATTTTTACATAGGAATACTATAGGAAAACGATTTTTTTTCTTATTGATTTTTGCAAGAATTTAACTTAAATTTATACGTGTTTTAATTTTTTATATTAATAATAATATTGTATCATATTTTATACAGGATGTTTTAGACTTCTTCCTAACAATACCAGCAATTCCATCATTTCCACTGGTAAAGGCATCAGCCACAGCGACACAGACATCGGTCACTTTCTCGATACAGGTAACAGATTGTGCAGTGTCAATGTGTTATTTCATCTGAACCAAGCTCTGCTTACATATTGCAATGGTTGGAAGATATCATATGCTAACATGTGTCAATCTATCATTCTCTGTGAGCACTGACGCTTGGTGGTTCGGAAAAAAAAAAAAAATAAACCGGACAATTCCCTTAAACTTGTTGTTTACATATTTGTTAACATCTAATTGGCTTAATAAGCCAAAATATTTCTTTTTGTCCACTTAACAATGCCAGACCATACACAAATACACAAAAACGGTGCTGAAGATATGATGGGACGGTCAAAACGAAATAAAGAATTAATCAGAAGAAAGCGAGGTGATAATGTAAAGGATAAATTATTGGCCGCTCACGCCAGTGGGTGTGGGTTCGATCCCTTGATCGACCCGATGCTTCTCATAAAACAACACTCAGTACTGGTTTTACTCAGGAAGTGGACTCGAGAGCGGTTCAAATAAGCTTTGAGCTTTCATCGCAATCGAGCTAAAATATATTAATAAAAACTAAACTAAAACAAAACAACAAGAACCTAGATGAATTAGTATTGCTTTGATGAATTACCATATTTGACACATTCCATATACATGTTATGGATACCTCTAATACAAATTATATTTATATTTAATTTACTGCTGTTCATTAATGAGTACAGTTTTCTTCGGCGATAGTATCCAACGTCTGGTGTATGTTGAAATAAAACAGGTGTATCTTTTAGAATTGAAAGACATTCCGTGGAGACATACACAGTGGTGTCTCTGTATATTGATGGGCTGAAACCGTAGTGGCCAACAGGAAGCTCAGACCTGGTTCGATCCTGCTAATATAAGAGTTAGTCATTGCTTGAATGACTATGTTTTCAGTGAATTCAAAATTACTGCATGCAAGAGAAATATAGTTTGCACGCGTTTAATAGTCATCACAGAAATGCGAAATTCACATGGATTAATAAAGGGAATATGTAGAAATGCAAATTCTTCTTTACACTGTTTACTTTGATGACAATGTACCATACTTCATGTTATTTTACACTCCAACTTAAATTTTTACTGTCATATATTCACCAAACGTTGTCATAATGTTTGATGGCAAAGTATCTTGTCCAAGTTTGATTACCCACCAGTCCTTTGTTCTAAAAAATACGAGTTTCTTTTTTTGTAAAAATGCATTTCCACAATTTATGGTAAATTGTCGGTTTGCTAGCATTTTTAATCTAATTGGAATATTTCAAAAGCATTGTTATGTTTGAATTGATAACCGAGAAGACAAAAATGGACATTGGAGCATGAATATAATATTTTGGAAGTTTACACTGGGCATAAAATATTCTCTCGGATGAAACACGACCCCCTACTATTCTCATTATATTTTAGAAGTGCAGAAGTTGACTAACAAAAAGTGTTAGTTTCATTTCTTTAATTTGGTCTTTCTATGAATGACACGCATGGAGACTTGTTTATTTACTATAGAATATAGAATAAAATAGTTGGTGCACTTACACCTTGATCAATATTAATTTAAAAATGTCTCTATCGTCTCTACAACTTGAATTATTATCATCATACATTCACCAAACGTTGTCATAATGGTTATAAATATCTTGTCCAAGTTGATCTAAATTTGTGAAATTTATAAAAGCTGATTTTGCAAAATCGGGAACATGGTTACACAATGGAGGGTGACATTTTTTGTTTGTTATCTGTATTCCAAAAGTGACAATGGTACTAACAATAGTGTGACAAGTTTTTGTCAGGACTTAATATTCTACAGTTGCTGTTATAACTACTACTGGACAAAAGTAATTTGATGATACTCGCATTGAAATATAGATCAAATCTTACCGCTAAAATCGATACAGCTTCAATATATTGCTTTTATATTATTTTGTTTTATGTTCAAATAAGGGTAGGAGAACCACATGTGTTCTTACTTGTTAAACTGAAATAGTATGTGTATATGAAATTTACCTGTAATATACTTATATAATGATTACTATCCATATCACTACAATTAACCTGTAACATACGTATATACTAATTACTGTTCCAGATCACTAAAATTAACCTGTAACATACTTATACAATAATTACTGTTCCAGATGACTACGATTAACCTGTAACATACTTATACAATAATTACTGTTCCAGATCACCACAGTTAACCTGTAATTTACGAATATAATAATTGCTGTTCCAGATCACTACAATTAACCTGTAGCATACTCATATAATAATTACTGTTCCAGATTACTACAATTGACCTGTTATGCACTTATATAATAATTACTGTTCCTGATCACTACAATTAATTTGTAGCATATTTATATAAAAATTACTGTTTCAGATCACTACAATTAACCTGTGGCATATTTATATAATAATTACTGTTTCAGATCACTACAATTCACCTGTAGCATACTTTTATAGTAATTACTGTTCCAGATCACTATAATTAACCCCGGTAACATACTTATATAATAATTACTGTTCCAGATCACTACAATTAATCTGTAAAATACTTATATAATAATTACTGTTCCAGATCACTACAATTAACCTGTAGCATACTTATATAATAATTCCTGTTCCAGATCACTACAATTAACCTGTAACATACTTATATAATAATTACTGTTCCAGATCACTACAATTAACCTGTAACATACTTATATAATAATTACTTTTCCAGTTAACTTCAATTAACCTGTATTATACCAATATAATAATTACTGTTCCAGATCACTACAATTAATCTGTAATGTTCTTATATAATAATTATTGTTCCAGATCACTACAAATGAAAGATTGAAGAACTACTCTGTAATAATTAAATATGGGTTTAAAGGACAAGGTGAAGATTCAAGTATAGTGCTTGATGATGACTTCAACAATAACGGTATAGTACTTCTACATGCCTTATAATGCACAGCATACATACGTATTGCGTAATAGTCCTGTTCCCGTACGAAACAGACGAGAGGTTGTGTCACATCCAAGAACAGCATGTATGAACAATATATGTTTGCATACTTTTTTCCCTAATTTTATTTTTGTGAGCTTTATGCTTTAATTCTTAAAGTTGAATTTCATTTTCATCTTGGTTAAGGTTTAAAAAAGTATTCTACGAGTCCATGTTGACGTAATAAATTAAGAGAAATATCCGTATGATTAACGTTAAGGACCATTGACTGAATTAATACATGTTTCCACAGATGTATTCACAATTAAGACAGCCGTATCGCTTACTGCTTGTCGTGATTTAATATCACTTGCATCTAATGCACCCGTTAGCATGTTTATGAATTCGTGCTTATTTTTTTGTAAGCAAGGAACGTATCTTTTTGTGTTTATTGTCAGTTCACCTGCGAAGGTTGTTTTTCACGCATGCCCAGCTTTGTAGTATATTCCGGAGATGATTCCTCTGAATATGCAATCAAATACAACCACCGGTATCTCTCCATACAATATAGCACACATACAAGTCTTATAAAAAGAAGGTATCCAGGTATATGTATAAACTTTTGGCCATGGAAGTTGCTGTGTTAAAAATCCTCCGTCATTGACATACTGAATATATCGGCATAGTCTGATATTCTACAGCAACAGCTACACGTTTAGCTAACTTGCTTTTTTCTGCTCCAAGCAAACAATCTGAGTCGAAGAGAACCGGGGTAGGTCCATAATTGATTATATGAACAATGATACACGTAGTTCCTCTCTGGTCAACATAACCACAGCAGCAGAAATCCACCGTTGAAAAGATAGCAAAAGATCGACTTAAAATTTATCTCAACCGCAACTTTAAAAATCAGTGTATCATCCTGTTTTTTCATGTTTAAATGAATACTCATTTACATCCTGTTCTTCCATGGATTTAATAACATCACTACCAGTATCCCTGGAGTTATCAATATTAACACTTTCATCATCTTTTACGTCAATACTACCTTGCAATGGATCGCTGTTGAACAGATTTCGTGATTTGACAAAGTTGGCAATTTGTTTCATCCTGTAACTGTCTGGCTTTGTTATTCCTTTTGTGCTGCTCACATGATCTAAACATAACTTTTGCATATCCTGATTTACCTCCGTACATGTCAGTGTAAATAACAGGTATCTGTTCTTTGTATTTCAGTCATACTATTCCCCTACTAATAAGACCAACGGTTGTTCCAGTACCCTTGATTAACTTTTGCTCTATGACCAAACTATCGAGAGTCCAGCCCAGAATAACTGCTCCTTCCAAAAATAAGATACCGTAGTTCGAGATACTTTAATACATTACTTCATTCAATAGTCACATATTGTACAAGTACATAATTATACAATTATTTCAAATACGGTGTTTGCCTTCATGCAGCAAATTAACGAAACATTTCTGAAAAATGTCTCTTATTATCCCTTATGTCTTAGTTTGGTGTTCAGCGTTTCAAAAAGTTCAAACATCTCTTAGAATTGCACCCATAACAGTGTCGTTGTTCTACTAACCATCGTTTTCGTATAGACATCTGGTTTTTTGTTTAATAAATGATTTAGGCATAAGGTTGCAACTTTTATACGAGTGTGTGTCTCACATTCAGTTAATAAGAACCTCTACAGTGTGTTCTTCCACAGAATATTCAAATAGGCGTTCATTGGGGACAATGTCTCGTATACTACCCAAGTTGAGTGTCTCCTGGTAATGTTTCAGATACTCCTCTGACACTGCCAATGGTATTGTCCGTGTTTCGAAATTCAACGGTTGCATTATAAGCCTTTGATTACATATTACTGCTAAGAATTCTTCTTTTCGAGTGTGTGCCCTTATTCCTCTTAACATAGCTTTTCCTGTAAAATATGCCCTACAGTTATATCGGCATAGATGATCTCAAAAAACTCTTGTAGCCCCCAACCTCCAATCAGACGACCAATGTTCCCTAAGAAGCTCATTTCAATTTTAAAAGTGATGTCCTTCCAATCCTAGTACAATATACTATTCAATGGCTCATTCTATGTTATTTCTAATTTCTTCTTCCATAAAGGCTGGTCAGAAAGAAGTATAACACATTTCCTGCTCGTTTACAAGCTTTATCTTTAAAATAATATGAGTTTTACGATAATCATCAGCATGTGTCATATGCGATTTAAGTTACCGCAATATTTTTTGTTAATCAAAAAGCACGAAAATGAATTTCTTAGTTGGCAAACTTATTTTTCACAATTCAAAGGCAACTGATTTATTATACACAGAATGTAAGTTGTATGTGCCCCTGAGATGAATGGAAGTTAAGATTATTGAAAACGAAATATTGCGAGATTCGGTATTAATACGCGAGTGTTCACAAACTTTCAATCAGCTGCCTTTTCTTCTCTATATAATTCCTTGTTGTAACTTGAAAAATACTTGAACTCTATTAATACCGAATCTCGCAATATTTCGTTTTCAATAATCTTAATTTCCATTCATCTCAGGGGCACACATATAAATTCTTACATTACAGAATGAAATTCTCATCAAAACAATACCATTCCCAGCAATTTGTATTTACAGTTAACGTGTATACTGCAACTAAAATTACAACATATTACGAGAAATTTTAAATCAAACCTCACTATCTTTAAATCAAGATCATTTTGCGTGATCGGAATATTTTAAAACATCTACAATTAAATATAACTTACATTTTACTCGTTTGACCATTAACGTATCTTGAAACTTTTGCCAAACAATATTTTTCGTTTTACAGATTCACCAAATACATATATACCTCTCGTATTTATAGGAAATTTGATTATGACATTGTAATTTCTTTGGAAAAAACAGAAAATAAACACTTTCTTAGTATTTTTCTGCTATGAATTGAGCTCTGTTAAGGGGTCATAGTATCCGTAATGGACCAGCAGGGACAACAACCAGTTCCTACTAGTGTACCCACAACGAATTATCAAGACAACAAAATGAAACAGTATAAGAACATACATTATTATATACAACATTAAATCTTCGGGGTAAACACTGTTTCGTTTACTATGTCATTATGCATTGCTGTTATACGTGTAGACATTTTAACTAATGTGAACTTTGTTATTGACATTTCTCTTGACTACGTCGGTTCTGGAATGACATTATTTTCGGCATTTTCCCGACATCGGAAGACTGTGACCCGGAAGAAATATATCGGATGAATGCATAAAGGAAATTTTGTTTAGAATAATAATGCATCAATGTTAAATGTTTTTTCAGTAGCCTGTTACCTTTGACAGTCGTTAAATGGCACAAACTAAATTGCTCATAAATATATACAACACACATGTTGACCTTCTTATGATTCCGCTGGGATTTCCCGCTAATATCTCGATTAAACAGTCAGATTAAAGTTTTAATATTTATATGTTTTTTCCATGAAAAATATTTGTGAAAAGAGATAAGAGTTATTAAAATTCAGTTGTTGCACATTAATATGTTTTAACAAAATGCAGATGTAGTTCGTTCTATGAATTATCAAATGTTTTTTCATTCATTACAGTTACTGTTTACAAGTGTAGTAAGATGGCAAGTGACTGTAGTCGATGTAACGCATTAAACAAGACCAGGTACAGTTGTAACTGGTGCGGTTGGGCTCCAGCTGTATGTGGCCTTTCCGAGTCAGGATGTACACCTACTACCACGTGCCCAGCTCCAGTTGTTACTAAGGTTTGTGGGATTTTTTCTACAAATGATAATACGTCACTGGCCGGACGGAGCATGGCTATATGTAATGCATTATGGGATAATAAACAATAATTCATAGTCGCATAGGCTATGGATCTGAGTATGTTCGTCCGTCGCAATCTTATATCTCAGTGTATGGTTGTTTTGTGGAATCAGGCGAGACTTAAACAACATTTTGGTATAACGTAAATATGCTCATAATAATTACTACGGCGTCTCTGTTGTTTGCAGTTTTTAAGAAAAATATGTATACACAAGTCCTCCGGAAGTGACGTCATAAAAGATACTGACACCTATTTTATATCATTGCATATAGTTCTCCGAGATGTTCGTTAACAAATCTATAACACGTTTTAACATTTCCGGTACATACCATTTATATTGCAGATAACCCCATAGACGGGCACTGAGAAAGGTATACACGTGAACCGGTATTGACCTTTTATATTGCAGATGCTTACCCGCGATGGGCGATAATACGGTTATACACGTGTTACTTTTCCGGCACATGACATTGCAAATCAAGTCCCAAAATAAGCAATGAAATTTATATTTGCATGTTTTTTTTTTCCTTTTTCTGAAACTACCGTTTATATTACAGATAGTACCCCGCGACGGTCACATACATGGTCATACACGTGTTACTATTTCTGGTACTGACCTTGGATCATCACTGTCAAATATCAGTTCCGTGACACTGGCGGGTGTTCCGTGTGATGTTACAGCAGTTGTTGCAGATCGGAAGAGTACGGATTTCGATACAATGGTAACAAAAGAGTGAGTGATAGCTTCAAAATTTGGAAACAACGATTGAATTAGTAATACACTTGATATTTGATATTTTGTTTTAAACGAGTCAATCAGTCAAAGATGTGTTGAAAGATGTCTATATTTATATCTCTGATGATGCTATAGTCTTTGTAAATTATGAAAACAATCTAATCTATTCTTGGATACATTATACCATTTTCATGTGTATTTTATCTGAATAATTATGGTACATTATAAGTATTTCGTGCTCAAAATAAATAATTTCGTTTATTTATCATTATATAAATAATCAAGTAAAACTTTTATTTATACCTGTTGTTTAACAAAGATAAAAAATAACAATATTCCCATTTATTTTGCCTTTAAGTGTGATGAAATGTCTTTTTAATGATAAATCATGATTATACAAACAGGTAACAGTCTTAATTACATGTCATCTTAATCAACTTTTCCAAACTTAATGGACACACATATATTTCAGAATACATTGTACATCAGGAGCCCAAAGAACCATGTCTGCTGTGGGTGTCCCAGGGTATGTTAAAGTCACCAGTGCTGGGAAACAATCTCCTATTTCTGACAGTATTACATTTACTTATCAGGTAAATTGTTTTGTATGTATAAATGAGGATCTTCTGTGTTCCACTCAGTTCAATGTAATTATTGCTTTTATTTATCGGGACCCAATTGTTCAAAACACTATTAGCTTAATCTTGCGTTAAATTGAAATTTCAAATCACGCTATTTGAGATTAAATATATTTAATGTAATTATGTTCGTGACAATCTTAAAACAATGCCACTGTATTTCTAAAGCCCCTTTTGAAAACGCTGAAAACGTCTTTAAAATATCAAGATATTGAACAGACTACATGTAACTTTAACCTAACGAAATGTTAAGCTTACATAAGTTTAACTATTTAAGTTAGTATTTTGGGATAGTGATATTTCATACAGATTATTGTGATTTATGCATAATTAATTATATCCATAAATAATATGTAATTGTTGCCGGTTGGTTTCTGGGGTTCTTTTTTTGGGGTGTTTCCAAGAAACACTGTAATAATATGTATGCATATGAGTATTTATTACAAGTTTATGAATGTGTAATTTATAATTACAATTGGCATATACACGATAAACACGAAATCTGACACAGACTCAAAGTGTTGTCATTCAAACTCAAAGTGTGACCCTGACCTTAGAAGTACAGGTGTGGATCTTACGCGCAACACGTCGTCGTGTCATGTTGATGAATCGAGCCAAGTGGTTTTGAAATTCATCAATAGCTATAGGTGACAAAGTTACACATCAGACACGAAATCTCAAACAGACTAAAAGTGTTGCCAAACAAAGTTAATGTTTGACCTTGAAATTTCAAGTTACGCGCTGATACTTCGTCATGTTATGGTGATCATTTGTAGCAAGTATTTTTGTGCTGGCTTATAATGGTTCGTTATCACGTTTAAAGACACTATGCTGTAACAAAAAACATTTTCTTCAATAAAATAACAACTCAGTCATTAAATATCAGTTATTCAATTGAAAATTCTGACAGAAAATTAAACATAAATTTTATTTAATGTCACATATGATATATGTGCATCACAGGATCAGTGTGAACGGAAATAACAAAGCCGTTCCTCCGTCTTATTTATGTTTAAACTATATTACATTCATGAAAGAAACATTACAAAACGCTTTTTTATGGCGGCCTAAATATGCTAACTATGCACTGAAGTACAATAAAATTGGTTTGATATGTTTGCCATTCTGTACACCATTTTTTTGGTGTTGTAAGTAACAGATGAAGCACTATCGGATGCGCTGTAAATATTTAAGATGAAAACTTAATTCTGATTTTCTTCTGAAATAAGATTTTTTTTAAATATTAAATGATGTCATCCATTAGCATGTTCACTTCATTTTCTTATAGAATATGACCATCACAGACATGCGTCCAAACAAAGGTCCTATTGCAGGAGGAACCAGGGTAACAATCTATGGCGATAACCTGGGTGTGGGAAACAGAGAATTTACCTTTCTGTTTGGCATTTTAACTGTAGACGATGTTGAAGTATTACCTAAACTTGATCGGGATGTCGTTGTAACAGGGTGAATATTTTGTATTAATGATTTGAAAATCCAGTGATTCAGAATATACAAGCATGTAATTAGTAACTTCACTTTAATTTATTCAGCGTTTCAGTATTTAAATAAATATGTTAAATGGTAAATGTGAAACATCTGGTTACGTATCGCAAGTACAGATTTACACAAACGGAAACGTATACTAGTTTACACATACATCAGTATACATTATGTTACCACTAGGTGGAGCTTACACACTGGCATATGTCTTAAAGCATGTACCCTGGGAATTGTCTTCATTAGAACTATTTTATTTCGAAATTTTCGCGTAATACATCAGGAGTACTGCAATGAAGTCATTTCCCCCTGAAACAGGAGTCGAACTCCCATGTTGTTCTTATTTAAGTTGTCAAGTGAAGCCAAGGAATAGTTCTGTGTCTTCAGAAAATTTTTTATGGTCAGTACTGTTTCCATTCGAATTATTCAAAGTACTAAAACCTTGGCAATCAAATGAAATAATAAAGTTTGTTTAAGATATATCCCCAAAAATTATGTAAGCATACTAATTAACAGTAATTTAGTAGAGGTTACTATTTACAAGCCGTTGTTTGTTGCGTGTGCACAACAAAATACATAAGACAGAATAATATTAACTAACTTTTATTTAGACTGTTAAACATCATATTTCACATTTTAATCTCCAAGATGGCAGCCATTTGTAAATATTTCAAAGAACCTTCAATTTCTAAGTTAAATGTTATATCTTTAATTAAATTATTCATTTTAAAAAAGAGTCAATCTTCAAAGTCAAGCATCTATTTAAAAATCTAAATCAAAAGTATAGTATGTATTTCAAAGAAATCCAATATCCAAGATGAATTGAATATACAAAAAAATCATTCTCCAAGATGACCTAGATGTATATAATTAAGAAAAAAAGATTCAATGTCTCAGTTGAATTATATATTTAAAGAGTATTTATATTGTACATATTGTGAAAAAATGTTCAATCGCCAAGTTAAATTATGTATTCAAACAATATTTATTCTCTAAGATAATGTAGATGTACTTATAAATCTACATGAAAAAGTCCACTCATTATATCCGAGTTGACGTACAAACTTTAATTACAAAATAGAATACCAGGTTGAATTAATATATATTGAAAAAAAGTTAAATCTTCAAGATGACATATATTTAAAAAGTTCAATCAATATATATTTATTTTCAATCTCCAAGTTAATTGATTGATTGAATAGTATGCATATGTTTATGTCATCGAGGGCTAACATGTGTTCACTAGTCCTAAAAAATGTTTCTAGGGATCCTGGAAGGTTAATACCCCATCTAGGCAAGCACCTGATAACTTTCCCACTTGAATCAGCAGTGAGAGACACAATATAATGAAACACAATGCCGTATATCAATCATCACGGAAATTGTTGCCGGGCGGGGATTCGAACTTGATCCCTGTATTGATAGTCAGACGCTCTACCGACTGAGCTAGTCGGGTCCGACTTCTCCAAGTTCAATTTCAACGAAAGTTTTATTTTGACGCTCAATACACCGTAAGCTCAGAGTCAATATACAATCTACATGTATAAATGTATAAATTTTAAAAAAAAATACAATTTCGTAGACTAAGTTAAATTATGCAAACAATATTAACATAACAAACAGCGGTTGCTAGATTTAGGCAAAGATATAAATGCACATATGGACACATAATGTTATTTTGCTGGAAGCTAATTCAATTCCATAAGATAGCCGTTTAAGGAGTAATGTCAATTCCATAAGATAGCCGTTTAAGGAGTAATGTAAGAAAAAACAGTAATGCTAGTGAAATGAACAAAAAAAACATTGTTTTGGAAACAGGGATTGCCACGGTGACAATCCGCGGCTGTTTATAATGTATCTAGTACGTCACAGAGGCTGTTGTATGGTTTAATGTATAATTATGTATATAAATCGATATTAAAAAAACTTAACCCACTGGATTAATTAGATAATTGTTATACCAAAAGAAAAACACATTAGAAAATACCGCATATAGTTCCAAGATGGCTGGTAATATCTCTAAACTGAGTTAGGATAATCGGCGATTAGGAACTTAGTTGTTTGACTATGTTTTCAGTGGTAGAATTTCATGGACGTACTTTTGTTTTTTTTACTTTTTAAAAAACATTTATCCTGACAAACTTTGGAACGCGAATACTTAACATAGGCAAATTTGCCAAGGTAAACATTAAAAACACCTGTAACAAAGTATAAAAACATTCACAAACGGATATGCATAGCCAAGTCTAAACAAACATTACAAATACATGTACAAAAAACATAGTCTACATACAAGAATATGTACACCTAGGTTTACACCTATATAAACGGAAACGTATAACCAAGTTTACACCTAAATAAACGGATACGTATAACAAAGTGTACTCATACACAAACGAATACATATAACCAAGATGATACATATACATACATATACGTATAACCAAGGTTACACATACTTAAACGGATACGTTTAACCAAGATTACACATACACAAACGAAATGTACGTATAACCAAGTTTACACATACATAAACGAATACGTATAACCCAGTTTACATATTCACAAGCGAATACATATAACTAAGTATACACATTCAGAAACGAATATATATAACCAAGTCTACACAAACTAGAACAGATACGTTTTGCAAAGTATAGAAATACACAAACGAATACAAATAACCACATAAACAAACATATACGTATAACCAAGTTTTCACATTCTCAAACGGGTACGTATAACCAAGTTTACACATTCACACATGGATACGTATAACCAAGTTTACACATTCACACATGGATACGTATAACCAAGTTTACACATTTACAAACGGAAACGTATAACAAAGTTTACATATTAACAAGCGGGTACGTATAATCAAGTTTACACATTCACAAACGGATACATATATCAAAGTTTTCACATTCACAAACTGATATTTATATTCAAGTTTACACATTCACACACGGATATGTATAACCAAGATTACATATTTATTTGGGACAACAAACCCTATAAAATTAAAAAGAATAACAATAATTCAAAATTATGAAAAAGGAGGATTAAAAATGATTGATTTAATCAAATTTGTTCATTCTCTTAAAGCGAGTTGGATAAAACGCTTATTCGATGAAAATAACGGGCCATGGAAACATATATATATATATATTCATCAACTAGAAAAAATTTGGTGGCACATTGCTTTTGGAGTGTAATCACAAATTGGAAGACATACAAAAACTATTTCCAAAAACAAAAATTCAAAAATATACTTGTTGCATGGGGAAAAATTAATGAAGCAAATGATAGAAAAATGGTTGGAAAGTAAGTTTGACTAAGGAATTAAGTATTTTGAACATATATTTGACTACAGAATTAAACGATTCTATTTCTTTGATTTTTTTCTCATTTCTCTATGATATTCCAAGGACTGTCTTTCTCAAATTTATATCCTTAATCTCAAGTATACCAAGCAAATTGAAAACCAAACTTAGCAACGAACAAATACATGTTATAAACACAAACGACATGATAAATAAATTAAAACAAACAAAACATGTGAAAACACTACTATACAACCATTTGCTAAATAATAAAAAACATGATGATATTATCTAGCAACAAAAATAGACGGAACTCTTTGTAAATAAAATATTAAAATGGAGTGAAATTTACTATATGTCTATAGTTTCAACAACTCATACACAATTAAGAAACTTCAATTATAAATATATTCTTAGAATTGTAGCAACAAACACTAAACTGTTTAAATATAAAATGGTGAGTTCAAACTGATATGATTTTTGTAACATGGGCATAGAGACAGTAAACCATTTATTCTGAGAATGCCCTATTACACAACACTTTTGGTCAAACTTAAAAATGTTATTAACTAATATGAACACTTCTCTAGAACTCAATCTAAAAATTATTACCTTAGCTACTCTTGGAAATCATAAAAACAGAAATGCTTTGAACTTCATTATTAATTGTGCAAAATATTATATATGTACAAACAAATGTAAGAAAACCATTCCAAGCTGCGCCAGCTTTCAATTTTCCTTTAAAATCAAAATGAAATTGAAAAAGAAATAGCTTTGAAATATGATAAATTTCACTATTTTATAAATAAATGAAGATTTTTCATCCTTAACAACTGATTCGTTACGAACACAGAAAAAACTAACTTAAACATTCAACTATACGCGCATGTCTGCCAAGACTTTCTTTTCTATCCTTCTTCCTAATCGATCGTCTTATTTTACTTCAAAATTTTATCTCTCATATATTAAATAGAAAAAAAATACACTTCTTATAGACAAGAAAATATGTATTGTTTGAGATTGAACAAATATTATTTACTATTCTCTATTTGCTTTAAAAAAAGAAATAAGATATAGATATACATGCATATATATATATATATATATATATATATAAGTTGAAATATGTATATTGTGTTATGTTTTGTTATGTAAATAAATATATATTGTGTAATATTACATTTTTTGCTCTCTGTAATATATGACTAAATAAAATATATTTAACTGAAAAAAAAAGATAACATGTTCACAAGCGAATACCAAGTTTAAATATTCACAAGTGGATACGTAAAATCAAGTTTTAATATTCACAAGTTGATACGTGTAAGCAAGTTTAAATATTCACAAGTGGATACGTATAACCTTGGTTACATATTCACAAGTGGATTCGTATAACCAAGGTTACATATTCACAAGTGGATACATATAACCCAGTGTAGAGATACATCAACGGATATGTATAACCAAGTTTAAACATACACAAGCAAATAGTTATAAACAAATTTACACATTCATAAATGGATACGTAAAATCATGTTTACACATTCATAAACGAATACGTAAAACCAAGTTTACACATTCATAAACAAATACGTAAAACGAAGTTTACACATTCACAGGCGGAAACGTATAACCAAGTTTACCCATCCAGAAGCAAATGTGTTAAACCAAGTTTACACATTCATAAACAAATACATATAACCAAGTTACACATTCATAAACGTATGACTAAATGGACACATAACCAGACGGATACGTATTATCAAGTGTACACATATACAAACTTATACGTATAACCAAGTTGACACAGTCACAAACAAATACGTATAACCAAAGTTACACATAACCAAACGGATACGTATAACCAAGGTTACACATAACGAAACGGATACGTATAACTACGTTGACACAGCCACAAACAGATATGTATAACCAAGTTTACACATAAACAAATGAATACGTATAACCTATGTTACACATAACCAAACGGATACGTATAACTACGTTGACACAGCAACAAACAGATGCGTATAACCAAGTTTACACATAAACACATTGATACATATAACGAAGGTTACACATAACCAAACGGATACGTATAACTACGTTGACACATCCACAAACAGATAGGTATTACCAAGTTTACACATAAACAAATGGATACGTATAACCAAGGTTACTCATAACCATACAGATACGTATAACCAAGTTGACACAGCAACAAACAGATACGTTTTATAACCCAGTTTACATATAAACGGAAACGTTCGGCCCAGCTTTCACATATATAAACGGATGTGTATATTAGAGGTCCATACTTATATTTTATATTTTTGTGATTATGTGTTTGTTTTTATTTCACACTGTTGACCATCAAATCATTTAACTTTTTTTCAGGTTGTATTTCACCGTGCAGTTTACAGTACCAAGTGTTTTGAAAAACAATATAACAGTAGTGAAATTATATTTGCCAAATTATAATATTCTTCCTGTTGCACAGAAATCTCTGAATTTCACTCTGCTGCCAAATCCAATGTTTGACCCGATTCCACCAAAGAAGGGATTTCTTAGGTGAGGCTATACAGTAGATGTTGTACATTGTTTTCATTCTATATCCTATGAATCATATATTTATCATAATGATTGATATTATAATGTTATTTATCAAGTGAATGCATATTGGCTTACTTTAATATTGAGCTGAGGATTGTCGTATTGGCACGACGCCGTAGGGCGATGGTCAATTTAATAATCAGAGAGACTCAATATCAAAGTCAATATGAATTCACTCAATTAATGACATTTTCATTAATTAACTATTACATTCCATGTCAGTGTCTGCTTTAACGGTACTGTGTAAGAAATGTACCTTCGTGTAAATTACACAAGCACAAAACAAAAAAATAACGAAAATTATAGAATCTGCCAAATACGAAACAACTTTTGAAGCTAACTGTTTTTCATTAACTTACATAAATAAATTAATTGAAACTGACACTGTTATTGGCCTTTGGCCAATATGGCAATACATGTATTTGTACCAATAAATGGGTTAATTTGAGATCACTTAATTAATAACATTATGATATCAAAAAGTGACTCCCATATTGGCTTGGTGTCTTAACCAATCAAAACACTTGGTTTTCGATCTGGCCGAGCATCTTAACGAATCAATACAATCGGTTTTTGTTTTGGCCTTGTTTGGTCGTATTAGCTGGGTTTCTGTTCTTTACCATACGAATGCTGCAATTCACTCTTATGACACCCAACACGTAATAGTTAATTAATAAACACAGCTATGAATGTATTCTTTCATAGAATATCAAGAAAGAAATTAATATTATAACAATCGAAATATGTCACATTTCTCTCATGAACCCGTTTATTCATTCAGAACCAATCTAAGTGCGTGTATATTCGGTTATTGATATGCAATTCATTTTGTTTATCAATGTAAAGTAGTAAAAACCATTTCATCATTCAATGCAAATATACAATTAACTACCCATATGTATTTGAAGTTTTAAGTGCTATACAACATAATGTTACTAACTTTATTATATTTGTATTATGTTTTTACAAATACTGTTAAGATACAAATTGCAGAAAGAAAACAGTAGTTTCATTTGTTAACAACCGTAATATTTTTGAAAGTGTATGTGCTGTCATTATCAAATACTACAAATATCAACAACAAGAGTCCCAATTGGGCATGTAGCGCTGAGTGACCTTGACATTGGCCCCATTCAACCCAAAACATGATAATGTACCATGTTGGTTTGTTGTTATTTACAGTGGGGGAACACTGATTACATTAACAGGACGAAGACTCAACAATGCTAACCTTGCTACCATAAGAACCGAATATGGCGGAGTGTATACTGTGAGTTCAATATAACATATTTCTCAAATAATAATTTTTCATAATTTTGACAAATATAAAATGCTGGAGAATCACATTGACAAACGCCATATTTTTACACCAATATATCAAAGTTTATTAGTAGGGGAAAACCTCAGTTTCAATCTGAGTAGAAACACCACTTTTTCCCGAAGTGACTTGCAAACTTCTCACGTAAGGTTTCTAGACCGAGGTTGGCTCTAACGATGAGTGACAATTAGTCATTAGACGACACAGCGTTTGATAACCATAGTGATCTTATGACTCTTTACCTCTCACTACTGAGATCGTGCGTTCGAGATCACCCCGATCAAAAAAACGTTCATGCCAGAAGGCTTGCAAGTCTATATACTTACTTCCACTCGGATACATTGTGTATTGGGGGTACATTTTCTTAACCTCTAATAAACAAACTCAATAAAATATAGTCTGTCATTTTGTTTTAATGGCTTCGTTCTGTACTTCCAAGATGTCTTGTGTCAGATCATTATTAGATATCATTTAGATAAACCCAACATCAATGCTTCACTTTGTATTATAAAAAATAATTGATATTCAACCATTTGCTATCAAAATCATGCACAATTTTTACTGTTTTAAACCTTTTTTATATAACATCTGAAATTCGCCTTTTTAAGCACTATAATTAACAGTACAATGTAATATTCAGTCGCATACTAGGACTAGGAACTAGGAACCAACTGTTCATCTGGTAACATACATAGACTAAGGTGGTGCCAGTTGATTCTTTCTATATATCACATGTTGTATGTAGGTGATATCAACTGTCAGTTATAATTACAGATAGAGATGTGCACAATAATGTCTGCTACAGAAACAATTTGTTCAATACCTGAGGCTCCAGACAACGTATCAGTACAAGATAGCGACTGTTCATGTGTATCTACAGTGGCGACGGTGGCGTTAGATGGAGTAACGGCAAAATTTACTATAACATACACGTACAATCCAAATATTACAATATTCAAAAACGATGAAAATAGCAATTTGATCGAATTTGACCCTAGTGAAGCCAAACTCACAATACCAGTCAGTATTTCAATATCATATACTGAACAGCTGACCTCCACTTTTTATATTTCCTATATCTTCAAAATATTGAGTATCGTTATAAAAATGTGTATATGACAATAATTGTTAAATTTGATAATACAAACTTGGCCATTGTTATCCTAGCAAATAGTATTTCTAATTCAAGTCAAAATCTCAAAGAAATTGCTTTTAAACTTTTTGGGAACGAGCTAGGTACATAAAATAATGGGTGGCGGTTTAGCTGTTCCGTTCAGTATATTACAAACATTTTAAAATATGAAACTAGTGCATAATTTTTGCTATTGATGTGCGTTGTTAATTGTATCAATTTGTCAAACAATATATTAATCAGCTTCTTTTCATGTTCACTTAAAACACAAAGGATTATTCATGAAATTAAAAAAATATAAATAAGTATTTATATAAATTAACTTTTTTTAATTTTTGAATTGACATACCAAAAAATACAAATTAATACCACATACTTTGATATGTATGCCGACTGTTAAACATCGGCCCGTACTTTGACCCATTTCTCTAATATCTTGGAATCCTGGAGCATATTTCGTGCTAAGGGATATGAGGGGTGTTGCATATTTCATAACACCTCATGAACAGAATCAACAAAACTGAATCTGCTTTTTTCTTATGCCGCGTTTCCAAGATATATTTTTATCAGATAGTATTTCACAAACGCGGTGAAAAAAATCTATATGTATTTTTTTTGTTAAATTGTTGTCATGCTATATATGAACTTACATTATAATTGTGTATTGTGAATAATTACAGTCATTACATTATAATTAATCATAATTATGCATTGTGAGCCATAACAGCCATTACATTATAATTATATATAATTGTGCATTGTGAGCCATTACAGCCATAACATTATAGTTGATTCTAATTGTGCATTGTGAGCCATTACAGCAATTATATTATAATTGATTATAATTGTGCATTTTGAGCAAATATAGACATTACGTTATATTTGCAGATTGTGAACAATTGTAGTCATTACATTATAGTTGTGCATTGTAAAAAAAATCCGGCCTTTACATTATAAGTGTGTATTGTGAACAATTACAGCCATTATATTATAGTTGTGTACATTGAACAATTACAGCAATAACATTATAATTGTGCATTGTGAGCCATTACAGTCATTACATTATAATTAATCATAATTATGCATTGTGAGCCATAACAGCCATTACATTATAATTAAATATAACTGTGCATTATGAGCCATTACAGTCATTACATTATAGTTGATTATAATTGTGCATTGTGAGCCATTACAGCCATTATATCATAATTGATTATAATTGTGCATTTTGAGATATTACAGACATTACATTATATTTGCGGATTGTGAACAATTGTAGCCATTACATTATAGTTGTGCATTGTGAAAAACTACAGCCTTTACCTTATAAGTGTGTATTGTTAACAATTACAGCCATTATATTATAATTGTGTATTGTGAACAATTACAGCCATAACATTATAATTGTGCATTGTGAGCCATTACAGCCATTACATTATACTTGTGTATTGTGAATAAATACAGTCATTACACTTTAACAGTGCACTGTGAACAATTACAGCCGTGAACATTGTGAACACCGGAAACCATTGCAGCCATGATAAATGTGCAAATACAGCCATTACATTACACTAATACAATGTAAACAACTGCAGGCATTGAAACGTAATTGTGAATTGTTAACAATTACATCCATAACATTATAGTTGTGCATTGTGAACAATTGCAACTACTGCATTAAAAGTTTTTACTGTGAATAATTGCTGCCTTGATACTATAAGTGTGCATTGTGAACATTGGTAACCATTGCAGCCATTATAATTGTGCAAATACAGTTATTACATTTCACTAGTGCAATGTTAACAATTACAACCATTACAGTACACAATCATTTTAAACATATCTTATTTATTCAAATTTACATACATAAAAATCTGTTTAAATATAAATATGAAATAAAACGGAAGATAAAATCTTAAACAATTGCAGGGAGAAAAGTTAAACCTAGCTGCTACTATGTCTGACTTTACTGTCACGGTTGGTATAGAAAACTGCACAATGGTAGAATTGACCGATACGAAACTAGTTTGTATTCCACCGAGCAAACAACCACAGCCTGGAATACCAGGGGCAGAATACCCGGAAGTTAATGTGAGTTCTTAGAATAAATTACATTATTATTACAATAAAATACCATAAAAACTAGGATTGTTTGTTAGATTGTTTATGCTAATAATTGTGTTATTAAATACAGGCATTGTTCAGTCTACCCTTATTAATTAATTAGACAACTCAACAATAAAAATATTTACTTGGCTGTCAAATGTATTATATAACACATAATTTATATATATGATCGACCAAAGGCCGTAAAATAATGTATAATGACACACAATTGTACCAAATCTCGATATTTAATCTATGTTCATGTTTGATTTAACATTCATTTACCTTGTATAACAAACAAGCAAAAACATTACATTTCACATAATATGTCCTAATTTTCAATCCATTTACCACGCTAACACAAAACAAAATCAACATTTAATTTTGGCAGGTCAAAGGTTTTGTTATAAGAAAAAATATTGAAGTAAGAAGATGGCAGATTATTTAACTGAAAGCATGAGCATAACAATAGGAAGACTATGGTCCTAAACTATTCACCTGATACAGAAGAAACTATTCTGATTAATTTTTTAAGGTGGTATACTGTCATGTGACATGTTATAGATGGTATATCCCGTTTTATTGGTTAAAGAAGACTTCAGAATGAAAAGGAGTAGAACAATCGTCCTGTCGCAAGTAACTGACAAACTTTCTCACATAATTATTTTTTTAAGCACGGGCTCGAACCGAAGACCTTCAGCGGTGTGATGTACATTTTAATTAAATGACAGAAACTTAGACCATTCACCACAATGGACCATGTATTGATGACTCAAAATAGAGATGAAGCTAAAAGTAGACATAAACCGTTGTCTAAAGAAGTTTGATTTGACTTAGATGACGTACATGTTATGACCATATTGGACCTTTTGATGCCAATTAAATTGATTAACAATATTAACAATTCAGTAAATTCAACACTTCGCTAGCGTTCCAGTGCGTGAGATATGTTTAAATATCTTAACTCATTAAAATAATATCTAAGTTACATTTTACTTCCTCGATACTCCATTAAACTTCAAGAAATAGTTACCTCAAAGCTACTTACAAAACGAGTACAAGTATCCGTGTGGGTCGAAATTACATTCAGGGACGAGGCTCTCAATGGGAGAAAACAGACATATACAATCTCAGGACGGTTTATTTGTGTTTTTATCCTCCAAGCGTATTGTGTAATATCGTATTTGTTATTAGTACTGGCAAATGTGATAAAAGAATTTTCAGTAAGTTAACTATTGATTACTGTATAAAACAGAACTGTGTAATGTTAACTGGTATCAAAATATATATACCATCCTGTTTAAGGTTACCGTGGGAAACATTCAGAAGACGGTTGGGTTTCTCAGGTACAAGAAGTTAGAAGAGCTGGTGACCCACCTGACCATTATCATCGCCGTTGTCATAAGTGTATTGGTCGTTTTAGTAGCCTTAGGTAATGTCTATCTTTAAATTCAATGACATCCATCATTTGCTATATATATATTGTTTAATAACTCAACATTGATTTACAATGATACTAACAAAATATACATAATAATTCCACTGAAGACTCGCTGAAAATAAAAATCTGAAATAAATTGAACAATTCTGCCTGATGTTTATCGTGTATGTATTATATATAATCAGAAACGGGCATACACATTTTTTGACCTTTTCTTTTAAGATCTTGGAGTCTTGCACAAATTTCTCAAGCACACAAAATAAATGTGCCGTTTCTTTTACAAATCTTTTAGATCACTTTTTAATATAGGTAAAAAAAAAAAAAACTCATTCCATCAAAATATATATCAACTACATTGAATATGTAATGAATATTATTTGTGTTAAGTCGTACTTATGAATTAATTAATGAGTCACCGAAATTAAACATTTTTAAGTGATCTTTTTATTTTATTTTCACCCCATTCAGATCACCCGTAATTCGTAACATTTTCATGTTTAATACATTGTGTACCGTTCTAGGAATAACGACAGCGTGTTTCCTGTACAGGAAGTTTGGAAGTAAGGTAAAGGAACTGGAAAGTACTTCAGCTGCAAAAGATTTGAAACTATCTTCGATAGAGGGCAGGTGAGACTATTAATCGGGGGTCGTGCAAAATGTTTTGTCACTAATGAGATTCTGTATTTTTATCCCAGGTATATTTTAAAACGCCTCACTGCACTTCATTAATGTAAATTGCTTTTCAAATGACCGAAATATTTAAGTCTGAAATATATGCAGTCATATACAATGACCATTTTATAAGTCATCTTGTAACATGGACGAAAATACTGAAATTCGTGGCTATATAAAATGCCCCACTAGGCTTGGTATAGATGCAAAGCAATAATTGATGAACTGAGTGATATTTCTATGCGTACAGTATTGGTAGGTTAAAACTTTTACAGCGCTGGGAAATTGTCTGTCAAAGATGACACCCGCCGAAGACCTAAAACCTCTATTCTCTATTCAAACATCGGTACTGTACAGACTGTGGTGGAGCAAAATGCCCGATTGTCGGTGAAAGAAATAGCCAGTAGAGCTTGCATATCAGAAAGCAGCATACAAACGATTCTCAAAAAGCACCTGCACCTGAGAAAGATTTGTGCTAGGTGGGGACTTCATTTGGTCACTGAGTTAACAGCGTCTAAAATGTTCCTGGGAACTTCTGAAAAATACAACTGTTATAGTCGGGTTATTTCTAACTTGCTAACAGTTGACGAAACTTATGGGTACACATGTTTAAGCCACAGAGAAAAGCTGATAACGAGCAATGGAATCGAAAAATCAAGCTCGCCTATGTACTCCAAGAGAACCATCAGTACGAAGAAAATGCTGTACGCCATTGTCATGTGTCTTGTCCATCTGGTCATACAGTCACTGGACGCTTCTATAATAACTGTGCTGAAGAAAGCCAAAAAAATATCGTCCAATCGACCAAGCAAAGGATGGTCAGGGGTCTATCTGTTCATGACATCGCCTCCTCTCCTCAGGTGCGAGGATATTTGGGCTTTCTTGGCGTCTGAATACGTGCATGTTGTAAACAATCCGCCTTACTCACCAGACCTGGGTCCATGCGACTTCTTTTTATTTCCAAGTCTTAAAAATGTTTTCTGGGAAGAAATATTAGACCAGAAATTCTCTTGGCAGCGCTATCTACTAGTGTCTCCAACAAATACCAAAATAATACTATCTGACTGCATTTCACGACTTGGTTACAAAAATGTGTTTCGGTAAAGGGGAAATACTTTAAACGTTTGCAATAAATATATCTTTGATAAATGATGCACTTCAGAAATCCAACCCCAATGACTAAATCTTTTGCAGTAACCTCGTATATAAAATGTTAATATTCCTGTCATTGTACAGAACACATCTATTCAATTTTAAATTCCTCATCAAAAAGGAGTATTTTTAAGATATGGGTAATCATATATGTGTGTACGTTGTTTGGCTACTGCTCACTGCTATAAACACCTTCCCATGAACAGGGACAGTACACTTTAGCTTGGGATGATCTAGCATAGAACTACCACATCCCTGGATTCGCCATTGTTGTTAAAATGAGGTATGGACGTCGTAATACCGTGTCAAAATATGAAGGTCTTGAATTCAATGTTGGATTTAGGATTTTGTGAAATCCGGAATCTCATGACTAGCTGATATCATTTTCATTATTATTATGTTTTCTTCTTTATCCACACTAATTATAAACGGGTCTTCACGTTTTATTCGTTTGTGCATTCATTCGTTGTGTGTGTGGGGGGGGGGGGGGGGGGGTAGAGGGCGTTAGGAATGTCAACGAAACAAATATATTATCTTTTTTCTTGGGTGCGACAAATAATCCAACACGGCTTTAGGAGAAACACCCATAGTTGTGTCCCTTGTTCTTGCAGTCGCTGCACGATCAAAGAGGCATATTTTGCGGTCGGCCGTAAAAGCGTAACCACAGAATCAAAATTGTATTTTAGTTAACTGTTGTATTTACAAACTAGCGAACAAATAATTTAGATAAAATATAACCCGCGTGACGAATAGTAGTTGTGCTCGTTTAAACGAGTATTAAAACATTATTATACGCACGTGATAATAAATTTTGAGAAACAAATTGTTTCGTAACCTATTGATGTTTATATAATGTTTTCTCTATACTTTATACCTGTAAAATAACTAGAAAAGGGTAAGAAATTAGTAAATCATTCTAGAGGTATTAAATATAATGTATTGTGTTTTATATCTACAGGTTACAAGAATCGGAGGCACGTAATAACGAGTATGTTACCCAGTCTACAAATGTGGATGATCCGTATGCGTATATAGATGATCCCTACCACGAGATTGACACCGATAAAACTGCGAATACATATCAAGATCTTGATGCTACAACTAGAACCGTTGGCTACACTGAAGCTGTATCAAGGGACTCTGGTTACATACACCCACAATCTACATCTAGAAGCTCTGACCAAGGGCAAACAGATAACGAACATGGAAATGACGGCTATATACATCCTCAGTCGGAGCTGAAGAATTTCGACTATGAGCATCCACAAGCTACATTTAAAAGCTTAGACCAATGGCAACCAAATGACGAATCTGGAAAAGACGGTTACATACATCCACAGTCGGAGCAGAAGAATTTCGACTATGAGCATCCGCAAGCTACATCTAAAAGCCCAGAACAAGGGCAACCAAATGACGAATCTGGAAAAGACGATTACATACATCCACAGTCGGAGCAGAAGAATTTCGTCTATGAGCATCCACAAGCTACATCTAGAAGCTCTGACCAAGGGCAACCAGATGACGAATCTGGAACAGACGATTACATGCATCCACAGTCGGAGCAGAAGAGTTTCGATTATGAGCAGCCACAAGCTAGACCACCAACTTATCTGCAGCTACAAGGTGATTCGAGTGATTCGAGTTATGAGGATACAGATGCACTCCGAGCATAATAAGTAAAGGAATACAATATATGCTTTAAATGCAATATGCAGAAGGTTATTAATAAATTATGTATATTATTTTTACACATTATAGTAATTTGTGCCTAATGTAATTCGTCACACTACAGACTCGCGTCCTCCTTTAGTGACGGCCATACACATTTTGCGCTAATTACAAAACGTAGTTTGGTTTAAAATATTCTAAAGAGGGTTCATATAATATAGAGGGATGTTTTGCTGCAGATTAATAAGGCAAATGCTTGCCTAGCATATACTGCAATTAGAAATCACTTTTTTTAAAAATGTGACTTTCATTAGATTTATAAACCGGGTGTAATTAAGAGCAGTTACCGCACTGTCCTGCCTTTTTAATGGCTGATGAACATGTTGATGCATTTGTATGAGCGGATACATTTTTACTATGGAAACATACTTTAAAGGCTTTTTAATGGAAATTGATTTTACATTGGGAGAGCTAACTTTATTGTATGATAGAACATAGAGCTTAATTCAACTGTGTGGTGACACCATGTATGGAGTTTCACAGTAGACTGCACAGGTTACCTTTGCTGTCTTACTTGTTAATTTGTTGAATTTGGTTAAGCAACGTACAAGTGTCATAATCCTGGTATATGGAAAACAAGGAAGGATTCTGTTCGTGTTATTGCGTTTGTTGCGTTAAAGAAATTACAGATGACACGTTCTTTTGAAGTCAATTCATTCAATAATATGATTTCATCAATAAGATATATGTGCAAAATATATTCAGTCGATTCCATCCGTGGAAACAACTACATATGATGATGGATAGACATATGACGATTTTATGAAGAAAAAACAACAACATTACATACTGTAAACATAATATATTTCTTATTCTTGTACGATGAAATTGTGGTACCTAAAGCAAACAAAGGAAAATTAATGAATTTATCGAAACAATTCGCAATAAAAATATTTTTTCTAATACGCAATATACGTGTGTTATTAAAAATAGATGGACAGACATTTATTTCCAGCTTTCAGAGATATGGTAAACTTCATCTCAACATACTACTAAAGCAACCAAGAAAGTGAAGGAGACAATGTCAACTATTTCTCCATGGTCTGTTTGTTATAAAAACAATCTATTATACAAAGTAAATACGTTGGAAGGTGCATAGCTCGATATATTTTATAACGTTAATTATCAATTCAGAAAAGACATTTATAAAACAAAATGATGAACATGTGTAACAAAAAGACCGAAGGACATGTCATGTTATAATTAATTTGAACAGACATTCCTATTTGAGGCCATATTGCATTGGTTATAAACAGTACATGTTATATTAAGGTTTAATTTATGGTAATGCTGTAACAAGTAACAAATGTGTTTGTTTATGTATTACAGTTGTAAGTAAAAATGTTGGTAAACGTGTACTAATTTACAGGATGAATGAAGACTGAACTTGCATATACTATCACCAATATCACTATTGAGAAAAAAACAACAACATATTTTTTAATGAAACGTGTATTGATGTTGAAACAAATTAACATATGACTATGTAGTGCAGTAGTTAACCAAAACATTGAACACTTGTATTAAATCGTATATACATTTGTATTAATGCACATTATAATTTCTTAAAGTAAAATGGATATAAAGTGTGGACATGCATCACGCCTTATTGTTTTCATATTACATTTATCTAGTATTTTCAGCTTTTGATGATGTATTTATTAATATGTGTGTGTGAGTGTAAACATTACTACAAACTTAATTACACAAAATGTATTAACATATCCTTTTTTATTCTTACATATGGCTTTTGTAATATTTTTGTATGTTAGGGCGACCCAAGCATGTTTGGTATAACAAGTTTAATATTATATAAACATTTATATAAAAGTGAAATATATACATATAACTTCTTATTCACATGTTTCGTCTTTAGTATATAAGGGCAGTCTCAAGCGGACATACGCCGTATATGTGTCAAAAAAGAACCTAATACAATATGTGATATAAAACTATAAGACGTCAAAATTTGGTTTAAAGTAGAGCTTTACAATAAAATATATTATAAAGATATCAGAAAATATGTGAGAAGTTTATTGAAATAGGTATATGATATATGACTGTTTTGAACACTTTTCAGTAATTATTAACGTATGTTATGATACACTTATATTCAACATGTTTTGGATATAGTATGAATTTAGTTATAGTGTGATACTGGATACTGTTTATCAACGTGAGTTAAAAGCATGCATACATATATGACAATCTATTACAATACATTACTATAAGGGAAAAGGATTAATATTATTTTTTATTACAAATATAACTTATATGGTAATAATAAGTGAAAAGCAAACGACACAAATAGGAATTTATTGCATTTCTCAAATACTTTTGTATCATTTAGAATTTTCACCTTTTTTACATAGACATGCTTTATGCTATTCATGATTATATAAAATATTAATTTGGAATGGTATAAATATTCATATAATACACTTAATTGTACTTGTTAAAAACTATATGTAGATAATATCGGAAAAAAATGTATATATTATATACGGTATGCGAGTGAAAAGTAAAGAATATACAGAAATAATGTGAAACATAAAGCGACAAGTAAAGCCTCTTAAAATATTAGGAACGATTCGTCCTGTTAAATCATGCTGATTGGTGCTCAATATGTCATAGGACATTTGTTTGATATTTTGGATTTAGTAGTTTTGGCAATAAAATATTTTTTCCATTATAGTTTTGATAATATATAAATACATGTATATAATCTTTAAACGAAATAAATGCGAAAACTATTTATACATCAAATTGACAAATAAAGGTAATACATGCTCATACACCAATAAAATATTTGAAAAAAATGTTGATTCTTATTATATTTTGCAAAACATTACTGTATATATATTGCATGTTTGTAATCATTAGTTTGTATCTCCTTTTGAAGATAGAAAATGCAACTCTTGACAAACAATTGAAGACGAATATCATTTCATTATGGAGTGATCATTATATGTAGAATTACGTAGAACATTTATAAATAAATACTTTTGGTATATACCAAGTATGTATAAACTAGTACAACTTTTCGGTAGTAAAGATGAAAATGAAGTTAGAAATTTAAGCATATATATTTTTAAATCTTTTGACAAGCGGAATATCATTGAAAATACATAACACTATTGTATTTACCGTGTTTCTGGCTTAAACTGTATTTGATATATATGTAAAATATATATACGTATGAATGTGTACATGTATATGCATATCGTATGTGTAAGTAAATACTTGTGTTATGACATGTGTTACTAAATTATATGCATAAATAAATTGTTAAGCATATTCATTTTTAAATCATATGAAATAAATTTATATTTTTCAATGATCTGACTAAAAAAAAAGTCTCCTTGTAAACATGTTGATTGTGGCTTAAAAAATAAATAAATAATTTGTATATTCTAATAATTATAAAGGTTACTTACTTGTGTTTTATCATCATACATGTACTTTCTCCGTAACAAGAATACATGACAGTATTTCTCTATTTCTGTGTTTGATTTTCCACACATTTTTGATGTATGGATTTGAGAAAATGTAACTTCATTAAATAAAACCAATTGATTAACATGCATCTGGTATATTTGTTTTATGTATGTATATATGTATGCACATTGCGTTATGCATACGTGATATTTTCTCTCTCTTTTTTTACCCTTTTTTGTAATATTAGATACAATATGTATTACGTCATGTATGTAAATTTATTCCTGTTTTGTATATGTTCACACGGGCCTATGCCTTTTGAATTCAAATAAAAGTTTCGTCTTATATGCATGTTTGTAATCATTAATTGTTTAAAATGGCGCGTACCTTTGTGATTGTGAAATGTTGTTTGTTATACTGTTTGTATGGTCATCAATACATGTGATACTTGTTATATCCACTTTTTTACCCTTGTTCTCACCAACACTCTTAGTTTGCAACATAATGCACATAGTGAATATTAAAGTACCTTCCCCAAATAACGATATAAATGATATGTGGAGAATTCTAAATCCAAATTCAAAACATTATACATGGCACTCCTACCACAAAAACGCCCATATTTGGCAGGCTAAACTTTTTTCTTGTTTCGAACAACCTAGTAAATGCTATAACAGAATGTAAAACTAAATAGAGGATATTTGTTTGTTTCGGTGTAAGATCGAATTATATTTCACCAAGAGATCACCAAATGTCATATTTTGGTGATCATGAGATGAAATATCATTTAATCTTACACCAAAACAAACAAAGTTTATATTTATTTTATGCATTTACATAATTTTTGTTTATTTTTACCTAAATTCGCCATTATATATTATTGGATTTATAAGTCCTATTTTTTTAAATATTTTGTTTTCAAATTAATATACAATGACAAAAAAAATTTAAATTCATAATTTCACTGTTTGAAACAGTGAATTATCAAAAATAATCCACTGAGAAATTTCTATAACTCACCAAAAAGCATAAAATAAAACGTGTTTGCTGCCATATCATTCGTTAGTATACTTTAATATAAATGTAGATAATCAACATCGAGGTCAAGAATTTTTAAATTTTATAATAGGATTATCAAAACAACATAAAACTCTCGATACAAGAAATAGCCGATATCAATAAAGAAGCTAATTTTAACACGTTATGGGGGAGTTATTACACGTGTTACTAAATATAGTAACAGATTTATACTAAATTTCGTCTTTAACCACTATTAAAATAAGTTCATAATGACCTGACTATTGACGTAGTAAATCATTTCTTTTGGCGCAGTATTCTTAGTCGTTGTATTGGAGCATACTTCCCTGCAGGAATTGATTTTATCTTAGTTAAATTAGCATGCATGAGCCAAGGTTTTCCGTCATGATAAACCACCGTTTCAGTCCACTTTACATTTGTTAAAGAAGCATTATAAATTCAGATGGTGAGCTATCTCTCATTATTCTTTCGGAGCAGATGGGGTCAGATGGATCAATTGCGTTATTGAAAGCTACAACAGTAACGTATTTGTTGCCAGTAAAGTTTGCTGGCAGCTTTATGGAATTTTCGCCAGGTCATTTTGATAATTACATAATGCGTGGATTCGTTTAACATTTGTAATTCGTTTATGGCTAAGCATTTGTCAACAAACCTACTCTATAAAATTTAATTCCGCTCTCTAATTGAAACGACTTATAAACATACATTTAGTCTATTATTTGATATCGACTAACCTTCAAATACGATGTCCGGTTCTGGTGGTGATCCATCCATGATGACATCAATATGCTCCACGTTATATAGTTTGGCCTTGTTTGTCGCCTTGACGGTGAAATGATAATGACGATTGTGTACCCCGCTATTCTTACTTAAGTTGACCACTGAACTAGGATTTAAGATTTTGTTGTCTCTGAATATTTCACAATGACCAACATCCGGGCAATAGCATCGTTTTGTATCGTTTGGACACCTAGCCTGAAAAACATTACAAATATACTAATAACATCGATAAGCTTATTAACAATATTGTCGACATGCAAATAGCAAGCAATGCAATTTCATAAAAAAAGGAGATATTGATTGATCAAGATATTGATTGATTGAATATTAAGCGTCATTTCTTTTTAACAAACAATCAGTTAACTGAATCAGTTTCCTTAAACCCTGGAAGGTCGACCAGTACTCGAACACAGTCCATCTCCCAAAGTAACTGATAAATTTCCCACTTGAAGCAGAGGTGAGAGACAAATGATAATGAGTCGCAATGTCGTATATAAATCATCCCGGAGACTGTGGCCGGGCAGGGATTCAAACTCACGACTGATGGATTGATAGTCAGACGCGCTACCGCTTGTGCTAATCGGGCCTGGCAAAGAATAAAAGAGACAAGAAGACATCCTATAACAAGGTTGTTGTTGTTTTACTTTAGACTTTAAGCAGGAACCAACCCAAATGTTAGCTCACTCATCAGCCCAGACGGCTAATTCATATAAAATATATCGATATACATCTATGTGACATAATACATATATATGTATAGTTTCGATGCTTTTATTATTTCACGTATACTGACTGCAGGGAGGAGTGGCGTATGTCTTAATTCTGAGGTCAAATGTCGATATTGAAAAAGAAATCACCAAATCTAATAATTCCGAGTTTATTTTGCTGTTCCTATGGTTTGACTGGATGTTATGTTATTCTACAGCATACAATACATCTATTTGATATCACGTTTATATCTTAATGATATTCAAACCAGTCGTTCGATATTGCTGTTATTACACTTGTTATATATTTGTACTACATATAGTAAAAAAACAAGCTTGTATTTTTTGTATGATATAGCTTCAGTCCACAGGGCATATTAAAAGTCACGTGTGACGACAGGGCAAAAATCCATATGCGAGGGCCAAAACATCCATATGTAAGGGCCAAAAATCCATAATAATTTCCATGTTATAGTGTTTTAATATAAATGTTTAGCGAATTATGAATGAAACATATGCCAAAACCCGTCTATTCGTGTATTCACACATGCATCCAACGACGACAACCGTCAGCAACAATTAAAATGGCAGAAGCAGTCATCACCTCTCTGTCTAACACACTTTTGGAGTTATACCAACCGATAGCACAGAATAGAAGTAATGGTTGTGCAAACGAAGTGCCCACTGGAACTGTGCAATTTGTCGAAGACATCAAGGAATTATCTAGAGTCCATATAAGTCCTTGAAGACATGACGAATAAAAAACAAAATGTAAAATAAAATACGACGTGAAAAAATTGTGCAACTGCTTCGGAATCCCGCTGGAAGAACTAAATATGCATTTAGCCAGATTTTTTTTTGCAATTCACTCCTTGGTGAAGGTATATTTAGTTTTAATCGTTGAATAAACCATGCTTTGTTAACTGATTGTTAATGGACACCACGTCGTCATGTCGTGCATAAACAAAAGAGCGATAACTCAAAGGGAAGTAACTGTACACTATCTGTTTGAGAGGCACGCAGTGGGGTTTCATATGCATTAGTGTGCTATTTTCAATATAGTCTTTTTACGAACAAATAGGTTCAGTCGTAATAAGCATCTTTATATATTTTCAGAATGTTTGATGAAATAGTTATTATTGGTATCTCCTTGGTATCTTGAACTGATATGTGATATTTTACCAAATCGTTACTAGCGTCCGAACTGCCGAACGACCATTTGATGGTTTCAATACTACCGCGCGGATCAAGGGTTGCGAATGAAAGTCTTTGTCCCCATGGACATCTCACGTGCCAAACATTGTTGATATGGGGTTTCGAAGCAACACTGTGCACTGTTGTAGATTCATTATAAGTATTATTTACAATGTGAATGGTGCGAAATTAAAAGTGTAAATCTCACCATTCGAAATTTTGGTTAAAGATTTTTTTTCAATGTATGGGTATTGCAGTTATAAGGTCTATGTGTTTGTTTGTTTGGATTGATTATCAGCCTCAACCAAATTTGTACTTTTGTGACAAATATCGGAATATTCGAGCGCGCTGTCCCTTCGACAATTTTTTGCTTTTATTCAGATCACTTTCAACAAGGTCCTACATTTCTATCTAATTCCTTGCTTTCAGTTATACAATAAAATAAATATTGAGAATTAGTGGTGAAGGCCATTCCCTGGCTAAGATATAGTGGAGAGTGTTGTTTAGTATGACTTACTTGTGGAATCTGTTACCGGTATTTGGAGAGTGTTTTTTAGTGTGATTTAGTTGTGGAATCCGTTACCGGTACTTCGAGAGTGTTGTTTAGTGTGACTTAGTTGTAGAATCTGTTACCGATATTCAAAGAGTATTTGAAGAGTGTTGTTTAGTGTGATTTAGTTGTGGAATCCTTTACCGCTATATGGAGAGTGTCGTTTAGTGTGATTTAGTTGTGGAATCCGCTACTGGTATTATATTAGGTGGAGACTTTGGTTAGTGCTGAAATCCGTTCCGATGTTTTGATAAAGTACAGTGTGTGGTCTATAATTAAGGATTCTTCCCAGTTTCTGATAAGTTTAGTCGTTCTTGTGCTGTTATAAAATATAGTATGTGATTTAGAGTTATCGGTCCATCCCAGGTTATGATAAAGCGAAGTGTGTGAAAGCCATTCCCGAGTTATAATAAAGCGAAGTGTGTGAAAGCCATTCCCGGGTTGTGATATTGTACAGTATGTGGAAGCCGTTCCCGGGTTTTGATATTGTACAGTGTCTGGAAGTCATTCCCTGGTTGTGATATTGTACAGTGTGTGAAAGCCATTCCCGGGTTGTGATTGTGTACAGTGTGTTGAAGCCGTTCCCGTGTTGTGATATTGTACAGTGTGTGAAAGCCATTCCCAGATTGTGATATTGTACTGTGTGTAAACCATCCCTGGTGGTGATATTGTACAGTGTGTGAAAGCCATTCCAGGGTTGTGATATTATACTGTGTGAAAGCCATCTCGGGTTGCGATATTGTGCAGTGTTTGAACGCCATTCCCGGGTTGTGATATTGTACAGTGTATGGAAGTCATTTCCGGGTTATGATTTTGTACAGTGTGTTGAAGTGTCAACAAAGGAAGTGTCAACAGTATTACAGCCATCACCAAAGGAAGTGTTAACAGTCTCACAGCCATCACCAGCCAGGGGGAAGTGTCAACAGTCTTACAACCATCACCAAGGGGAAGTGTCAACAGTCTTACAGCCATCACCATAGGGAAGTGTCAACAGTCTTACAGCCATCACCATAGGGAAATGTCAATAATCTTACAGCCATCACCATAGGGAAGTTTCAATAATCTTACAGCCATCACCATAGGGAAGTGTCAACAGTCTTACAGCCAAGACCATAGGGAAGTGTCAATAGTCTTACAGCCATCACCATAAGGAAGTGTCAACAGTCTTAAGGCCATCACCATAGGGAAGTGTCAACAGGTTACAGCCATCACTTAGGGGAAGTGTCAACAGTCTTACAGCCATCACCATAGGGAAGTGTCAACAGTTTTACAGCCATTACCATAGGGAAGTGTCAACAGTCTTACAGCCATCACAAAGGGGAAGTCAATAGTCTTACAGCTATCACCATAGGGAAAAGTCAATAGTCTTACAGCCATCAATAAAGGAAGTGTCAACAGTTTTACAGCCATCAACAAAGGCAGTGTCAACAGTCTTACAGCCATCAACAAAGGCAGTGTCAACAGTCTTATAGGCATTAACAAAGGAAGTGTCTACAGTCTTACAGCAACAACCATAGGGAAGGGTCATCAGTCATGCAGCCATCACCAATGGGAAGTGTCAACTTCCTTACAGCCACCATCAAAGGAAGAGTCAACAGTCTTACAGCCACTATCAAAGTATGTGCAACAGTCTTACAGCAATCACCAAAGGAAGTATCAACAGTCTTACAACCTTCACCAAAAGCAGTGTCAACAGTCTTACAGCCATCACCAAAAGCAGTGTCAAGAGTTGTACAGCCATCACCAAAGGCATTGTCTACAGTCTTACAGCCGTCAACAAAGGCAGTATCAAAAATCGTACAATCATCAACAAAGGCAATGTCAACAGTCTTACAATCATCAACAAAGGCAATGTCAACAGTTTAACAGCCATCATCATAGGGAAGTGTCAACAGTCTTACAGCCATCACCATAGGGAAGTGTCACTAGTCCTACAGCCATCACCAAAGGAAGTGTCAACAGTCTTACAGCCATCACCATAGGGAAGTGTCAGTAGTCCTACAGTCATCACCAAAGGGAAGTGTCAGTAGTCCTACAGCCATCACCATTGGGAATTGTCAGTAGTCCTACAGCAATCACCAAAGGGAATTGTCAACAGTCTTACAGCCATTACCATTGGGAATTGTCAACAGTCTTACAGCCATCACCATAGGGAAGTGTCAGTAGTCCTACAGCCATCATCAAAGGAAGTGTCAACAGTCTTACAGCCATCGCCATAGGGAAGTGTCAGTAGCCCTACAGCCATCACCAAAGGAAGAGACAACAGTCTTACAGCTTTCATTTAGAATCTTTGTAAAACTTTGTCAACAAAATAAAAGTTCATTTAATTTTACTTGGTGTATATTGGCACTATATTCTTTTACCGTTTTGATGAAGAAGTCTATAAATGGCCCTGTTACCATGAAAACAAAACATGAGTTTTAAATTATATGCCAAAATCCTGCTGCCCACCTGCCTCATCTCTTGTCCCATTACAGCAACTACCAATCTTTCTGAGCAACTGCACCAGTTCTGTTTACCTTTATAGTTGTTTGTGTTCAGATATGCAATTGACAATTCTTTTACATATTCTTTTATATAAAATGATCAATATCATTATATTTTCACCAAATAATGCAATACTACATTACCCATACAACGAAGACAGCAAAACGACTAATGTAAAACCCAACAATACATAACTAACATTACGCGTTGTGTGCGAAAGGTACACTTTAAGAAAATCGTCACTCAACGTTATTAGTAACTTAATAGTTTAATTAAGAGTCATTAGTACAAATTAAAAATATATAATTGATATGTCAGAGTTCAAATGCCGATAATATTTTATTTGTCTTTAAGAAAGACGTGTATTTAGCACACATATACTACATACTAATTGCATACAGAATGGTGTACTCTGTGAACAGTATTTTATTTATTTCATTAGTTTCTCAACAAAAGAAATGTAATAACAACGCAATAAAAAATAATAAAAAATAACGCCTTAAAATACTTTCACTAAATTATCAGTATGTTTCGAGATCATTTAAACCATTGTAAAAGTAATCAAGAATGTTACTAGATCGTTAATCTGTGGCAGAGGAGACAATGCCAATGAAAATATACCCCAGACATATAAATTTAATCAGTTAAACTACAATCACATGTACTGTGTAAGTTTATTGAAGCTCAAGTGAAAACTGCAGGTGCTAAAGTGCACATACCATCATATATTACACTTTTGACAGATAAAGGGTCGTAACCTCTACAACAACACTTATTATCGTATTTGGTGCATCGCCTGATCACGCCGACATTAGCAGGACTTTGCCTTTGGCATAAAACTTGACAAAAAACTGTTGTTTTCGCTCCTTGATATTTAGTTCATTATTTTTTAAAAATGCCATATTAATTTTACAGCATTTCATCAGTTTATCAATGGCACTTTTGTTATAAAATGATCAAAAATAATACATTTCATCAAAAATACAACATCGCTATAACAAGACAGCGGGGCGGTGGTCTAATGGATAGAGTGTTTGCCGCTCACGCCAGAGGTTGCGGGTTCGATCCCGAGCTCGGCCCGATGCCTCTCATAAAACAACACTCAGTACTGGTTCTACCCAGGAAGCGGACTCGAGAGCAACTAATATAAGCTCTGAGCTTTCATCGCAATCGAGCTAAAAGAAATCAGTATAAACTAAGACAACAAAGACAACAAAACGTCTAAGACTACAAAACAGAACATTACATGGTGTGCACGGAAGGAATCATAGAGCAACTTTAGTTAATTTTCTCAAAACATTATTTTTAACCGAGTCTAAGAATTCTTAAATGTCGTCCAAGATTTTTTTATGTAACTATTTGGCAAAAATCTAATGGAAACACGTGTGTTAGAGTTCACTCAAAGTCAAACAACTCAATTTTCTATTAAAACTACAAAATTTATTATTTAATTTGTCAAATTCAAAATGTTTTAAGTTAACAACTGTGTAAGTTTGATGATGATGATGATGATGATGATAATATGAACAATATGTGAGCCAGAGTGCACACAAGGTAAAATTGGACATTCTCTTATAATTCCATGACCATAACGATGGTCGATTTACTCAGGGCTATAACAGCTCGACTTCAGCTTTGCTCAGCTGAGCTAAACTGGTCTGAAATACAATGGACGATCAACATATGGCACGCCGAACACCAGAAGACAGGTAATTGTAGCAATATTGTTTATCTCTCTCTCTATATATGTATGAATTTTTATTGTATTGACTATAATACGAAATTAATAATTATATTCTTTTGAATTCTATTATTTTAACCTACTAAATCCTTACTGGAGAAATAAAAAATAAAGAAATATAAAAGTAACTTGAGACGTAGCATTCAAAGGTCACATACATCTAACACCATGGCACATTTAATATAAGAAATAATTGCAATATACAAAATATATAGTTACATAGATAAGAAATAACAACATGGATCAACGCCTAAATATTACATATTTTAAGAATGAAACATATCAAGATAATAAAACAGTATAAACCTTATTTACAATATGGCATTCTAATCAATATTAGCATTATACAAACATAGAAGAAATGAAAACTTAGATAAGAAATAACAACAGAGCGCAACGCTTTAGAACGACCCGTAGCAAAAGACGCACTGGGGACATTAAACTTGATTAACGTGTAAATGTAACCTCGCTCTTATCCCGTCGTCATAACAATATCATAAGATGAAACAGTGTAAATGGAATTATCCTCGCCAGGCTATTCTCTTACAAATACTGCAGCATTCATTTGTTGTTATTGTAAAATACAGAAATAAATTAGCAAGTATTTCCATATGAATGTGTTTGCAATAAAAAATTATTAAAATATTTATATAAATCGTTTTTTTTTTTTATATTTGCCAAAGACTTATTGTTTTGATTTTTTTTCACGTAAAACAGTATTTTATGACATAAATTTGCTAGATTTTTATGTCTGCACAGAACTTTGGCCTAAGAATAAAACGCTGCACAGATTGTTTCCAAACAGGAATCCCAATTCTTGTTTTAGGTATAATCCGAAGTTCGAATGTAAGTAATCACCTCCGTTTGTATTAAAAATACATGTTTTGAAGTGGAATAATATCGGAAGTGATATTACACTAGCTTAATATAGGAAAGAAACAATTTAAATTGACTTTTAAATCAATGTTTTATCTTTGTTGCTCCACATATTCAATAAATAAAATATATGTTTTAATGTTAGTTAATTACAAAACTAGCTGGGTTCGTTTGTACTGATAATGTTTTTAATTTAATAGTGAAGACCGCTTGATTCTCGTTTGAATGTCTGGAGTATTTCATCACACCATTATCTGTTAACGAGTCATTAGATTAACAATAATCGTTGCACACATGCATACTGTAGGTAGTGGGTTTGTCGCACCGTTCAAATCATCTGAAAAGTACATAATTATGATTATAATGACATAAATATCATGACTTTACAACTTATAAATACTGATATTGCAAACAGTAAATGTCGAATCTCTCGGATTTGCAATAATAATATATCATAATTATATAGCATCCGTAGTCAATAAAATTTATATTACAAGTAAATGCAATTTTATTTTCCTAAATTCTGCAAATACATGAAGAAATAATGGCAATAGCAGACACCATATGGTTTCGCTTAGAGGCGTAGTATTATCATTAGAAGCATAAATGCTTCCGAAGGGTAGTCGAATATTGACAATTATAAATAATCAATGTTTCTTCTTTTTTTAAAATTCTCCTTATTCCTTATTTCAATGCGCATTGTTTGAATGACATTATTGATACATTTTGAAAGTATCACATGTTTGAGTTCAGAAAAATAAATGATGCTTGGAAATTGGGTTATGAATACATGATTTTGGCGACTACTTTCACTTTGTTAACAGTGTACACATTGGTCCGAAAAAAAATCTTGGATGACAATTGACCACTACTTTTCGCATCATATTTCGGTAGTGCAAAGATTGACAAACAATAAACTATCAGTTTCACTTCTTTTATTTTGGTCTCTCAATGAATGACAAACATGTACGTAAATGTCATAGTACTTTGCGTCTTGGCCGAATATATTAATGACGTTAATTTGTCATTCTAAAGTTACACGTGCCCGTGACAATCCAACTGTTTCTTGTGCTACGTTGTCTTTTATTGTAATGTTCTGTACCTATGCGTCACATCGTTGTTTTATTTATCATGGTGGCTACGTTGTGTTGTCTTTTTATCCGTCTTAATGATATTTCGTGTAATTAATCGCCGGTTGTGGTGCTGTATAATCTGACAGTATAGTTTGACAGCTACAATTTAGCGTGTACTGTTCGTTACAACGTGGTTTTGTTATATATATATATATATATATATATATATTATAAGAGGATATTAGCATATTAGCAGTAACGTTACGTCTTTACTTACCAGCAGCACTTTAAATTTGCTGCCGAGCCCAATTAGCTCAGTCATTAGCGCGTCTGACTGTCAATTCAGGGATCGTGAGTTCGAATCCCCGCCCGGCCACAATCACCGTGATGTTTGATGAACGACATTACGTCTATTATCATTTGTCTCTCACCGCTGATTCAAGTGGAAAAGGTATCAGTTAATTGAGGAGATGGGGTGTGCTTGAGTACTGGTTAACATTCCAGGATCACAGAAATCGTCTGACAGGCCTCGATGGCATAACAATGACGCTAAATTTTCAATTAATCAATCACTGTGGTTCAGCTTAGATTAGCAGCAACGTTGTGGTGTTGACATGCCGGTTACCCTGTTGTTTTGCTTAGTTTAACAGCTTCTATGAAGCATGTAATTACCTGTGATTTGTTGCTTTTCGAACTACGATGCGACATGCACTCACGGTCTCACTTAAGACTTATCTCGCTTACTTGACGGTAGGAGTATTCTTGTGCCCGAGAAATAATAGCTGTGTAAATCGGTTGGGCATTATTTTTTTTATGAAAATGCATAAAAATTTTATATTTCGTTGTGCATATGAAAACATTGGAACATTTTTTGAGTTCTGTCCAGTTTGAATGACATTGTGCACTGTTTAATTAACATAAGATAACAGTATTGCATTTATATAACAGCAACAGCAAGCAAAACTCCATGTTGTTTTTGCTTATTTGGGCCAAAAGAGGACTATCTATAGAAATAAGGCACTTTTAAAGCCATTGGTAATGTGTTCAATGTTCAAGAAGTACATTCCTCTATATGTAATACAGTAAAAAGTTAGTTGTTGTTTTTGCGTTAACTGTCACACTGTTGTTTTATTAAGTTCGACAGCTACGCTGTGCTGTATACATAGAGTCACACTTAGATTTTCTATTAATTTGGCAGGGATGTTGCCGTGTGCGTCCACCCGTCATATTTAGTGTTTGTTTATGGAATAGTTGATTTAACTTCAACAGCTGCTACACTATGGCGTGCATTTACCAAAGGTATACACATATTTATATACGCACCTGTCACATAGTAAGTAGTCACATACTCTGGTAAAGGCTCGTCCGTGCTTTCTGTTTGTGTCACTGTCAATTGCAATAATTATGAATTGATTAATAATTAGAAATAACATCCATTTCAATATTTTAAAAAATTACGTATGATTTACACGTGGCACGAACATACTCAGTGTTGATGGGGTATAAACAATAAAATAGTTAAAACATGTAACACAATACTGGTAGTTCAAAATAAATGATAAGGTTACTTACTGTGTTCATATACAATTTAACGTAACTATATCCATATGTGAAAGAACATAATATAACAAACACAAATTCTAGATACTCGCACGGGCAAAACAACAACAACAGCAAATATGCAAAAATGCATTTATAATAAAGTAAAACTACATAATAAACAAGGGATACATCCTATTACCGACTAAAGCACACGCAGCTGTCCATCATCATATAACATTCAAAATCATCCATACACGACTAAATCACACACAGCTTTTCATCATAATATAGCATACAAAATCATCCATACACATCTAAAGCACACACAGCTGCCCATCATCATATAACATACAAAAACATCCATACACGACTAAAGCACACACAGCTGTCCATCATCATAAAACATTCAAAATCATACATACACGACTAAATCACACACAGCTGCTCATCATAATATAGCATACAAAATCATCCATACACGACTAAATCACACACAGCTGCTCATCATAATATAGCATACAAAATCAGCCATACTTGTCTGAAGCACACACAGCTGCCCATCATCATATAACATACAAAACCATTCATACACGACTAAAGCACACACAGCTGTTCATCATAATATAGCATACAAAATAATCCATACACGTCTAAAGCACACACAGCTGTTCATCATCATAAAACATACAAAAACATGCATACACGATTAAAGCGCACAGCTGCCCATCATCATATAACATTTAAAATCATCCATACACGACTAAATCACACACAGCTGCTCATCATAATATAGCATACAAAATCATCCATACACGTCTAAAGCACACTCAGCTCTCATCAACATATAACATACAAAATCATCCATACACGTCTAAAGCAAACACAGCTGCTCATCATCATAAAACATACAAAAACATCCATACACGACTAAATCACACACAGCTGCTCATCATAATATAGCGTACAAAATCATCCTTACACGACTAAAGCACACACAGCTGCTCATCGTCATATAACATACAAAAACATCCATACACGACTAAAGCACACACAGCTGCTCATTATATTAAAGCATACAAAAACATCCATACACGACTAAATCACACAGCTGCTCATCATCATAAAACATACAAAAACATCCATACACGACTAAATCACACACAGCTGCTCATCATAATATAGCGTACAAAATCATCCTTACACGACTAAAGCACACACAGCTGCTCATCGTCATATAACATACAAAAACATCCATACACGACTAAAGCACACACAGCTGCTCATTATATTAAAGCATACAAAAACATCCATACACGACTAAATCACACAGCTGCTCATCATCATAAAACATACAAAAACATCCATACACGACTAAAGCACACACAGCTGCTCATCATCATAAAACATACAAAAACATCCAACGCGACTAAATCACACAGCTGCTCATCATAATATAGCATACAAAAACAGCCATACACAACTAAAGCACACACAGCTGCTCATCATCATATAACATACAAAAAAACATCCATATAACGTCTAAAGCACATACAGCTGCTCATCATCATAAAACATACAAAAACATCCATACGCGACTAAAGCACACACAGCTGCTAATCATCATATAACATACAAAAACATCCATACACGACTAAAACACACAAAACACTATATACAACATAAAACTTTACAGTTAAAGACAACTAAGATGGCATACAATATTTTGATACAAATACGAGGAGGTTTCGTAAAGTTAGCGGAAAATATTGATAACAAGTTATAAGTTGTTAACAAGTTCCGTTTTATTAATAGAAATTTGTATTGATAGAAATTCATACTAGTATTCCGACAAATAGCACAATAAATTTCACCAATATAGTTTTAAAACTGAAAAGTGTTACCGTTATTTCAATAACGCATACCAAGCGTGACCGGATTAAAGTCAAAATACTCTAAATTAATTAACGTCATGTCATTCTCAAATTACATTACTTCAAAATCATATGGTATTACAATGATAAAACCAGAGTTATGGTTCTTGTCTCTGTGTGTTCCATTGATGATGGTGAACACTATTGCGAAGTTTAATTCACATCCAATGAGTGGTTGCATAGATATCTAAAACTTAAGCGCAAAAGTTTAACCTGGGTGTCTACAGACGACGACGACGACGACGCCGACGACGACGCCAGGGTCATGGCAATAGCTCTCCTTGGACTCGGCGAGCTCACACTCCGCATTGGTAATGGGGATGCAGGTGTTTTCTAAATTGATGACACTTGTTTGATTTGTTTAGTTTTAGGATCGAACGATGATACCCATGTTTCATCAACTGTCACTATCAAGACCCACCGAGCGACTTTCATTATGGCTTGGAAATCCAATATGGCCGCCAAAATGGTCGCCATATTATTCAATTTTCACGTTTGTCATTTACAGTGTTTTATGACATATTTTTTTTATGTCAAGTGTTATCACATTTTACTTGAATTTAATAATTTTAATAGTTTTATTGCGACAAAATATTCTAAAGAGAAAAGAAATGCAAACTAATGGCTAAACCTGTAAAAATTACAAACATTTCCATTATTCAAATATTATGTTATACTTTTGCTCAACATTTTCATCGAATTTTACAAAAATACATGCTAACATACGTGCGATAAAAATGTTTTAAAACAATGCTTTAAACAAAGCAAATGTTTGTATCTATATGCAAATTAAAGTGGTTTGGGTAAATCAATATGACGTTATGTAACCGCTATTGGTATATTACTATGATGTGCACAATACTTTAGCCTTTGTACAATACCTTGTACATTTACATAATTTTAAATACCATTTTTCAGCATGTAGACAGACGACAGATATGTTCCAATATTTTTCCAAATCTTATTTTTGGCTCGGAATGGTGATAGGAAAATAACTGGTAAACTGTTCTTTTGGTGCTTTATATCTTAGCTGCAGATATAAAGGTTGGTCACCTTAATGTGTGAACAATACCTTTAAGGACTTTACATTTGAAGAAGTGCTTGTTGGCACAAATACAAATTACTTGTGGAGTGCGTGATCTAGTGATAGAGTGCCGAATTTATGGTCGTATGGTCGTTGGTTTGATCCTTCACCACGGCGTTGTATGGTGTCCTGTGCTTGGAAACACACCATGAATGAATGGAATGCTGGAAAGGATCACGTCCTCGCTTTATCAAGTTGATATGAAACGGTATGCATGCATACGAGAAGTATTTTCCAGCTATAAACCCAACTTAATTCACACTCGAACAAGTTTGTAAACTTAAATCAATCGCTTATACAAAAACGCATGTATCAACAGTTATTGCTTTCTATCTGACCTTTCATATACATTTAGTCGAAGACCATATGTGTGCTTGTCTGAAACACATATACTGTCTATTGTTGTGAAGAACAGAAATATTGAACTAGTTCTATCTTGTTGTCATCAACCCGAAGAAATGCGTCCCGGACGTTTTGGAGCTTTGCATAGCTATGTATCTCGTTTCCTATCGTAGATCATGCTAAAGACTACAGTGCACATACCCAATCGCTACAAATCTGCTGACTGATGGGAGAGTTCTCTTCTTATAGTTATAGTTTTAACACACTTTAACTCTACTTTTAGAATGTCAGGCATGTTATGTTTTTAACTTAAACTGTGCCACCAAGAATAACTTAGTTTACCTCGTGTTTTCCTAGTTGTACACTGGACTTAGTTTTAAGATCAGATTAAATCCAATGCGAATGTTGCCCTTGATGAAGAGGCACTGGCGTTTTTTGGTATCAGAAAAACTAGGCAGGATCGGCCTTTTTCACTTGACTTGGCACAAGGAGTGGTAAATCCTTTGATATCATTGGCCGCTTATGTCTCTGGTCTCTCAAAACCAACTCTTGTTCTACCTAGAAGAGGGACTCCTGAGTGATTCATATACATTCTGATCTTGCTTCATAGTCTAGTTAACTAAATTGAACTAAACCTATATTAACTATACCAACGTATTTCCAAAGTGCTCTACAAATAGATTTCCCATTGCTTCCATAGTACACATTTACTCATTTACTTCTAGCCATAATAAACACATTTGACCCGTTTGCGATGTTCAACATTTGCTCCTTTTCTCTATGTTTTTTTTCTTTATTTTCTTGTGACGTCTTAAATTAAACTGCTTTCCCCATTACAGATCCGAATACCACTCATATATAAAGCTTGTTATTTGATTTATATGCTTTATCTGTTGGTTCTCAAGAAAATAATGATATTATATTAATTGTTCACTACACTTTTGCCATTTACAAATTTTTTTTGCTATCTCGTCCATCAAAGTCGTGTCATAAACGCAACAAGATACCAAGTAAAAGTTCAGCAAGAGTCATTTGTTAAGCTGAGATTGCCTTCTTACCGCGATCTGACGAAACTTCAGTGTAACAGATCAGTGGAAGTTCAAATATTGTTCCAAGCAGTTATTCCAATGGGAAGCTTTCCAAACAACACTGAATACTTATACCTTCGAATATACTTGGTCTGTTTTATTGATTTGTTGGATGCTGATCACAAGCAATACATGTAGTTTGGTCGGGATTAAAAAAGTCTGCAGACGCCCTATGATGTTTAATGTTTGATGCATTCGGTTAAAAATGTTTATCATGAAACTAACGATGGATTTGAATTCTAAATTTGCAAAATGCTGAATAAGCAACAACTTGTGACTGAAAGTTTTGAGACAGCATTTACCACTTTGGAGATTCGAAACGCTGACTTTATATCAATAAAATTAAATGAATATAATTATTAACTATATTATCACTCAATTTATAGATAAAGCACTGTTTCAACAATTAAATATAACAATATAGATTCGAACCCACGGCCCCTTCGGTGTCAGCGCCTAGCACATTAATGACGACGTCTCTACCGACTGCGCCACCGCAACAACGTCAAAAAATATTTCCGAAATGGCGTTGTTGCGGTGGCGCAGTCGGTAGAGACGTCGTCATTAATGTGCTAGGCGCTGACGCCGCAGGGGCCGTGGGTTCGAATCCCCAAAGTGGCAAAAAAATATTTCCGAAATTGTCCGTGGTCAGGTGAATAAGACATGTGTTGCTCCTCTCCATTGAGTCATTAAAAGTAGGAATAATACAAAATATTGAATGTAAATATTATAAATCCCGCCTATGTCCTGTGTACATTAATGGCGACGCCAATATATGCGCTATTTGCGCAACGTTTTTTGGCGTTATTGCGGTGGCGCAGTCGGTAGAGACGTCGTCATTAATGTGCTAGGTCCTGACGCCGCAGGGGCCGTGGGTTCGAATCTATACTGTTATATTTAATTGTTGAAACAGTGCTTTATCTATAAATTGAGTGGTAATATAGTTAATATATTCATTTAATTTTATTGATATAAAGTCAGTGTTTGGTGTGCGACAGCCGCGTGTAAATGGAGATCAACGTATATTGAGACAGATAAAGCATGTTTCTAAAAAGAAAATATGAAATGTATGGGTTTGAAATAATAGCATATGAAGGAATAGTTTAATTTTCCTTTCCTTTTATCTTGAAATAACGAATAAGAGAGTAGTCTTCTTTGACAAATCAAACTATAATTGCATAACGCAGTCACGAGAAGTAAACACAATACTAATACAGCAACTGTGGAGGTTGCTAGGATTGGAACAAAAAAGGCGTTATATTCAGGTTCGACCGTTGTTTAAACAATAGCGACATATATAAGTTACATTTATGATACATTTAAAGACGTCAGACTTCGCGACGTTGAGAAATGTACCATGTGAAAAGCTCGCCAAACATATATATGTATATATATAATACATGAAGATAATTATTTTGTGAATAACCAAACATAAATGTACAGATCAGACTACGGCGAGCGCGCCTACCTACAATGCAAACAATAAACACAATATCAGGGCATCTGCCAAACCAATAAATGGTGTCAACCATGACTTATGTACTATGGTTTTTCATTCAACATATCTGGACTGGACAGACAATTAACATACATGAACTGATAGTTTATATGAGTAAGATTCAGTCAAAGAGATTTGTGACTACTCACATGCTATATAAAGGACATGTGTATAAATCATTTCGATGTATTCTAGTAACATTTTAGATCTACTAGGAAAAAAAAAACACAAAATGTTTTAATTGTTGAGTGACTGAATGACCGTCACACATCGTGTAAATACTTTGTTATTATATTCACTGTTGTAAAAGTAGATACCAGTTTATTTTGACAGAACAGCAACATAGTCTTATGTGACGTTACTCAATATCCGACGAAGAAGCTAGAACAAAGACCATATATATTTGGCTATAAGTTATTTGGCTATTTGGAAGGTACTGATACAACATTCAGCTGAGTCAACGTGGTTACACGATTACACAAACATTGTAGTAATAGGTTATAAGAGTCCTCGAATAAATCAAAACAAACGTATACCTGTCCGTTCCGAACATTTTGGAATATCACAAGACTTTAGTTTGCGGTTGACAACACACCAGAATCCAATTCCATGAGGTAGAGAACGGCAGAAATTATGATTTATATTGTATTGTACCAGGTTACCCTGAAACAAATAGTCCCCATATAGAAATACCATATAACAAATGATATGCATTTATCATATTTCGTCTTTTATCACTACTGAAATGAGTTCGTAACCAAAGACCTCGCATAATTCCTGAACAATGCATATCATAATCTAGATCTCATTTAGGCATTGCGTTATCATTTGAATTTACTAAGTTACAGTCCCGGTCAAAGGCCAATGACATGGGGAAGGAAAATGTTCATAGGAACATTATATGCCAGCTCTCTATGACAGAACAAATATTCACTGTCTGATTATCTCAGTTACTACATAGAGAGTCATGTAAAGAAGCGTCAAATGGAAATAGGGGAGTTATTTAAGATGTCACATTACTTACTGTGACTTATTGTGACTTATTGTGACGGTATGATAATCAGTAAAGCTAAACTGAAATTGAAGATGTAATTTGTCAGATAAAATAACAACATTTGTTTGCATAATAAAATACAGACAGGTTTATAATAGACAGACGTTTTTATTCATAATATTTTGTTGTTTTTTTTAACGAGGTTTAACGCCGTTTTAACACATTTCAGGTTATATATGGCATTTCCAGTTTCATTGAATGAATAAATAAATATGAGTAAACCATCATTCTACTGCATGTTACTTGCAAACTTTCTCACATAAAGTTTATTTGAATCATGCGGGTCTCGAACCTACAACCTTAGTGGTGAGAAGTAAATGATCTTTAGACAGCGCCTTAGACAACTCGGCCACGGATAAGCCATTTTTGTAAGAAATAATGTAAGAAAGACAAACAAAGATACACATAAATAGCATGTGTTTGCATACATTTTGAGTTTTAATTTCAATGCCGTTTCCAATTTAAACAAATCAAGTTAACTGTTCACAAATTTAAAACACCTTTACCCAATCCCCACAAAGAAATATCATAATAAAATATTACGGTAGCATCAATTAATATTCTGGAATGCTACAGTTGTGATTAGCAGTGCCTTGTTATGACGACAGCCTTGGAAAGTGATAAAATACCTTATTCTATTATCACTAATCGAGTTTATCTTCATATTAACCTCTTATTATTTTTTAAACAAACACAACCGTCTATAAATGGTACATTTACAAAGCGGGTAAGACAGAGAGTGTAACCGCTGGCAAAAACATCAGTGTAAGACAATTCATATAAATCGATATAAATAAATGCAGAATAGCCAAAAGTAGAAATAACAGGCAAAAGGCGTCACAAATGGATGAAATGAAATATAAAAAACTAGAGAATTATGAAAAATGTACAAATTAGACACCCCAACCAAACGGTAATGTTAATTTGGCTGGTTTTATTACTATTTTAAAGATTCATCTTCGGTATTCAAAACTGAACAGGATTCAAGATTTCTGCATAATTTTGATAACAATGCAGACAAACGTTAAATTGATGGATTAGATTTACCATTTACTATAAAAGAAATTAGGAAATCAATTAAGTTAGTAGGTACAAATAAATGTTGCTCTTTTTAAAAACATAATAAATTATACGAATATTTTCAAGGAAAGACTAAACATATAAGATAAGCTTTAGGCATTTTTATTCAATTATATCCTCTATAAACAACGTTTCCCCAAATCATGATCTAAGGGAGTTGTTATCCCAGTTTATAAAAAAGGAAGAATCTAATGACCCCGCCAACTATAGAGAGATTGCACTAGTATGTCGTTTCGCCAAATTATCCACTGTTGTTATAAATGGAAGATTAAAAAAAGACATAAGGCAAAGAGTTCGTTACAGATGACCGATTTGATTTTGAAGGCAAATTATAGCACTGTAGATGCGATATATATTTAAAATTATTTTATGTATATTTATAGAAATTCTCCTTGGTCGAAATTAATAAGAGCAGGTATAAATGGTGCTTTTCAAAGCTATTCGGTCGTTGTATGATGATGTAAACGTGTGTATTCTGATCAGATGTTTACAACTGTGAAGTGGGATTGTTACAATTTGAAATAATTTCGCCATTTTTTTATTTTCATTGTTCGTTTATGATATTGAATTTTTATTCAACGTGATCAGAATACGAGCCTGACTTTAAATTAACCTTTTATTTGTATATTACTGAAATAGCAAGCAGACTTCAAATGTTATTAAATAATCTAGAAGACTACTGCACCAAATTAAAAATTAAAGTAAAAAACAACAAAGGTAATTGTACTCAGAAAAGGAAGAACAATTAATAAAAATGATGTTTTCAATATAATGGAGAAGCATTTGAAAGAGTTCCTAGTTTTAATTATTTAGGAGTGTCTCTACAAGTGAAGATTCATTTTAAAATGCTACTAAAACGTTGACGGGGAAAGTTTTGAAAGATATTGGTTCTTTGTTAATATCACACAAATGTTAGACGTATTGATACATATTATGTTGATTTAATTTTATGCTTATGTAGCTTCTATATTAAACTATTCGTATGAAATATGGGGCTTTGATAGGACGAATAATATAGAACGGCTACACAGGACATAAAATATGGGGTTTTGATAGGACAAATAATGTAGAACGGCTACACAGGACATAAAATATGGGGTTTCGATAGGACGAATAATATAGAACGGCTACACAGGACATAAAATATGCAGTTTTGATAGGACGAATATTATAGAACGGCTACACAGGACATAAAATGACTACTTCATGTTAAAATGTCAACAAGTAGTTCACTATTGTATAGTGAGTTAGGTAGTTACCCATTGTATATAGTAAGACAAATAAGAATAATTACATACATTTGTATTTCCTTGGGTTGTGTTCTGCTAAAACATAGTAATTATATATTGTCTAATGTATTAACTACGCTTATAATAAATTGTGATAAAGATCCAGCTATAATAAAATTGGGCCTCTAATGTTTTAAAAAAGTGATGGTTTCATGAAGTTTGGTTGTTTACTTCGTCAGTAAAAATAGACATATTTATACAATTCCTACGGAAAAGGTTGTCGATATATGTATATATACATACTGATTAGGAATTGTAATATGTAGATAAGCTGCTCCGCTTACAGAACTAATTGTAAAATTTCGATTTTATCGTACATAGTCGCTAGCCTTCCTTTTAGGTCGCATATAGTTTTAAAATGATCTCAAAACAAATGCTTAAGAAGCAAGAGGATAGGTTATATGATATTGTACTCAACTGATTTAAATTTTGAACAATGAGTTTGCTCGTTCATAACTGCAAATATGGATATTATCATTATACTTTTAGATATCATTGAGGCGTCGAGCCCGGTTTCACCCTACATATACTGAACGTAACAGCTAACCCGCCACTTTTATATTTCCAGTATCTATGAATAGCAGTGTCGATATATTGAGAAGTGTAATCAAAATTTTTTGTTGTTTTATTTTATAAAGCATTATTGTTGCTTTTTTATCCAAGTCAAAATTTCAATGAAATTGCGTTTATAATGTTTGAGAAAATTCATGAAATGTCCGGTACATAAAATGTCAGGTGGCGGGTTAGCTGTTCCGGTCATTATAAAACTTTAGATTTTCCTCAACGGTTTTTTATTGAATACTGTTACCTCACTTAAATTGATTATGTCGCATGATATATTTACCAATAAATGCATATGTGTTATGAATGTACATATGTAATTGTCTTTGGTTAAGCAATTTTGTTGGGAAGAATTCAATTTAAAAGTATGTTTTCTAAAACTACGTGAAACGGACCCCTTGACTCTGAGTGGCACAAAATATAATTTATAGATAAAGTAAGTGATGCTTTTTACTCAACCATTTTTCTCAGGCACGTATTGGCTATCAGAAATTAGTAAATGTACCAACAGGTCTGAATTTGAACAACTATGCTTAATAAAAACTAACCGATTACCGAGTTTAATCAATATTATGTAATCTGCATTGCTTTAGTTGATTCATCAAATATTTTTAGCATACCGCACGATTGTATACCATTCCAAAACGCCATGCATCACATGTTTCGCCGTCAGCGGCAGTATTTCATGTTCCGAAGTACACATCAACATCCTCAAGCACACAGTTAGTTTCTGTTAGAATTTAAAAGAATTAAAAATGATCAGTTTGATTAAACATCGCTATTTCTAACTTTATTTCTATAAAACATTATAAAGGACAACACAGCATTTTTACTATACTTATATTGTAATTATTTAGGATTTATTCGTTTGCATTTCTAGATTGTAAATGTCTACTACCTCAAGTTAAGGCGTATACATAACTACATGTAATAATACACATCGCATATCATGTTTTAAAACAAATATATCAAAGTAAATGTTGGCTACCGTAGGCAGAGAACATGCATGAAAACGATGTTTTATAGGGAAAGCAAATAAATCTATATTTAAAGGGCAGAGCGAAGCTTGTGTAACCTATTTTGATCATTTAAAACTGTATATTACGGTGTTCAACGATACAACGCTGACGTTACTGACATCTCACCATGAAAATGTAGATGGCCTGCTTGGCATATGAACTAATTGTGTGGATAAAGTACACATCCTTTTGGAATAAATTACACATCCTTTTGGAATAAAGTACACATCCTTTTGCAATACGCTTTGGATCTGTATATACAAGTCGTATGATGCAGTTGTCATACCTGTCTCCAGTCGAGGCCGGGAAACATTACTGTGTGCGTATATATATATATATATATAAATATATATATATATATATATATATATCTCGGTTACATCATAACAAGTTATAACTGCGTTTATTTGTGTAAATAATGAGGATTTTATTGGCCACCATTATATCCAATTCAGACGAAAAAAATCAGTATGTATACATTCCGGTTATATTATAGTCCACCTGTTATCAGTTAATCAATGGTTTAAGCGGTGCCCTGTGGCTTTGTTGTTGTTATTGTTGTAGTGATTTTTTCTTGTTGTATCGTCTGAGAATAGAGCAAGTTTGTATTAAAAATATACTCCAAGATAAATTAAATGAACTTTTATTTTGTTGATAAAGTTTTACAAAGATTCAAAATAAAAGACAGAATAGACTGCCGTATTAGAATTACTTAGAGATTGTATTCCCTATTCTCAGTTCAGTGAACAAACCAATGAAAACTGGTGGCCCCGGACCGACAATGAGAGATGGGCTAAAGATCAACGCGTATGCCATTACGCAGCTTACCTGTAAGGATTTTGTCTTCGAAGAAGTTGTGTCAAAGAAGTGGCCGAACAAAGAAAGCCATAAATTGAAAATCGCATTACAATACAGAAATAGTTGTCTTTTTATCAAACAGCTGACGGCATACTTATCAGTATAAACAAAGAGACCAGGCGTTGTTTTTGAAATCAACTATTTATACTTAAACGTACTCCAGATAAAAGAAGATCAGCCAGGAGAACACTATTCTGTTCATATTCCGGCTATTATTATTACACGTCTGTTACAATTAGACCTCTATGTGTATAAAAGATGATAACCTCTAATTATTGTTACAATTAGACTTTTTCTCTGTATAAAATAAGCTTACCGTGGTCCATCCGAGCCACGAAAACATCCTTCTGGGTACATTCCGGTTACATTATTACACGTTTGTTAGAACAAGACTTCTCTGTGTATAATAGACGATTACCGTCGCAACATTTTTTCTAGCCAAGCCAAGAGATCATCCTTCAGTACATACTCCGGTTACATTATAACGCGTGTTTTACAACTAGACATCTCTGTGTATAAATGACGATTACCTTTGTCACATATTTCTCCAGCCCATCCAGGACAACATCCGGTTACATTATAACACGTGTTTTACAACTAGATATCTCTGTGTATAAATGACGATTACCTTTGTCTCATTTTTCTCCAGCCCATCCAGGAGAACATCCTTCTGGACACTTTCCAGTTACATTATAACACGTGTTTTACAACTAGACCTCTCTGTGTATAAATGACGATTATGTTTGTCTCATCTTTCTCCAGCCCATCCAGGACAACATCCTTCTGGATACATTCCGTTTACATTATTACACGTCTGTTACAACAAGACCTCTCTGTGTATAATAGATGATTACCTTCCTCACATTTTTTTAGCCCATCCAGGCGAATATCATTCTGGACACGTTTCGGTAAAATTATAACGTGTCTGTTACAACAAGACTCTCTTTGTTTAAAAGAAGGTTACCCTAGTCATATTTTTTATCCAGCCCAATCATGAAATTATTCTTCTAGACACATTCAGTCACATTATTACACATATGTTGCACCTAGACTTCTTTGTGTATGAAAAAATAAAACGATTACCTTTGTCCCACTTTTTCCAGCCAAGCCAGGAGAACAGCCATCTGGACACATTCCAGTAACATTATTACACATATGTTATTACAAGACTTCTCGATGTATAAAATAGGCTCACCTTCGTTACATTTTTCTCTAGCCCAGCCAGAAGAACAACCTTCTTGACACATTCCAGTTACATTATTCCACGTATGTGATAACTTAACTAGACTTCTCTGTGAATATAAAAAGAAGGTTACCTTCGTCACGTTTTTCTCCAGCCCAGCCAGAAGAACATCCTTCTTGACACATCATTCCAGTCACATAATTACACGTATGTTATGAATACACTTCTCTGTGAATACAAGAAGCTTACCTTCGTCAAATTTTTCTCCAGCCCAGCCAAAGGAACAGCCTTCTTGACACATTCCAGTTACATTATTACACTATATGATAAATTACACTATATGATAACTATACTTCTTTGTTAATAAAAGAAGCTTACTTTCGTCACAATTTTTCTCCAGCCCAGCCAGAAATACATCCTTCTTGACACATTCCAGTTACATTATTCCATGTATGTTATAACTAGACTTTTCTGTGAATAAAAGAAGCTTGCCTTTGTCTCACATTTCTCCAGCCCATCCAGGAGAACATTCATCTGGACACATTCCGTTTTCATTATTACACGTCTGTTACAACTAGACCTCTATGTGTATAAAAGATGATAACCTTCCTCACATTTTTCTCCAGCGAATAACATTCTGGACACGTTTCGGTTAAATTATAACATGTCTGTTACAACATGAATCTCTTTAAAAGAAGGTTACCCTCGTCTTATCTTTATCCAGCCTAGTCATGAAATCATTCTTCTAGACAAATTCAGTTACATTATTACACGTATGTTACACCTATACTTCTTTGTGAATAAAAGAAGCTTACTTACGTCACATTTTTCTCAAATCCAGCAAAACAATAAACTTATTGGCATATTCCAGTTATATTATTCCACGTATGTGATAACCAGACTTCTCGGTGAATAAAAGAAGCTTACCTTCGTTACATTTTTCTCTAGCCCAGCAAGAGGAACGGCCTTCTTGACACATTCCCGTCACATTATTACGCGTATGTTATACCAAGACTTCTCTGTGAATAAAAGAAGCTTACCTTTGTCACATTTTTCTCAAACCAAGCAAAACAATAAACTTATTGACACATTCCAGTTACATTATTCCACGTATGTGATAACTAGACTTCTCTGTGAATAAAAGAAGCTTACATTCGTTACATTTTTCTCCAGCCCAATAAGAGGAACAGCCTTCTTGACACATTCCCGTCACATTATTACACGTATGTTATAACAAGATTTCTCTGTGAATAAAAGAAGCTCACTTTTGTCGCATTTTACTCCAGCCCAGCCAAAGAACAGCCTTCTTGACACATTCCAGTTACATTATTACACGTAATATAATGGTTTAACTAAACTTCTGTGTGAATAAAAGAAGCTCATTTTTCCCTAGCCCAGCCAGAAGAACAACCTTCTTGACACACTCCAGTTACATTATTACACGTATGTTATAACTAGACTTCTCTGTGAATAAATAAAGTTTACCTTCGTCACTTTTTTCTCCAGCCCAGCCAGGAGAACATCCTTCTAGACACCTTTCGGTTACATTATTCCACGTCTGTTGTAACTAGACTTCTCTGTGAATAAAAGAAGCTTACCTTCGCCACCTTTTTCTCCAGCCCAGCCAGAGAAACATCCTTCTTGACATATTCCAGTTACATTATTACACGTAATACTATGTTATAACTAGACTTCTCTGTGAATAAAAGAAGCTTACCTTCGTCACATTTTTCTCCAGCCCAGCCAGGAGAACATCCTTCTAGACACATTCCAGTTACATTATTACACGTCTGTTTACACTGGAAGCATCGATGCTGACATCGTTTTCCAAAGTAGTACTTCGGGCAATGATATTCTTAAACATAAATTGCACAATCTAAACTACGAACTAAATATTTGAACTGGATGATAGAACTGCAATAGCATAAGAATTCTCGGGGGGGGAGGGGGAGGGGGGGGGGGAGGGGGGAGGGGGGGGGCATAAATAAAGGTGAATGAGTAACAGAAACTTTGATTAAATAGACGTTTAAATTTAATTTACGTGTTTTTGTTTAACTATTCATCATAAGCATTCTCAGAAATACGTATTATGTTAAATCAAACATGTTTCACGTATTATGTTAAATCAAACATGTTTCACAGATAATGTTAAATCATACATGTTTCACGTAATATGTTGAATCAAACATGTTTCACGGATTATGCTAAATCATATGGAAGGGTATCACCGCCATAACTTTTAGTCTGAAATCTGTCGTTTGTTATTTGTGCAATGGGTGTAAATGTTTCTTTCTTCTTAGTTCATTGTGGGAAATGAAAAATTTCACCTTTGTAACTTTGCTATTTGTCTATCCGACTATATCCTATCATAATAAAAGTTACATACGTCTTGTCTCTTTGTGTCAGATTAAACATTACTTGCTGTGTAAAATTTATTTTTAGAATTTGATGTATGTTTCGATATGTGTTTCGGCTGCAGTCAGTCACGTATCTATTTTTATGCCAATGTTCTATCCCTTTGTAATGAGTGTAGGGAATGTTTTTGGACAGGGTATCAGACTGTTTCGACTGTGCTGCCGCTGAACGTCATCATTGTAATAAATCACAACTTCCCTTTATAACGTTCAGTTACAGACATGTCCCCTGTAAACAACCCAAGAAGTTGCGAATGGAAATATTTGCTGTAAACAATCATCAGAATTCGCGACTCTAAATACAGCCTTACTTTAAAGTACCACTGTTTACCACTTTTTGCCCCCTGAAGTTGGGTACCCCCACTTTCAGCATAAAAAAAATAAATTTCACCAATTTTACTTTTCATACAGTTTCCTTAATAAAATGAATTTCGTCTGTCACAGAAACATATTTTTTTTATTGACACAAACATAATATATATTTTATTGTGATCATGTGACAGTTTGACATTTTCATCCAACCAGAAATAAGCTTTCTATAAAAGTATATGCTCTGAACATCCCCTATACTTTTTTCAGCCTATCAGAGAGATCCTTTTAATGGTGGTAGCTGACCATATGTTCCATATGACTAACGATGAAAACAAAGCAACACCGATTCTACTAGGGACCAGTCGTTATTCTTTTATATATTTTTAGCGGCACCTGTCGTCATAATTGACAATGCAAACTGTGTATTTTGCATTGTTACATATGCCTAAGTGCATTGTACAACATGCTTACTGCATAGTTAACCGTTTGCACAATTCGAATCCTTTTGAAACACGTGATTATGCTGAACTCGTTATATTATGACAGGAAGTATGTAACTTTTACAATGATAGGATATAGTAGGATAGACAAATTGCAAAGTTACAAAGATGAAATGTTTCATTTCCCACAAAGAACTAAGAAGAAAGAAACATTTACACCCATTGCACAAAGAACAAACGACAAATTTCAGACTAAGAGTTATGGCGGTGATACCCTTCCATAAAATCAAACATGTTTCACGGATTATGTTAAAGCAAACATTTTTCACGGATTATGTTAAAGCAAACATGTTTCACGTATTATGTTAAATCAATAACGGTATCGCGATTATGATTTACTGTTCCGTTAAAAATTGAAGTAATATTATTTCCTATTATTTCCTATAAAAATAGTCTTAGAATTCAATTTGCAATACAATACAGCATTGTCATTACAAGAGTGGTCCAGGTTACATAAAGGCTGTATAAATTGTCAGTTACATATGCAGTACAATATATTTCAGTCATCTTTACTGCTTTGCATCAATATTTTCTTGTAACAATTTGTCAAGAAACTCTTGTTAAAAAAAAGTTGAGAAGTGTTTAATAATTAACATATATATTTGTTTTTTTCATTTTTGATATCGATTTGATTGCTGAATTACGAAATCCGGAAACTTTGAAAGTAAAATAATGAATGAATGAATGGTGTTTTACGGCACGTCGACACATAAATTGAAATAAAATTTGATATTCATATATCATTGAATGGAAAGGTAAGTCTTTGAATGTTGGACGGTAACGAAGAGAAAAATAATGAATAAATTAGGATGTATTCTAAGGTTTATTGGATAAAAGGAACAGCGCAGGCGCGTGATTATCCTACGGAAGTTACCATGAAAAGAAGAAAACGCGTATTCAAAACAAAAGACTTAATGAATTGACATGCTTTTAACTAATAAGAATTTGTCAAAATTTGGTATATACACATTTGAATAGAAAAGCACTTTAAGGATGAAAGAGTATATACCATGTGCAATTATTAGCATATAAAATGAATTGCACTTTATTTTAATGTTTTGAAGTACGAACATATCATCTGAAATTATGTTAAAAATTGTATGTTAAAATACATGTTTTCATAGAAATATAAAGGCTCGCCAAATCTAACAAATTACTCAAAAGACGCATTGATTTTACAGTCTGAAACGCTGTATATTTCATAAAGGTTTGTCTACAGAATGACTCGTAACAAAATTTAAGCTGTTTGTTACCTGTGGCCATATGTTAAAATGTTACATCCGACATGCTTCACAATATATTTTGATTGTTTGATAAGTTACATGTATAAAATATAAGTAAAAGTGAAATTAGACTAATAAAAAGTATTCCTGTTACGTATATTCATTTTGGTGGTGACCTGGACTGCAAAGCTTGATCACGCGGACATAAACGGTGTTATACGATTGACATTATGTCCAACTGGTTATAGTTTCTATTTTTTATATATATTTTATTCAATAATTTTGTGTGTACATATTAAAATATATGTCCCACTTCACAGTTACGCCCCTTTTTTCACGGTAACATGATTCTTACGCTGATAAAAAGGCCTTTATAATTTGGTTTTGAATTTTTTCAAAATTGTTCAATAAGACATCGCTGGTGTTAAAAAAGTGAATTTTTATACGATTTCAACATGTATTTATGAGTATTTGAGGATTTCTTTTTTAAAAAAATCTGTAGGTGTCTCTGCATCCTCTTTAAAAAATACAACCTGGTCAACCTACCAGTAATTGTGCATTTTTATGTAGGTATACATTCCTGCTATAAAAATTTATATGTGGAATTCTTTTTTTACCACGGAAATCCTAAACCTTATTTTATATAGAACAAAAAACAAAATTCAACTGTGTAGTGAGATCTTATACAGAACATAACGTAATTATACATTGTTACATATGTAATATATAAGCTGCGCATAAGAAATATGACTTACATAGCAGGGATGTTTTTAGTTTAACTACATTGTATAATCATACGTATCGTACAGTATTTCCTTTAGTTATGTTATTAATAAGTTACCTTGAACTACATTCCACCTTGCTTTTATATTATTAGATTTTTCCAAGTGGTACATAAATGTTGAAAACAAATTTAATATTTCTATAACATTTTACTTTTTCTTAAACACTGAATTTATATGAATAAATATTGTTTGTATGATTACCGTGATTACTATAAGGACATTGCTCAATATCGCAGTAATCGATATCGATAACACCTCGCCCCTTGTCAACAATGCAATACATTGTGTTGTTTCCACTATAATTGCGGCAGTAGTTATGATATTTTCCTGTTGGCTATAATAATAATTCATAATCAAATAAACTGAAAACTGATAGATATGAACAACACTACACATTCTGGGTTCAGTATCTGTTTTTATTCTTTTGAGCCCAAACAAGTTTACATGGGTCATAGTAAAACAGGACAGGTAGGACAGGTGGGACAACAGGTAGCATTTTCGCACTATATTACCGACCATCAGTATGGCAAAAGGCAGTCAATATATTGCAAATACAATACACTCTTTGTTTAATATCGAGTTTTTTTATATATATCGATGGCAATTTAAGAAACCAGATCATATTATGTATAGTTATAGTTTTATGAGAATCTATATGTACATAACTTTTATTTAGAAGAAAGTTGTGTTCAAGTGGTTTAATAAATTAAGATATCAGAAGCCTAGACTGGAGTTTTTTTATATTTTAGTTTTAAACGTAATTGCTTGACGTCGATTCTGAAACAAGTTCTGGCAACTTGAGCAAATCACGTTCGAAGTCTTCCTGGGCAGAACCATTACTATATGTATTTGTAGACATCCTATATTTGGATACTGTTCTACACATTTAATGTTGAGTTAAAATTTACTAATATTGGTGTATGTCTCTATAACTTGATGGAATATATACGCCAAATATGGAATCATCTAGACGACTCCGGTTTGTTACGGTCAGTTCGAAAACGCCCTTTTGTCAAGAAAATCATTGTACTTTATATAAATATTGAAATAAGGTTTTTAATGCAAAATAACATATCAAACTACAACTCATAGTTGAAATATGTTTGATTTAGATTTTCAAATCCACCATAAACGTGACGAATATTAAATAATATTTTAACGGATTCGCTAAAGGGAATTATTATATAATATTTAAATAAATATATTCTGATTGGCAAGAATGATCCCTCATTGAACAAAATACTGTATGGTATTGAACAGATTTTACTTTGGTTTTTACAAAACTGTGCATAAAATTACGATACACGGTTTTTAAAAATAGCTGCTGGATAATTCAAGTGTAAGCCAAATGCAACGATGAAAACTGAGATATTCCGAATGCGGCGTTGTTTTCAACTTGCTATCAACAAGAGATTTGCGTCCGATTTGAGCAAAATTATCGATAATAAAGATGCCGATACGACAAAAATGGCAACTGTTCCATTAATACATATATGTCGTCAGTATTAACAAGAAAAACACAAACATTCAAATAATTAGTTTAAATATAAATATAGCAACTATTTATCAAGATGTGTCTGTGGCAGAGTGGTGTTATGCAAGATTTTGTTTTTTTCCGTCATGGTTCGAATCCCACCTGAGGAATTTTATTTTCAATATATTTTTTTATGTTGATCTAGTAAAGTAAACTAACTTATTTTTATTTTATATAATAAAACAGTTATGGAAATTTCACCTGTGCAATATGATGTTCTATGCGCCAGAAAAACAAAAACAAATTCTGGTGCATAACACATCATATTGCACAGGTGAAAAGTCCATAATTGTATAATGTAATGTCACCTCAAAAGCTAGTTAGCCGCACTGTTAGACAACGTCCACCTCGCCATAGAGGTTGCTTCTAAGATAAACCAAAGTCTACAATATGTAAGAAATGTGACTGTGGCTGTGGTATAATCCTGTTTTGCACAACCTAAAATTTTGTTCTGACATCATCCTAATCTACTGTCCATTGAAAATAAACGTTTTGTTATATTGCAACACACACCCTGTATGCAATCAATACGCTGATAAAGTTGGGATAAAACTGCCAATGGGTAAGTCACGGAGTATCGTATAAAATATTTTACTAACACCATATCATACCGTGTTCTTTGTGGCTTGTTCTGGATGGTCACTCCATCGTAGACACGTGTACCCGTTAATCGATGTTGATTTAATTCCACGGTATAGTCGACCGTCTCCAATTTGGCACTCTGTTTTGAGAAAACAAAATGTAACTTGCTGGGATATACAGATTGAAACATATTTAAATGCTGTAAAAATATTATTGTTGTTATTATGATTCTTTATTATTTTTGTTACTATTGCTATCATCATTAATATCATTGATATCAACCACTACTTATTATTAATATTATTATTATTATCATTTATATCATTATTATAATTATAAATATAATAGCTATTTTTATATTACTTTTATTATCATTATTATTTTTTAATAATATCATTTTTATAATTATAAATATAATAGCTATTTTTTATTATATTGTTATTATTAATATCATTATTATAATTAAAAATAAAATATCTATTTTTATTATATTATTATTATTATAATATCACCAGTATCATTAATATATATATCATAATTATACTTATCACTATTATAATCATCATATTATCATTGATATAAATATCATAGTTATACTTGTAACTATTATTATCATCATTATTATCATTAATATAAATATCATAGTTATACTTATAAGTATTATTATCATCATCATATCATTGAAATGAATATCATAGTTGTACTTATAACTATTATTATCATCACCATTATCTTTAATATCAATAACATAATTATACTTATAACTGTTATTATCATCATTATTATAAAATTCTATTATCATTCTTATTATTTGCAATTTTTGAAAGACTTGTAAATTATTATTGATAGAATGTTGTCCAGAATGTATGAATGTGGTGTTACACATGTTATATATTTACCAATGACTTACAACGAGAAAAAAATACAACGCATTGTGACTTTAAGAGAGCCCAAGTTTGAACGCAAAACATAGCGAAATCTCATTATCATTACATTCAACTTCGATGAAACTTTGGGATGCATCTAAAATTTATAACTTTGGAAAGTGGAAATTCCGACATAAAAGAGACAATGAAAGCAATGTGTTTTTATATCCGAATGTTTTATTGATTTGAAACATTGCAAACTGCAATGGGTATAATTTAAGACCATTTTTCAAGATGAAAATATTATGAACATTAACGCTTATGTACATTTATGTTCAAGACATCAGATACGAGTACATGGCATTTTGAATGATTTGATATACTCTAAGCCAACTAAGATGCAATTATTATAATTATCTATGTAAGTCATTACTAGTACATTGTATGTACCGTAAATATATTGTCAACAAAACGAATAAATATATGCATACATTTTCATAATAAAGTATAAAGACGGTCAACAATCATTAACTCAAATTATTCACCAACCATTCTTGAGAATATTCTAATACTTGAGCTTGAAAATCCAAATTTCAACCGTAGAGATCTGGTTTACCATAACAGGTAGGGTCATTGTGGGAGTTGTTTTGACCATGCATTAGGTGTCCCTACATGCTTGCAAATTAAGGTCTCAAAAACGAGTCTCTAAATGTGTGTTTTTTTTAAAATCCATTCTAGAGTTCAATTCTAAGAATATTCCTAAGAATGTTGGTGAATACCAACCCTTGTCTCGTTTTAAATTATTATATATCTATATAAAGGTAGAATGATACTTTGCCTCCCAGATCAGAAAGGAACTGTGAGACAACTTAATATAAAAATGTTCTGCTTCAAACCGACGATACCATTGCAAACAAGAATTATATTTTTGTTGATGATCATGGCATTTTTATGTATATAATGAAAGCTGTATGGACGATAAATAAGCATGTGTTCGTATGGTGTTTAACGCCACTTTCATCAATGTTTCAGCTTTATTGCGACTGTGTCCATTTAAGACGCATTTTAGGCGCTGGTATATGACTTCCTGAAGATACTCACTCACACAGACTTATTTCCCTGTTATTACATATTGTGTATTGATATATCTGTTAACAAAGCGAGAGTTGGCCTGTTTGGTTACTATCCATCAAAAACGGTTTAAACCGATAAACAGTTTCGATTGGATTATTTGGCTTTCCGTTTTACTTATTCTGTCAGGTGACGTCCACGAAAATCCAGGTCCAGCTTCATCTAATACATCCGATATGAGTTCCGGCTCGTCCTCAACTATGCCTAACGGATACTTTGACCTTTCAGAACCTATTTTTATCCATCTCTCATTTATTCATTATAATTTCTAAAGCTTTGCCCCAAAGATACACCAAATGTATGCTGATGTATGCTCTTTTGAATTATTGGCTGTCACTGGTTTAATGACCTTTACATCTACATCGGATCTTGCCTTTTCTAACTACCAAACAATCTTCCATAAGGATCGCCTGACTAATATATATAGCGGTTTCCAAGTTTATAATAAGGATACGATCACTGCTCGCCGAGGGCAAGATTTAGAGGTAAACGTCATTAAATGTATATGCTTAGACATGAAGGTGAAACATCAACCTATTCTGTATGGCGTTTTCTACCGTCTACCGAATTCCATTGCTGATGTCCTTTCGTGAATTCAGGATTCCATAGCCGTATCTGTCGATACTCATATTAAAGACATAGGCACTACGGTAACTGATGATTTTAATCTCGACTGTCTCAAATCTGCATCTCGATTGAAAATTTGTATGCAAATCGGCATTTCCCAACTTATTTCAGAACCAACCAATTTCACCGAGTCTTCACAGTCCATTATTGACATTTTTCTTGTATCCTCCCCCAATGTATTATTCATTTGTGGAGTAGGTAAACCCTTTTTTGAGCAGAATATTCGCTACCATTGTCCAGTTTTTGTTGTACCAGATACCCTAAACCCTGACACAAACCATTCAAGCTCAAGTTGGATATTTAACTTGGTGTTAGCATAATCAAATAATATAAATACATGTAACTTTAATTCCTCACTTAATTCATCCTGAATGTAAAACTTTCAAATTTGAGTTCAAGTCAAGTGTTTCTTTAATAGCTGACTTTAATATGAATCATGCAAATTGTATTTGAGTTCAACAAAATGATACCTTAATTTTTATTCAACTTTTTATGGTTTTCTTTATTTTAACTGTATTTGTTTCTTTTAAAATTTTGTTTTTCAATTTTATTCTTTTGCTTGATACAATTTCATATCATATCATTTATAAAATGTTGTTTCTACATTTTAAATTATTGAAGGCTAGTATATCATGTGTTAACAGTAAATACATTCTTGCCACAAGATAACATTCACACACATTACTCAGAGTGTACCAGACAATTATCAGCATAAATATCTTATGTGGTAAGAATGCATTCATCATTATTTTTTTTATTTAAATGGGGGAAATTGAACAGTTTCTTTAATTTTACCCTCTTAGGAGTCAGCATAAAATTAAAAGATAAAATATACACATTTTGGAAGAATAAAGTACATTTGAAACAAACACAACACACTTTGAAGAAAATATATTTAAAAGAAATGCGTTTTACAGGGCCGATATTGCAACATGTAACTTTAATCATGTATCATCTTGTTTAAAAATAGTTTGATTTAAAAAAATCGACATTTGGTGAGATTTGATGAGAATAAATTCAATTTTCGGCTAAAACCATTTATATTAAATCATGGAATTTATAATATTAAAAAAAACATTTTGTTTCAATATTGAACACATCTGTATGTCACTTTGCAAATGTTAGCACCTTTTTCGCACCGATCACCAAACCATCAAGGTACTTATTCATCCATGCATAACCCGAAACATTGTAACACGGTTCCTGATAATGTATGCAGGGCTCTAAACACTTCTCGCTATAATAGTAAGGCTCGCATTCTAGGTAAATAAAATGAAAAGAAAAAAAAAGAAAATTAACTTGTATAGGTTTTTACATATCGTTACGAAAGAAGGTATAGTGAATTCAAAGCTTACGAATATTCATTTTTTTTAGTATTCGAAACATTGTTTTTTTTTTAATATAATGTATAAAATCAACTTTAAACGAAACATTTTTTCTATATTCGCATATAAAGTATTCTTTGCATAAATATCTTCAAGGCTTGACAATCAAATCAATGAATTTAAAATAGTATTATCTATAATGCAATTTATATAATTTTAATTAATTCAATTTACAAGTGTGAAACAAAGTATGTAACTAACAGGAAACGTAAAAGCTTACAAATCAACACCCATACTCTTTATAAACAGAATAATTAAACTACGAAAATACTGTAATTCAAGACAGGAGTCACCTCCTTGGAATTATCAGAAGCAAAAGACACCACTTAGGATTTTAAACATGGATGGTCGTAAAATTTTGGAAGAAGCGTTAGTTTGCCTAGGATTTTCGTAAGGTTTTGAGTGTCAGTTGTGTGTAACGGATATAATTAACAGCATTGATACGAGAAACAGTACAGTCGGGACACAAAATGTGACTTTTGACTTCCAAACAAACAATCGCTTTCTTCCCCTTCAGTAGGAGGGGAACGAACAATTGGCGCGAAATGAGGAAAAAAAATGGAACGACCACTCGATCTATCAAGTAGCGTTAACTCTTCAAATTCGTTAAATTCTCTATCACAGTCATCATTACTGTCATAGGACGATAAATATTTAATCATTTTGGAGAAAATAAAGCAACTTGAGAAAAGTAACAGTTGTATCATGTCAATGGCCGCCAAAATCAATCAAACCTAAATAAAGGTAAACTCTATAGAAACCAGTGTTGAGGTGAACAGTGTTACATAAAACAGCCAGCTTATCACACCATAAACATAGAGTCCAGATCAAGGAGTAATCATTTAGTAGTTTACGGTCACAGATAAAGATTTACACCAGTTTTTTGAAGACCATTTAGGTATTGACTTGTCTGATATGTACATACAACAGGTTCATAAATTGGGCTCTATACGTAACGCACGACAAATAACACAGACTCCCAGACGGCCAGTTACTGTAGCTTTACGTTATTGCAAAGACACGGAATTAATTTTGGAAACAGGCTGGAAATTTACGCGGCACTCGATATGGTAATGACCGCGACTACCCAAAATAGATATACGCCACTAGGAAACGACACTGGAATGGATACAAAGTAGCCAAATCAAACCCGGGGTCAACGGTCAAAATTGTCTTTCCGGCAAAACGGTCAGGTAGTAGCAGACGAATTCCCCGACTGGCAAGGAATCATAAACCGTTACAGGTGTGCCATGTTCAAAAGTGCTAATGTTAATCGGACGGATATAAACTGTAGCGTCTATTCGGCAGCTACATTAATAGATAAATTAAACCAAAGGGCAAGAGCAATCTCGTTAACACTCATGATAATATGATTGCTAGTCAACCGCACTACCCAATCGCAGCCATCGATAATTAGAGATGCCATATTTATCCCGGAGCTTGTTGATCGAAACGATTAAAGGTACAGTGAAACACCATATGTGCACACCATATCAAAACGAGGAGACTCGCACGGGATCGGAGCAGAGATTGCCACGCAGGTTCATAATCAGCCGCCGGTCAAAACAGCAGTCGAAATTAAACTTTAAAGATTGTAACCAAAAATGTTAATTAATTATAATCTTAAGAAATGAGAGATATTTGCACAAACGTTTTTTTATTATTAAACGAAACAATGACGAATACATCAACTGATTTAAATGTTAACGGGTTTTCAGTATTCCCGCTACACAGAACAGAGAATAAAGCAGGCAGTTAACGTGATTCGGGGGTATTCCCTGATAAATTAGAAATTGCTTATTTGGTGAAGTTGACTTGTATAGTAATGACATTCATGCTATTTTATGGTTTAGTTGTAGAGTTTTAATCTTGAGATGGATGTTTATGTTATGTGATACCACGACGCAGATTCCGTGAAGTTTTTGCTGAAACAAACGTTTATAACAGAGTTTTGAATAAGTTAAAGTCAATAACAAATTTATCAATGAAAAGTGTAATTTTGTGGTCCTGGGGGATCTTAATAGTCATAAAGCACAATTAAGTGATATATGTTGAACACGATGAATTGATTCGCATATGGGAGTACTTCCGGAACACTATCACCCAGACTCGCCTATTGCAAGAGCTTCACAAGATAAATGTACAAATCAAAATGGGTCATTGCTTTTGTACTTTTGCAAAGAAACCGACTGACCCATGCTTAATTGGCGCGTAAATGTAACACCCGAGTGCAGGAATGTATAACAAAAGTGCAGGAATGTATAACACAAGCGCAGGAATGTGTAACTCAAATGCAGGAATGTGCAGGAATGTATAACACAAGTGCAGGAATGTATAACTCAAATGCAGGAAAGTATAACACAAGTGCAGGAATGTATAACACAAGTGCAAAATGTATAACGTAAGTGCGGAAATGTATAACACAAGCTCAGGAATGTATAACTATAGTGCAGGAATGTATAACTCAAATACAGGAATGTATAACACAAGTGCAACATGGTACAGCACAAGCACAACTTAACATAAAACAAAAAAAGAATTGTATAATACAAGTGCAACATGGTACAACATTAGCACAACATGACATAACACTAATGCAGGAATGTATAACAAGTGCAGGAATGTATATCACAAGCGCAGGAATGTATAACTCAAGTGCAGAAATGGATAACACAAGTGCAGCAATGTCTAGCATAAGTGCAGACATGTAAAACCCAAGTGCAGGAATGTATAACACAAGTGCACGAGTGTATAAAACAAGCTCAGGAATGTATAACTCAAGTGCAGGAATGTATAACACAAGTACAAACATGTATAACAAGAGTGCAGGGATGTATAACACAAGCGAAGGGATGTATAACACAAGTGCAGGAATGCATAACACAAGTGCAGAAATATATAACAAAAGTACAGATATATATAATACAAGCGCAACATGGTACAACACAAATGCAGAAATGTATAACACAAGTGGAGGAATGTATAAAACAAGCGCAACATGGTACGAGACAATCGCAGGAATGTACAGCACAAATGCAAAAATGTATCACAAAAGAGCAGACATGTATAACCCAAGTGCAGGAATGTATAACACAAGCGTAGGGATGTATAACACAAGTGCAGGAATGCATAACACAAGTGCAGAAATATATAACAAAAGTACAGATATATATAACACAAGCGCAACATGGTACAACACAAATGCAGAAATGTATAACACAAGTGGAGGAATGTATAAAACAAGCGCAACATGGTACGACACAATCGCAGGAATGTACAGCATAAATGCAAAAAAGTATCACAAAAGAGCATGTATAACCCAAGTGCAGGAATGTATAACACAAGCGTAGGAATCTATAACACAAGTGCAGGAATGTATAACAAAAGTGCAGAAATGTATAACACAAACTTGAAATAGTATAACGCAAGCGCAACATGGTATAACACAAGTGCAGAATGGTATAACACACATGCAGAAATGTATAACACAAACCTTAAATAGTGTAATGCTAGTGCAACATGGAAAAGCACCTGGGCAGTAATGTGTAGTGCACAAACGTAAAGCAAGTACACAATACTATATAAGAGGATTCCAGGAAGGTATAACACATGACCAAAACGAACATACCACATGTGCTGTTAAACATACATTTAGGAAGGCATAAGACAATCACAATACAGTATTACATTAATTTTTCTGTTTTTTATTCATGTGTTAGAATGCCGAAACACGCACAAATCAAATAAAGTCCGAATTACACAACGATAAAAGACGGGTTTAATTATTTCACCTCAAAATATTTCGTCATTTTACATAACACACCATTTTTGCAGAGTTCAGCTGATAGTGGAAACAATAACTATTACGAGGCTATTGCATATTAGATATAGTGAATTTGATGTCAACATGGACAGACGTGATGTATTCCTACGCGGTAACTCTGCAGCGGATAGTTTAAATTTCTATTCACTTAAGGAGTCTGAGCTAATTTATTATATATATCATGAGGATTGGAATTGTAAGGATTAAATTCATTATTCATTATTCATTATTATTAAATGTAAAGAATTTTAAATCACGCACAAATCTTACATAAATTCCTAAGGACTCAATTTGATTTGCGCGTGATTCGACATTCTTTACACATGCATAACCCCCCCCCCCCCCCCCCCCCCCCCCCATTAAATTTAATCCTATTAATGAACTTCACATTAATATTTTGAATAAAAATGTACATTTTCTAAATAGTATATAATTCATGGCCTTTATAACTTACAAACTTTGCCCCGAACCATTTTCGTACAAGGAATATTACTGACCATGACACTTTTTATGCAAGGAACGGCATTATCTCTTGGATTCACCAAACCACTAAAATTATAACAAATTGTGTGTTTGAATGCTGTTTCGGTGGAATAGGCGCCATTGCGGCACTACTGACTTGTCACGGGAAAACTTCGAAAGAAAAACAATGCGTTTGGGCATAAGTCAGTAGTAACACGATGCGGACATCGCGCGTCTACTGAGAGAGATGTGTATGGAAATGCTTCTATATCGTTTTCAGCAGGAAAAAATTGCAACCATGTCGGACCAAGAATTTCAATGACCACAGGTGATCGTGCAACGTTGAGGGACGAGGCAAAATAGTCATCCACTATTTGCAAAGGTGTCTAGAGCGGAATCGGCCATTTCCGAAGTTCTGGTTTAATTAGAATATCTTTTTCAAATAAAATCAGTGTCCCACTTTGATAACATAATTATGTCCATCAATTTTTTGGCGTGATTGTTTCTAACTGAAGAATATTTCATTTTCCTCAATATAAAATTATTCCGGGATATATGAAAATATCATTATAAGTGAGATAATTAAGCAGGTTCCGTGAGGAGACCACACTCTGTTGATGAGATTCTAAACTCCGTATTTTTATTATTAATGCCTTATTTATGGTGATGCTATGTATCCAATATAAATAACATATGATCTTCCAATAATATGTTTAGAAAGAATGGAACCATTTTCTAAAGTAAACATGATTATATGCCATGTTCCGGAATACCGGTATGGGTGGTAATTTTCAAACATTGGTTATGTAGACCTATATAGAATAAAAAAACTGTATTGACGAAATAGGATAGTCGGTGTCATTATGGATTCCAGTGTGAAATGAGTTAAATATTGCTATGACAACGCAACACAATGATTATACAACCGAGCATAGTGATAATACAAACCAACACAATGCCATGGCAACCAAACACATTAACCACATTGATTGTACAACACAACCTGATGATATTACAATCGAACCCAATGGTTACAACCAAACACAATGTCATGACAACCCAACACAATGATTATACAACCCAACATAATGATGAGACAACCAAACGCAATGTTATGACAACCAAAAACAATGATTATACAAAATACAACCTGATGCTATTACAGTCAAACACAATGGTTACAACCCAGCACAATGTCATGACAACACAACACAATGACTATACAATCGAGCATATTGATTATACAAACCAACACAATGCCATGGCAACCAAACACAATGAACAGATTGATTATACATCACAACCTGATGCTATTACAGTCGAACACAATGGTTACAACCCAGCACATTGTCATGGCAACACAACACAATGATTATACAACCGAGCATAGTGATTATACAAACCAACACAATGCCACGGCAACCAAACACATTGAACAGATTGATTATACATCACAACCTGATGCTATTACAGTCAAACACAATGGTTACAACCCAGCACAATGTCATGGCAACACAACACAATGATTATACAACCCAACCCTAATGTTGAGACAACAATTATAAAGATGAGACAACCAAACATAATGATCAGACAACCAAACATAATGATGAGATAAACCAATCCTAATGTTGAGACAACCCAACATAAAGATGAGACAACCAAACATAAAGATATGACAACAGAACAAAATGTTATGACAACCCCACATAGTACTATTACAACTGAACATTGATTATACAACCCAACACAATGCCATGACAACCCAATACAATGATTATACAACCCAAAATTATATGATGACACAACCGAACATAATAATGAGACAACCAAACGCAATGCCATGACAACCCAATACAATGATTATACTACCGAACATTATGATGAGTCAACCGAACGCAATGCCATGACAACAGAACACAATGATTATACAACCCACCATAATGATGAGACAACCGAACACAATGTTATAAACGTGCATAATAATATGACTACTAAACTAAATATGTTCATACGACCGAACATAATGTTATTACAACCCAACACAATGCTAAGACAAGCCATCAAAATGACCCATAACCAAAGAAAAATGACACGAAAACCCAAGATAATAATACAATGACCCATTGACAGTAAAACATATCAGATGAAAGTAGTATGATAAACAAGACAACACACACAAGACGACAGTTAAATACATCCAATAACCAGACGATAGTGATATTTTTAAAACACATCAACGGATATGCTTATTATGTGATACTTATAACAAATAACGAATTCAGGAAGAAAATATCCCGTTTTCAGCTTTAACGGGGAACATAAGATCGTGTGAATAAATACTAACTTTTGGAAAAGTGCATAGATCTATTGCCGTTTATGTATTTACTATTCTAGAAAGTTAATCGTATGCATGCTGTTAAAGATATCGGGACTTAAAACAGGTAATACTTTTCTGATACTGTGATTATTGATCTTAAAAGGCACACCTGTTGTTTGTATAGGGTATCATGTGCAATGCACTTAAAATGGAGTACACACAAAGGTGATGTTTAAAAAATCATTACAGATGAAAAACACCATTAATTTCTCTTGTTAATTCTACTGTGAATAAAACATGTTTAAAGCCGAGTCATTCATAAAAAGACCTGCATCAAAGCAGGGAAGCTTAAATTGTAGTTTGTTTACATCTGCAGGGCCAATATACAAGTAGAATCACAGGGGTCATGTCTCACCCAAGATATTTATTCTATGTTGACTAAGCGAAAGTAGACTTCAGAAATAATATATTTATACACCAACTTCCAAGAATATTTTTTCTAAATTAACAATTCAAACATGACAGTGCTTTCAAAATCGTTCAAGTACATCATAACTATTATCTATATCCGCCATTACGCGACTGGGAGCACTTCCTGTTTCTTGATCTTGCTAAAACATATGTTATATAAAAAGCATTGAGAAAAGAAACATTATATACTCGATAATCTAAACTTCCTCTTTAGTTGATATTTGAAAATTTGTATGTATAAAAAAAGGTATTTGATAATGTATAGGGGCCTACATAATTCTATTACAATTTATAATGACTGCAATGAATCATTAAATTGAATCAGATATGTATAAGGCATTGACAACTTATGTATGACTGTATTGTAACATGTGCATATATCTGTTTGTTTGTATTTTGTTATTTACCTGGTATTTCCCAAAGGAAATTACAGCTATGACGTAATTAAATAAAATGGCGTCTATCTCAAGTAAACCGCAGCGGTGGTTCAGGGGTAGAGCGTCCGCTTCGCATGCGGTATGTGGCTGTATGTTTAATCCCCGCCCGGGTTATACAAATGACTTGAACCCTTCTACTAGACGCTTCCTCGCTTGGCGCTCAGTATTAAGAGGTTAGTTCTAGGTCTGGTCGGTCCGGTGTCAGTATAATGTGACTTGGGTGGTGTATCATACTATTTTTTGCAGCATGATACCTCAGTGTGCCAGCGCTTAAAATACTGATCTAATTAGACACCGTCGCAATATAACTTAAACTTTGTTGAAAGCGACGGTAAACTCTAAATAATAACAATAACATCATCTCAAGTAGGTGTACTTACATAGAATCCTTCTAGTGATATCGCAATTAAGGTATCGGTGAGAGTGATTTATACTAACATAGTTTTCTTCTAGTGATATCGCAATTAACGTATCGGTGAGAGTGATTTATTCTTACATAGTATCCTTCTAGTGATATCGCAATTAAGGTATCGGTGAGAATGATTTAAACTTACATAGTTTCCTTCTAGTGATATCGCAATTAAGGTATAGGTGAGAGTGATTTATTGTTACATAGTATCCTTCTAGTGATATCGCAATTAAGGTATCGATGAGAGTGGTTTATACTTACAAATTGGTTTATTTATCATCATTGGACAGAAAAAAACTATCTCAGACAGTTTAACAAATACTTTATATTTGTTTTCAAATATGTTATGAGCTGACTTAAAAACTTTAAAAAAATCTAACTATAAGAGGGATTTTAATTCTAACTAACAGTTACCTGTATCGATCAACATCAACTGTTCTCAAGTAAACAAAATACGAAACGCAAAACAGATTTAAAAAAAACCTACTTTATGTCGTAATGATTGCCAAATATAGCTCTGTTAAACTTGAACAAATGGTGCCAATGATGTTTAGATTGACTCCGCTGCAAGGATTCCAATAGTGGACTGCTTTTACCTAAATTGCCAAGGAGGCATAATGTTTTTATCATGGCTGATGGGAACATGATGATAGGGATGACACATGGATCAAGACTAGAAGAGGTTTCTTCTTATGTAGTTACATATAGAGGAATACCATATGACTATGCTATAAGTACCAGGTCGTTTTTATATACAAAGTTTGAAGCAGTTAAACGTCTCATATTAGGCATACATAACACTAATCGTCGATCAGACATTCCTGTAGAAAAGCTAGTGGCATCATTAGAAAAAAGTACATTATCTATTTTAAAGGCAGAGTTAAACATCATGGGTTTAGTGTTTTACAAAACAATCCAAAATAATTTTGTTTGAGATAACATGACTTTTGCCCGATGTAAACAACAATTCCTGCTCTTTTCAATAAAACGCTTTAAATCATGGGTGCTTGAGCTTGCACATTTGCTTATGCATTAAAGTTTAATCGAACAAAGTTTGTTCCAATTATGACCCTACAGTCATATTTTACCACATTGTGTGGTTCCCTCTTTCACAAATATAGGGAAATATATAGGGATCTTTAAAGACAAAGTCCTTAACCAATCTGGTTTAAATCATGATCTTTGGGACATAAATGACCCTGCTTCAACGTTGGCTCCCCGCCACGCCAACCTCAAACAATAACTTAACATTTTTATTCTCCTGAAACTGCTTTATTTTTTTATTTTTTTTCCCCTATGAAATAAAGTTTTCCCATACATATTTTGTTGAAATCATGAGCTGGAATCATATTTGGCCCCACTCGTGGATATCAAACATTAATCGTTATTGAGACATCTCTTTAAAAGTATACATACAACAGTATGGGTTCTACTCAGTTGAAGGTTCTTGATCGTTTTATCACTATGATACCAGTATTTATGATTTAATAAAGTCATGTACATAAAATTGGATCCAGCTGTTTATTTGTTCTCATCTTGTTATAATTCAGTGAGCTATATGCTCTTGATTTGTAAAAGAAATATAGAATTTATAAAATGATGGTCTCCTTGTTCAGTTTAGCGTCTTAGTCCCATTTGGGCCCCTTGTTACAAAACATCTCTGCAACTACAAATGCCAGAGGTTTAACATTTTATATAAATTAAGACCCAGTGTCCTCTACCAATCACGATCATGATAATGGGGTCATTATTTGGCTCCACTCCAGGGTATCAAACTTTTAAAAACAGCGAAACTACAATTACCATGATTACTTGGACCATGCTTAAATTTTGTGATGATTCATTCAAGGGTTTCACGGAAATTATTCATTCTTTGAATACTGTATGGCTGCAGTTGCTTTTAAAAAAAATCATAATCGACTTTAATATAAAACAGTTATCTTTTTTATTTGATGCTTTTATATTAATTTGAAATTATGCTCGTTTTCATCCGTTTCTCTGTGTTTCTCTGTGTTTTTCATTTACCAGTTTTGGCAAATTACTACGGTGCACTGTGAATACTTCCATTAAAGTTTCATTTATCTAAATGTGAGCCAATGCAATTGTAATCAATCGTGTTATAAACATTCAGCATTAAACTTAAAGGGATGTCTTCATAATTTGGTGAATGTGTTTTTTTATTTTCAGGAGACATTACATGAAATGGGGCATTTCCAATTGATCTGTTGCATTATTGTAGTTCTGTTAGTGATACACCTAGTTTTAGCAGAACAGAAAGTAATCAGTGTTCAAACATTTTTCAATGATCCCCTGACCAAAATACAGTTTTATAATAAAACCATATATGTGGCTGGCCTTGGACGACTCCACAAACTCGATGAAGATTTGAAGATTTTGAATAGCACAGTGACATGTGTGGACAAAACAGTTGTCTGTGATAATGTTAACCAGATTATGTTGGTGAATGAAGACACAGAGGAACTGATTCTCTGTGGTACAGGGAATGATGGGAAATGTGAAATAAGGAGTCTAGATGATATCAGTAGTCTGACACGTGCAGGTTCAGACACATTGAAAGTTTCTACTGATGAGAAAAGACCAGCACATGCTTTTATCATGCCTGACGGGAACATGATGATTGGAGTAACATTTGGATCAGGACTAGAAGAAGTTATTTCTAGTGTTGTAGAACCATCGGCAGCAATATCATATAACTATCTCATAAGTACCAGGTCTTTGTTAGATACAAACTCAAACGCACTTAAACGTCTAATATTAGGCATACAAAAAAAGCAAGTGGCATCATTAGAAGATTACACGATATATGTCAAGGGCGGATTTCAACATAATGGATTTAGTTATTTTACAACAAATCAAAAGAATTTTGTTGGAGATAACATGTATGTTTCAAAACTGTTAAGGATTTGCCAAAATGATACAAGTCCTTCTTACAACTCCTATGCAGATATAAATATTATCTGTCAGAAGGATGGGGTTGTGTACAATCTGATTCAACATGTAGTTATTGTGGACCAACCTGATAACAAGGGTACACTGTTTATTGCATCATTCAGTGTTGGAGATGACCCAGAATCCACGCCTGGAGACAGTGCCATATGTGTTTCTAAACTTGCTGACTTGGATAAAGCAATAATGGCGGCAAAGAAAGAATTTATTGTATGCCCAAAGTCAAATAGATCCAGCATTGAAAGATACCTACCTAATGAACTTTCTTATGTAAAAGGATGTTTGGCTAATGAATCAGTAAGTATTTGAAAGGATCGATTTAATATAAATTAAGATGTTCTTGATCTTTTCCAAACATATTTTGATATATTTATAAACTGAATACATACTATGCATTAAATATATCTGTTTTTTTATAAACTATCCTTTTTTGGCCATTGTTAACAATAAATTCAGTGGTATTGATCTAGTATAACTTTACATATTAGAACATATTTCCATGAATCATATAACAAAATACTACATCTTAATAAGCAAAGTTTTTCGTTGCTTCATTCTCTTTACTTTTTTAATTAATGACATTCAGAACACTGACATTCACTGAATGACATACCCTATACCAAAGTGGCATGAGAATGATGATGATAACATAATAGATCATCACATAAGGCACAGATAAGTCAGGTACTTCAAACTGATTTCCATTTTAATGGGTTACTGGAACAGAAACAGATTTAAGAAGCATTAATTGACTAAAAGACATTTCATACATTTTGTGATGTTCCTCCTTTATGAAATAATTGTTTTATACTTATTTTATGTAAAAGCTATATTTACTTTCATAGTTATATTGTGTCGAACGTTGGGATGGGAATGCAGTTGATAGAGTGTTGGTTGTGGGTTCGATCCCAACTCGACCCAATGGTATCTCAAAATCGCTTTGCCCTCTTCGTAATCGAGATAAAATAAATTACATGTAGTATAAAATTATAAACAGTTGCATCGACCATGACCTATTACCAAATAACATTAGGAACAATAAAATATAATTGTACCGCGGAAGAATTATACTTATGAAATATCAGCATAGTAAGTTATGTTTAGTTTAAACCGAAACATTGATATAACATTTGAATATATGATCTGGAAATTGTTCAGGTCAGAAAGTTTGCGTTATTCACTTCCTTTTTAATATATATATTTAAGACATTGAAATACGTATCAAATATTGAAGAAATTATATGTTAAGTAATAAAGACATATCTTTATTGAGTATCGTCTGCTTAATATATTTATATTACTATTACAGATGTATAGTGACGTTGACGTTACATGTGTCATTGCGTTTCCAACATTCCGCTATGTGATCGGGGAGACACCGTTCAACATGACAGCCGTCTACACCCTGGCATCAGACAATGGCTACATAACCACTATGTACGGTGGAGTAGTTGATGGAGTCAAGGTGGACATACACGCTGGTACATCATCAGGGAGAATTATAAAGGTATCATAATTTTAATCTAATTAATGGATGGATCTGAAATTCCATTTCCTATAATTTTGAATACGTATATTCCAATAAAGCACTTTCTGGGAATATTGACAATTCTATTATAATTAATAAAACAGTGTAAATGGTACAAATGCTGAAATGTATTACAACATTTTACCTTTATAGTTGTTGGTTATTGTTAGTTCAACTGTTGTAAAAGCATTTTACGTTATGAGTAGAGTTCAATAGAGATTAATATCAATTAAACATACTTTTATTTAATAGGTAATTTTCAGTTCAACGTTTGCAACAACACTTAAGGTTATGAGTAGAGTTCAATATAAATTAATATCAATTAAACATCCTTTTTCTTAATTGGTTATTGTTAGTTTAACTGTTGTAAAACACTAACGGTTATAAGTAGAGTTCAATATAGATTAATATCAATTAAACATAATTTTACCTAATTGGTTGTTGTTAGTTCAACTGTTGAAAAAACACATAAGGTAATGAGTAGAGTTCAATATAGTTTGATATCAATTAAACATACTTTTACTTAATTGGTTGTTGTTAGTTCAACTGTTGAAAAAACACATAAGGTAATGAGTAGAGTTCAATATAGTTTGATATCAATTAAACATACTTTTACTTAATTGGTTGTTGTTAGTTCAACTCTTGAAAAAGCACTGAAAGTTATGAAAAAAGTTCAATATCAATTAATATCAATTAAACATCCTTTTATTTAATTGGTTATTGTTAGTTCAACTGTTGTAAAAACACTTACGGCTATGAGAAGAGTTCAATAGAGATTAACATAAACTAAACATCTTTTATTTTTATTGGTTATTGTTAGTTCAACTGTTGTAAAACAATTAAGGGTATGAGTAGAGTTCAATAGAGATTAACATCAATTAAACATCCTTTTACTTAATTGGTTATTGTTAGTTTAACTGTTGTAAAAAATCACTTAATGGTATGAGTAGAGTTCAGTAGAGATTAACATCAATTAAACATCCTTTTATTTAATTGGTTATTGTTAGTTTAACTGTTGTAAAACACTTAAGGTTATGAGTTAAGTTCTATAGATATAAATGAGATAAATATAAAGTTAATCCGTTGAAATGTAGTGCAGAAAATTGGCACACTTGACCTAGCTAAATTGTATAAAAGAAAAATAATTGTGTAACATATGATTTCTATATCAAATATTTTATATCATTCTCGTATGAAAACTGTATGGTTCTTATATGAACTGATTGTTATAATTGTTCTACGATGCCGAGTGGTCTGAGGTGTCGTCTCAAGATCACTTACCACTCACCGCTAAGGTGGTACTTTCGAGTTCCGCTCGCTCTAAAACTTTATGCGAAAAAGTTTGCCAGATAATTTCGGAACGATGGTGATTCTACGTAAGTATTGTGTGTTTTATTTTTTGGATATCATTCCATATTAGAATCATTTTTGTAGTTATTGCCTATGTGCAGCAAAAAATGACGAATGAGAAAATATCAAATAAAAATTATAGAGTTTAAATTTTTTTCTTTTATTTAGATATATCTCTTATTGGTAATTTGTTACACTTAAAGCAAGTATCACGCACGTATTTTAAAGTTCATAACCGACACCGTTATACTCAACACTAATATGATTTTATGTACCAATGTCTAGTTGAACTACCTTGGCGTTGGTAAGAATTTGGAACTATATGAAACACAGCATGTGCCTCCCGGGTTTTCTATTCGAGCAATTGCTCAGAAGAGCGACAACTACTTTGTAATGACAAGTAAAAAGGTAAATATTCTAAAAACTAATTATACCATCAAAAATTGTTGAGCCAAGCAAAGTTTTTTAATTGTATTTTTGGTTTCATTGATTTTTTTGAGAATGAACGTTATGTTTTATACAATGTAGTGTTGACCTGTTTATTAATAATTACAAAGGGCAGGGTACGTTGTTGGTCATATTTGGCCCATTCCATTTATAAAATAATATAACAAAGCTATATTGGTAAAATTTAACATCTTACAAACACAAAAAAGTGTTAATTATTCAGACATGTTCATTACTTATTATTTTATCATTCTCAAAAGTTACGGTTACCCCAGGATGTAAAGACGCCATTACTGATGTCGCCTAATGTAAAATGACATTGCATTATAAATATTTTATTGATATTTAATTTTGGAATAAGTATAATTATAGTAAGGAAATAATCAACAACACAATCGTTATAAAAGATATTTAAAATCATATAAATGTAAGACATTTTGTGTTTGCATTTTAAATAAAATCAAATAAATTGTATTTAACGTCGGCATATATATATATTTGTTTAAATTTGCGCCATTCGTGTACATATCTATGCAATATATTCAAAATATATTGTGGGAGTATTGTATTATTATGCGTAATACTGGCTGTCATTCATTATACATTGACACGTTATTTAATACCAAGTACTTGTTAAGCATCCTTCTGTAAGGTGTATTCAATAAAAGCATTGCATAAACACAGATTTACAGGAATACTTTGAATGTATTGTCTAAGTTGCAAGGAACTTGTTTCACAATCGCAGTACAATTAATTATGTTTAAACTATTTTGTTGATACTTATTTATGAAGAGAAACTTAGCAAAAAAATATCAATCTTGAACTTAATTGATGTATAAATAAGAACTGTCGGAGGAGAGCTCGACTTTTCGAAGCTTGTCTAGAAACTAATTTTAAAAAACTTTCGGATGATTGAGATTGGACATTACTACAAGGGATGCTATAAATAGCTTATACTTTTTTTTCTAAGTATAACAAGGGATATAATTTAAATGTAATAAAAGTAAATGCTTTGACAGTTTTCCTTACAAGTGTTTACGTCAATACTAAACTCATCTATTAATTATTAATTTGTTACCAAAACACTCTAGTATTTTCTAAGATATGATCTTTGTAAAATAGTTCAATCAAATTTGGACAATTAATACGCTTAAAACAGAGTTATCATTCTGGTATACCTAGTGGTATTATTTAATGTACTATAATGCTAATAGTTTAAATCAACTATGCTAATAAATAAAATAATGTGCAAATGTAAACGAAATGAAAGAGATGATGTTTGTTTAAGAACAATCAATACTTTTATGTTAGATTTTAAAAGTCAATTTATGACTCACATCTTTTATATCGTATTTAGTTACTGAAGTATTCAAATACAAACTGTTCAGAATATACAACATGTGCGGGAACTATCGTTGGAAGAAACCCATTGTGTGGGTGGTGTGTTTATAAACAAAGGTAAATCTAGTCTTTATAATATTTGTCAGCCTTATTATTATTTCAGAATATGTGTTAACCCAGGTAACCACCAATATATCACAAATCATCCTTTGTAAGCAGTGTTCGAGAAAAAAAAATGTTCGCCAGTATACATTTGTTCATGGTAAACACAACTGTATCACAAATATTCATTAGTAAGTTGTTGCTGGGAATACAAATATATAACAAATATTCGTTTGAAAGTCATGGTGGTGAACAACAAATGACCACTAAATAGTGCTTAGTAAACACCATATTATCACCAGCAGAGTTTTGTAAACTATGGTGTATATCAACAAAACACGACCAATATGGCTTAGTAGTTTGCGGATTGCGTTGTCCAATGATAGAGCATTGAACCCATGATTGGAGGGTCGTGGGTTCGATAATCCCCACGGTCATGTGTAGTATCCTTGAGCATGACACTTTCCCGCATAAGCTAAATACTGGTTCTACCAAGGAATACTTTGAGCGTAATTTGTATAAGTTTAGCAATCGAAGTAAAATAAATATGGTTAAAACTAAGTAAACGCTACATTATAACCAATAGTGGTAAACAAGCTCTTGCATTGAACACCACATTTCCATCAATAATGCTTAGTTAACCGTGGTGGAGATCACTACATGTATACCAATACTGCTTAGTAAGATGTAAGCACAAGTACTCTAGTGTAAGTCATGGTGGTTTAAACATATCCATCACTATTATTACTTTATACGCCGTGGTGAATATCAATGTATCATCTTTACTTCTTTATAAGCCGAGAAGTTGAGCACACGCAACCCTTCCCTCATACCCTCATATTCCTTGAAAATAAATCATAATTGCTTGCAATTATGTGTATCAATATTGTGTACAAATTTGGGTTTTACATTTACATAAATCCTATCAACGGTTCCAAAGCGTTTACACAGGTCGTTATTTTTTTTTGCATGCATGTATTGTATTTAATACGATTTTTCTGTATGTTGATAATGTTGTGCTTTCTTTTGTACTGTTTTAATTGCTGTGTCATTTGAACATCTCTTGGTAGTTACATAGTTCAATTCTTTCAATTAAATTATTCCTAAATTGAAACATATAGGAGTAGCAGAAGAACAGATTGCTCCTCAGAAGTAAACCATTGGCTATCATCGCATGACGAGTGTGTTACCCTTTCATTGGATACCAATGGACTGCCGATCAATGCCGAACCGAAACAAGTACATATGAATAATTGAACATCATGTAGCGCTAGAACATTTAATATTTGTTTTGTATGTTATTTTCGTTTTAAACAATGATTAACATATAGCATAATAAAAGTTACCTATTAAAAAAGAACTCCAATTACTTTTTAACAATTTACTTCAGAGACTCGTTAAACGGATTCTAAAACAACAATAACAAATATGTAATTGTCTTTATAATGAATTCTCTTTATTATTATATAGACAAGAAATCTTAGTGTATTATTAAATGCATTAAAAGGCAGTAGTCTGAGACATTAGCTTGTGGTTTTGTCGAAAACCTTAGCTTAAAACCCTTCCTAAACAATAAAGACAAATGTTTTACACTCTCTTTAAGAATATCAGTACTTTGTATACGCACGGTACCAATGTATCGAATAATGATATTATATAAAAGCAATAAAAAATGTTCATGCGAACTTCTTGGAAAGTTTTCATATTAAACAGGTTAATTCTAAAATATATAAGAAAAATGCAAGCGCGAATGAAGCCATAGTGTATGTATGTAATATCTTTTCTGATACGAATATTTTTGAATTAGTAATTTTAATTTCTCTTTAATTAAAACGTGTGATCAAGTAGTGAACACATATATCAAGTATACGAACTAACTGGTGAAACGTGAAACTGTCGAGTTCTCATGTCTGTTATTGATATAGAGGTTTAGGAGTTTTAATATTTTTGAATAGATAACAGGAACCTGCTAATGTGAGACATCATCATAGGTATGCGAAGTGTCACTACCTTACAGATGTGTAACGTGATATGTGTTTAGTTCGCTTAAATGTTTAATTTATTTGCTGACACTTTCAAAAGTGGTTTGCTTGTGTTTAATCACGCGACTTAATGATAAATTGAGTTTACTTCAATTTGTCACTGTTTGCGGTAATAAACAGATTATATATATTTAAAGGTGCTGAACGCAGCTCATTTAAGCATCATATTATATAAGCTGTGGCCGAGACCATTTCTATTGTTGAAGTGAATTCTTCAGTAGTGTATTTCGTTTGCATTGTAACTAGGTCTGGTATGATAGATTCATGCCCGACTGTTTACAACTTATCGAAATATATAGATTCAATATTTATAGATACCAGCGTATTTATAAAACACATACATCATTTTATAATGAGATGATTTCTTTTCACAATGACTTTGCGTTTGTTGTATTTACAGATACGACTGACTGTTAACTACTTTCCTTCTAAGCAAGATGGGGACGAATACAAATGCATATACAAGAATGGAGCCACAACTATTGATACAACAACTGCATCAAGAATTAACAACCATATAAACTGTAGATCACCAACTGTGGCCTGTAAGTAGAAATTTCTCCTTAACGGCAATTATAAACGATAGCATGCTTCTTATTTGCTTTAACAGATTGTTTATTGAATGAACAAGGGCTGTCGAAAAAGAGAATATACCCGACGTTATGAACTCTGTTCCAGATGGCTCTTTATTCAATACACAGTGACCGCAAATATTCTGACCTTTTACAAGTTATTACTGGAAATTTAGTCGTAAGTTACTGAGTAAGTCAATACATGTATTCGTTTGCCAAAAAAGAAAAAACTATCAAAGTTTCTTAGTATTCAATTTTGCTAATGCCTTATGAAAATAAAAGCTTGTTACCTCATTTGTCTCCCTGAGTTCCTTTGATTCAAGTGTAATACAGAAAAGTATAATTTGCTATAAAACTGAAACAAAAACATAAAACAAGAATACGTCGGAAGACACCATGCACGACTTTCGACAGATTGTCTAAAAAAACAGCTATCGGAAGCCTAAAACTTGACGATGATATGAATAAAAATACATCCAAGTTCTTAAAGATAAGTAGGGATATAATTCTTAGAAGATAATGTGAAATGTGAAATGTGAAGTGTGAAGTGTGAAGTGTGAAATGTGAAATGTGAATTATGAAATGTGAAGTGTGAAGTGTGAAATGTGAAATGTGAAGTGTAAAGTATGAAATGTGAAGTATGAAATGTGAAGTGTGAAATTTGAAATGTGAAGTGTTGAATTTCAACCAAATGTATTGTATATAGTAAATAAGTGGTATGAAGTGTGAAGTGTGAAGTCACCGCCGGTCTTTCGCAGATATGAGCTTTCTAAATTTCTTTAATCAAAATCCTTAATATAAAAGGAACACTGATTATTCCTGAAACGGTTGATGGTTGTGGATAAATTGCGATATTTCATTGATGTATGACTAGTACAAAGTACAAGTACATAGAGGCTTTTGCTTTCCCGATAACCGAAATGGAGTTTTTTCACTTAACCCCTCGAGTCCTATTATTAATAGTGAATACACATGTTGAGTTTCTTTAGTGTATTAGTAGCTACTGAGATACACGAACTTACTAAAAACCTTTTTGACAAGTTTTTAAAGTAAACATGGACCATTCTTCTGCTTAAAATCTAAACGAAGTTATATTAGTTCTCCCTTTTAATACCTTAAGTAGTAGTAAAGACATATGTGAAGTTTCCTCTGATGCATAGCTAATAATTACTACTAAGATATGATTTTACAGCACCACCCCCTACAAACATCAACACATTTTGTTCAGTATAAAGCGGCTTTCTTGTTTAACACTCGGTCTTTGTTTAACACTCGGTCTCAAAATAATATCACGGGTTACTAGAATAGCAATTCAAAAATAAAAATTCAGTGAAAGTTAAGTGAATTCAAACAAGATGTCGCTTAAACCAATGTAAACGAAGCTAAAACCCTGGATGGCCGACGTCGAAAACAATGCAATTCTGAATTGTTGTAGATCCAGCTTTATTAAATCTGAGTGAGTGGTTTCAGACTTTTGGGGAAAATTGATTGTAAAAATTGGCGGTAATTTTGTTTGACGCTTGGACTAAAAAATGGTTCAGTGATTTTAGAAGAAATGTCATTTAAATCTTTTAAATATAAATGGACAATGTCCTGGATGACCAATCTCGAAAAAAATGCTAAAAGGGTACCTCTAACGGTACATTGTGCCCAAGTTATATTAAAATTGATTCAGCTGTCAGCTTCATTTTGATTGCTACACGCTGACAATAATTGGAATAAACCTTTACAGCACACACAGAAGTCACTTTGGAATTATGGGTAAATGACGTTTTTCTGGCGTCATCTCCAATCCTGTTCTATGAATGTGGACATTACAATAAGTAAGTATGACAGAACTGATTATAAAGGTAAATGAATATCTAACAATTTTATAAAACCCTCTAAACATACCTAACTATGGGTAATAATTGTGATAATGTAGCATTTTTCGTTAAATAAGCAGCAAAACTGCTTGTTTCTGTAAATTAATGTAGCAATTTCTGATAATTTGAGTCGGAGTCTAAATATCAGACTCAAATATCGACGAATTTAGGTAAAAAAAACATTAGCAGAACGCCTTTATCAAACTTCCAATGCAATATATCTAGTGGCTACTGAAATAAGAAATTATAACCCAATTGTATAAGTATTAAAAGGTATATAATGCTAAAAAAATACACATAAGATAATGTCACTTGTTTTTATGAGTATTTTTTTCTTTAATACAGAACACACGTATAACATGAGTTGGAGGTTCGGATAGAATCTTTAGGTGTTTTTTTTGCTAAATAAACACATCGAATATTTATTTTAAATTATAGACTCTTTTATATTATTATTTTTACAACAATGGCTTTCTCGAGGTTAACGTCATATGTTTTTTTAATACGTCACGTCATAGATAGTTCAAACGTCACAACAGGGTATGATTAGTGCGCGTAAGATTAAAATCCTTAACCAGGTAAAAATACGTGGAAATCATACCGTTAAGCAAAACTATTCTACTTGTCCCCTTTATGACAGTGGAGGTGTCTCATTAATGTATGATAAGTAGTTTCTGAGACGATATACATGTTAGCTTATTATAATAAATGAACTATATTTTCAAAGTATTAGATCTATATTGGCCTAACTGTTACCTTCAATCAACCGATCAACTCAGTCACATTTAAATGATAATGAAGACACATGGAATGTTTCACTGATGTATGAATAATGAAAATGAGATATGAGCTTTCTATACTTGAACTTCAATCCAAAGTTTCTGTATAATAAAGGGACCACGATAACTCTGCCTAAAATCAAAATGGCGTTAACCTACAGGGTGCCTTTTTATTCTTTAACCATAATAAGTGATATCATTAATTCTCATTATGATATCATTTATTCGAAATTAACTATTGATATCACTTGTTCGAATACGTGATATCACTAATCGAATAGGTGATATCACGTATTTGAAATAAACAAGTTATATTACTTATTCGAGTTGTTGATATTACTATTCGAATAAGTGATTTCACCAATTCAGAACAAATAAGTGATGTAACTTCTTCGTACAGGTGATATTATTCGTCTTGAATAGGTGATATCAATTATTCAATTCATCGAGCAAGAAAAAATCAGAATGCTTCCTGCAAAAATTATCCAACAGTAAATACATGCTCAAAATGATTCAGCAGATATATGATAAAAATGGTTCAGGTGCCAAAACAAATTGTTTTGTTTGATTAAATGATTAAAGAATAAACAAATATATATTCTACATTCAGAATAATATTTATTATATAACAAATATTTACACAATATTTTTACAATATATTTAATATTTCCATTTTATTCTCAGTAAATATACATACTTGTATAATATATTTACATCCTTGGAAAATATCATTGTTAAATTCCTATCAAATAGGTGATATAACTTATTCAAATAAACGATATCACTTATTCGTGTCATTGTTGTATGTGTAGTAGTAAGGTCTGCTGAGAAGGTAATTTGTTATAGAACATATTTAAAACAAGTATTCAAGTGGAGGTCATAAAACAAGTTTTATGTTGACGAACATACACGTGGAATATTATTAAATTATGGCTAGTAGTAACTAATATGAGCTTCCTAAAAATGAACAAAATAAACAACTCAACTTTATGTATGAATGAAGACATAATTCCCTCTTAAATTTACATAGAGTTACCCCACTTTTCCCGCGAGTCCAGTTAATAGTAATAAATAAATACTGGTGCAAAGCTAGTTGTCACTGAGAAACGAATAAACTAAAAGAAACAACCACATTTTCTAACATAAAAGGGGGCATAATTCTGCATAAAATCAAAATAGAGTTAGCACAATTTTCCAGCTAGTACAGTTAATAGTAGTAAATAAACATTGATGCAAGGCTAGAAGTCACAGAGAGACGAATATTAACTAAAAGAAACAACCACATTTTCCAACAAATGGGGCCATTATTCTGTATAAAATAAAAAAAAAGTTGTACACTTAAATAGTCTCTTCTCTGGTACTTTGGTTTTGAACACACATATGTGAAGTGTATATGATTGTATGGATAGTCAGTTTTAAGATATAATTTTGATGAAAACATTAAAAAATCAATACTGGCATCGGGATAATACAATGGTTCCTGATTTCAAATTCCTCGAAGGTCTAATTAAAATTACAATATGCTGAAGTGGAATATTTCTGAGTCTATTAAATATTATTTTCTGATACAGATGCGGCGAATGTACAAACACTATTGGATCTAATTGTCATTGGTGTTTACAGAACAACCAGTGTGTGTCTTCTGGACAATGTAGCAAGAGTGCAGGTTTTAGTATTACACAGGTAATAATGTAACTTGTGTTGTCAGTTGTGTTTACCTTAACTAGTAATATTACAGAAAATATAATATAACTTGTGTTTACAGAACAACCAGTGTGTGTCTCCTGGACAATATAGCCAGAGTGCAGGTATTAGTATTACATAGGTAATAATGTAACTTGTGTTATCAGTAGGGTTTACCTTAATAGGTCATATTACAGAAAATATAATATAACTGGTGTTTACAGAACAACCAGTGTGTGTCTTTTGACAATGTAGCCAGAGTGCAGGTATTAGTATTACACAGGTAATGATGTAACTTGTGTTATCAGTAGTGTTTACCTTAATTGGTCATATTACAGAAAATATAATATAACTGGTGTTTACAGAACAACCAGTGTGTGTCTTTTGACAATGTAGCCAGAGTGCAGGTGTTAGTATTACACAGGCAATAATGTAACTTGTGTTATCAGTGGTGTTTACCTTAATTTGTAATATTACAGAAGATATAATGTAACTACTGTTAACAGAACACACAATGTGTAACAGAACACACAGTGTGTGTCTTCTAGACTATAAAGTTATGGCACATGTTATAATTATTGTCATCCAGGTAAAGGTAGAGTGCATTTTATGTGATTACAAAGGCAATTATAGGACTTAATTTTATATCTATAACAATTTTATTTAACGTTGTATTCTCTAAATGTGGTTTGTAGGTTTTGTATATACTATTTTGCTAAAGTACGATATTTTAATTGATTATTTACTTTTTGTTTTCTTTTGATATTACAAAGATCAGTGTGACTATTAGTACGTGTGGTAGAATGTGGTAGACACATTATCCAAAAATAAAACTAAAACATGCTTAGATGATATAATAGTACAGAAATGAATACAAAATTCAGCGTATTATATTTTTTGAAACTTGATCCTATCTTGCTTTACAGAAGAGCCAGTGCCCCCAACTTGTAGAGAACCCATCCAAGTTTGTACATAATGGTGTGGTAACAAGTGTGGAATTCCGCGCAGCAAACCTCCCAGTAGTACGTTGTGTTTCATAAATTGTATAAAAGAAAACAATGCTATAACACTATGTTAAAATGTGTTAGGATAAAGAATATAATCATATAAGCATCAATAAAATTTGGTTTATAAAATCTTACGCAGCATTATTATAACAACTTTATCAAGACAACATTTTTGAATAAACCAATTAGGGGGTGTGGCGCATGAATCATCATATTTGATTATGTGTGCACTCTAGCATCTGTTTGTAAAGTTTTATCTTAATCAAACACACACAGTAATTATATCATAATAAAAACTTAGACAAGCTTATAAACTCATACATATATGACCTTTGAATTATCAAACATTTCTGGACAAACACCAAGCGCCAAACAGATGACTGTTGTGTTTTCAATCTAAATTTCAAAATGGTTACCATTACCTAAATAGTAAAACGTTCAAAGGTTTAAACATTCTCTTAAAAATAACCCTACCTTAGGGATCATTTAAAGGTCGCATGTGATTATTTTATAGACAATGATACTATCGTTTTAAAAACAATAAATATTTTTTACATTTTCGTAGAAGTATAATTGGGTCAAACACCCTCAGAGTTGTTATAATGATCTCGTTTCATAATCGGGAATAAGAAGGACCCAAACAGTTAAAGATAAATATTTTCAAATTTCAAGAAACACTCAGTCAGATTTGTTCTTATTTGAAAGTTTATACAAGGCAAAGAAAAATTATTTATACAGGTAATGTATTGGGACTGATTTTTACATAGGAATACTATAGGAAAACGATTTTTTTCTTATCGATTTTTGAAAAAATTTAACTAAACTTAATATTTAAAATGTTTGCTCAAGCAAAAACAGAAAAAAAAGAAAACGTGTTTATATTTTTATATTCATAATAATATTGTATCATATCTTATACAGGATGTTTCAGACTTCTTCCTAACAATACCAGCAATTCCATCATTCACACTGGTAAAGGCGTCAGACACAGCGACACAGACATCGGTCACTTTCTCGATAAAGGTAATAGATTGTGCATTGTCAATGTGTTATTTCATCTGAACCAAGCTCTGCTTACATATTACAATGGTCGGAAAATATAATTTGCTAACATGTGTCAATCTATCAGTCTCTGGGAACATTGACGCTTACTGGTTCGGAAAACTAAAAAAAAAATAAACCGGAAATTCCCTTAAACTTGTTATTTACATATTTGTTAACATCTAATTGGCTTAAAGGGGAACGCAACCCTGTGTATAAAACAGGAAAATATGAATAGCTATGAGTTCAGCTTTTTATTCATTGTATTATTATACATAAATTCGAGTCCATAAAGATATATCAGCTCGTTTTGCTACGGTCATTTTCACACATCGACGTTGTGGTGGAAGTCGCCATATTGGATACCTGCGTGACGTCATAACTGCACTTCCGGTTTAAAACATAATTAATTTATACGCTACAGCAGATATCGAAACGTGCAATTATAGTCACCGATAAAAGTACTCGCAAGAATAATAAAATGGATTTTAGTAACGGAGAAGGACTACAACTTAATTCTACAACTTTGAACCAGAATTTTCTGAAGCAGAGTTAAATGAATTAGGAAACGATAGAAATAGTGAGACGGCACAGTTGTTCATTATTACCGTCAGTGTTGATGTAGATCCAGGCGAGCCTGCACATTCATGCTGTACTATCAGGGTATATACTGTTTGCTACTCAGTCAATACATTATCAAAAAAAAAACACTATTTAGACCAGGAATGGAATTGAAGGGAAAATGTTTTGTTACATATATTTACCTGTCTGAGAAAAAAAAAAGAAATAATATTATATCTCTTCTTATCGTGTTTAGCTGGTGCAGCCATTATTGCATGCTGAGAAATGGCTTATAAAATTTTGATCTCATACCCTTTTTAGTAAATTTAGATGAAGCATGGATGAGTTTGTTTTTTTTTAGTGTTGTTTTACATAACTGGCACTGTCTTTTGGTTATTCAAATGGTGTTACTACCCAATTTGATATATGATGATTATCTATTCTACCAGTTCCCTGAACATGTATGAATGTTGTTCCTTATAGGGAGTGTCAAATGGAATATAATGTCTACAGGCATATTACACAAAGTGTATATTACTGTCTAGCTACTGGCACCCTGCTGAGCTTTCATAATTCACCAACACCACATTCACACCATGTGGTAATGAGAAATACCCTGCCACAGTGTGCATATTGTACCCTAATAAGCGTAATTACCCCAGATTTAATGACCCCAGGGTTTATGACAGGATGTTATATCATATAGTATTATGACTTATTACTAATTTAAACATTTTCAGTTAATTAGGGTTTCAGTATCAATGCAAACTTTCAAGTAAAAAAAATATGTTATATGATTTTATGAATATTTTTCATAAATTGTATAAAAGAACACTATTTTAAGAGTAAAAATAACTTTTCATGTATTCATCAATGAATAAAGGAACAAAGGTTTTACTTTATCTTTTTTCATTACGAAGTAGAGGTAGTTCAAATGTCTATTCAAGAATAATGACCTAGTTGACTGTGAAAAAAACATATATCAATCAACTAAATTGCCTATTAATTATAAAATTAATAAAATGAGTTTATGAACAATTAATGGTTGACTGAATATTTAGCATCATTTTTTGCCTTCGAGGGCTTACTGTACAGATGTTCAGTTAACTTAACCACTTTTTCCTGAAAAGTTAACCAGTACTCGAGCACACCCAACAACCGCAAGTAACTGATAATTTTCCCACTCGAATCAGCAGTGAGAGACAAATGATATTGAGACACAATGTTGTATGTCAGTCATCACAGAGACTGTCACCGGGTGGGGATTCGAACTCGAGACACCTGGATTGATAGTTAGACACGTAACTGACTGAGCTAACCGGGACTGTCACAATTAATTGGCCTTAATTTGTATTTTAATAATAACTTTAAGATACCATGTCGTTTTCACACCTTATGTTTAGGCATTAACCTCTTGTTTTTATTGTTAATTGGATTATCACACCTGTTTAAACAGCATGCAATTATAAGATTGTGAAAGTTTGCTACATCAATTTTGCAATATTTTGGAAGAGTATATTGAATTACAAATTAAATTTCAGAAATCAGTTGAGCTATATGTTATTAGCACATTTTTACGAGATTCCCACTGGATAATATACACTAAGTCTATATGTATATCGCATAATTATGGTAATCTTCGTACTGAAATCATCAGCAATTGTATGCTTGGGTAGTGGTTCGCCAAGGCATTGGTACGCTTCATTCTGCAGTCTTAAGTCCTACTCCAAAGTATAAGGCGTTTTGCGCGTGATGTCACCAGAAGCTTGACACTGAGGCAATGTGAAATCACATATTAGGAAAACTAAAAACAACGCTGCCCACAAAACATATCGCATTACTCCACCTACTTATGCCGCTGAAAAAAACAATGTTTATGGGTTAAGTCCTTCAATTCAGAATAGTTTTCGCGTTTAAGTGTCTTCCTTTGATGTTCACTAATGTACTGTGTATCTATCTATCAACTGTATACGTGAATTAGTGTATATACAAAAGAGTATCAGTAGAGAGCAGTCACTAACGACACAATAAAATTTTCGCGAGAACTAGAACGGAAGTGCAGCTATGACGTCACCGAAAACCTCCAACATAAAAGAGCTTTAAAATGGCGGCGCCCATGATATATAGGAAACGCTTGAAATCATGATATTTAATATCGTTTTTCTCACTTGATAAATTTCGTTCAATTAAAATGTGTTGATTTTTGTGTTAGTTACATGTCTATTTAACGATAAATGGATATTTATTTTCTGACATGCGGTACCCTTTAATAAGCCAAAATATTTCTTTTTGTCCACTTAACAATGCCAGACCATACACAAATACACAAAACGGTGCTGAATATATGATAAGACGGTCAAAACAAAATAAGGAATTAACCAGAAGAAAGCGGGGTGGTAATGTAATGGATAAAGTATTGGCCGCTCACGCCAGAGGGTGCGAGTTCAATCCCCCGATCGACCTTATGTCTCTCATAAAACAACACTCAGTACTGGTTCTACTCAGGAAGTAGACTCGAGAGCAGTTCAAATAAGCTTTGAGCTTTCATCGCAATCGAGCTAAAATATATTAATATTAACTAAACTAAAACAAAACAACAAGAACCTAGATGAATTAGTATTGCTTTGATGAAATAATTACCATATTTGACACATTCCATATACATGTTATAGATACCTTTAATACAAATTATATTTATATTTAATTTACTGCTGTTCATTTACGAGTACAGTTTTCTTCGGCGAACGATAGTATCCAACGTCTGGTATGAATATAATATATTGGAAGTTTACACTGGACATAAGATATTCTCTCTGATGAAACACGACCGCTACTTTTTCTCATTATATTTTGGAAGAGCAGAAGTTGACTAAAAATAAAGTGTTAGTTTCATTTCTTTAATATGGTCTTTCTGTGAATGACAAGCATGCAGACTTGTTTATTTACTTTAGAATAGAGAACAAAAAAACGTAGTCATAATGGTTATAAGTATATTGTCCAAGTTGATTACCCACAAGTCTATAGATCTAAATTGGTGAAATTTATAAAAGCTGATTTTGCTAAAACGGGAACATGGTTACACAATGCCGGGTGACATTTTTTGTTTGTTATCTGTATTCCAAAAGTGACAATGATACTAACAATAGTGAAACAAGTCTTTGTCAGGACTTAATATTCTACAGTTGCTGTTATAACTACTACTGGACAAAAGTAATGAGATGATACTCGCATTGAAATATAGATCAAATCTCACTGCTAAAATCGATACAGCTTCAATATATTGCTTTTATATTATTTTATTTAATGTTCAAATAAGGGTAGGAGAAAAACATTTGTTCCTACTTGTTAAACTGAAATAGTATGTGTATACGCAATTAACCTGTAATATATTTATATAATGATTACTTTCCATATCACTACAATTAACCTGTAACATACTTATATAATAATTACTGTTCCAGATCACTAAAATTAACCTGTAACATACTTATATGATAATTACTGTTCCAGATCACTACAATTAACCTGTTACATACTTAAACAATAATTACTGTTCCAGATCACTACAATTAACCTGTGACATACTTATACAATAATAACTGTTCCAGATCACTACAATTAACCTGTTACATACTTAAACAATAACAATTGTTCCAGATCACTACAATTAACCTGTTACATACTTAAACAATAATTAATGTTCCAGATCACTACAATTAACTGTAACATACTTAAACAATAATTACTGTTCAAGATCACTACAATTAACCTGTAATTTACGAATATAATAATTGCTGGTCCAGATCACTACAATTAACCTGTAGCATACTTATACAATTATTATTGTTCCAGATCACTACAATTAACCTGTAGCATACTCATATAATAATTACTGTTCCAGATCACTACAAATAACCTGTAATTTACGAATATAATAATTGCTGTTCGAGATCACTACAATTAACCTGTAGCATACTCTTATAATAATTACTGTTCCAGATCACTACAATTGACCTGTAATGCACTTATATAATAATTACTGTTCCTGATCACTACAATTAACCTGTAGCATACTTATATAATAATTACGGTTCAAGATCACTACAATTAACCTGTAGCATATTTATATAATAATTACTGTTTCAAATCACTAAAATTCACCTGTAACATTTTTATATAATAATTACTGTTCTAGATCACTACAATTAACCTGTAGCATACTTATTTAATAATTACTGTTCCAGATCGCTACAATTAACCTGTATTATACCAATATAATAATTACCTTTCCAGATCACTACAATTAATCTGTAATGTTCTTCTATAATATTATTGTTCCAGATCACTACAAATGAAAGATTGAAGAACTACTCTGTAATAATTAAATATGGGTTTAATGGACAAGGTGAAGATTCAAGTAGTAGTGCTGGATGATGACTACAACAATAACGGTATAGTACTTCTACATGCCTTATAATGCACAGCATACATATGTATTGCGTAAAAGTCATGTTCTCGTACCAAACAGACGAGAGGTTGTGTCACATCCAAGAACAGCATGATATTGTATGAACAATATATGTTTGCATACTTTTTTCCCTAATTTAATCTTTGTGAGGTTTGTGCTTTAATCCTTAAAATTGAATTTCATTTTCATCTCGGTTCAGGTTTAAAAAAATATTCTACGAGTCCATGTTGACGTCATAAATTAAGAACAATATCCGTATCATTAACGTTAATGACCATTGACTAAATTAATGCATGTTTCCACAGATGTATTCACTATTAAGGCAGCTGTATCTCTTACTGCTTGTCGTGATTTAATATCACTTGCATCTGATGCACCCGTTAGCATGTTTATTAAGTCGTGCTTAATTTTTTTTGTAAGCAAGGAACGTATCTTTTTGTGTTTATTGTCAGTTCAGCTGCGAAGGTTGTATTTCACGCATGCCCAGCTTTGTAGTATATTTCGTAGATGATTCCTCTGAATATGCAATCAAATACAACCACAGGTATCTCTCTATACAATATAGCACACATACACGTCTTATAAAAAGAAGGTATCCAGGTATATGTATAACCTCTTGGCCATGGAAGTTGCTGTGTTAAAAATCCTCCGTCAATGACATACTGAATGTATGTCGGCATAGTCTGCTGTTCTACAGCAACAGCTACACGTTTAGCTAACTTGTTTTTTTTCTGCCCCAAGCGAACAATCTGAGTCGAAGAGAGCCGAGGTAGGTACATAATTGATAAGTGAACAATGAAGATACACGTAGTTCCTCTCTGGTCAACATAACCACAGCAGCAGAAATCCACCGTTGAAAACATAGTTGAAGATCGACTTAAAATTGATCTCAACCGCAACTTTAAAAATCAGTGTATCATCCTGTTGTTTTATTTTCAAAAGAATACTCATTTACATCCTGTTCTTCCATAGATTTAATAATATCACTACCAGCATCCCTGGAGTTATCAATATTAATACTTTCATCTTCTTTAACGTCAATACTACCTTGCGATGGATCGCTGTGAACAGATTTCGTGATTTGACAAAGTTGGCAATTTGTTTCATCCTGTAACTGTCTTGCTTTGCTCTTCCTTTTGTGCTGCTCACATGATCTAAACATAGCTTTTGCATATCCTGATTTACCTCCGTACATGTCGGTGTAGATAACAGGCTAACTGTTCTATGTATTTCAGTCATACTATTCCCCTACTAATAAGACCAACGGTTATTCCAGTACCCTTAATTAACATTTGCTCTATGACCAAACTATCGAGATTTCAGCCCAGTATAACCGCTCCTTCCAACAGCAAGATACCTTGGTTCGAGAAACTTTAATACATTTTGATGTTCTTCATTCCATAGTCACATATTGTACAAGTACATTATTGTACAAGTACATAATTATACAATTATTTCGAATAAGGTGTTTGCCTTGATGCAGCAAATTAAGGAAACATTTCTGAAAAATTTCTTTTAATATCCCTTATGTCTGAGTTTGGTGGTCAACGTCTCAAAAAGTTCAAACATCTCTAAGAATTGCATCTATAACAGTGCCGTTCTTCTACTAACCATCGTTTTCGTATAGACATCTGGTTTCTTGTTTAGCAAATGATTTAGGCATAAGGTTGCAACTTTTATACCAGTGTGTGTCTCACATTCAGTTAATAAGAACCTCCACAGTGTGTTCTTCCACAGAATATTCAAATAGGCGTTCATTGGGGACAATGTCTCGTATATTACCCAAGTTGAGTGTCTCCTTGTTATGTTTCAGATACTCCTCTGACACTGCCAATGGTATTGTCCGTGTTTCGAAATTCAACAGTTGCATTATAAGCCTTTGATCACATAATACTGCTAAGAATTTTTTCTTTTCGAGTGTGTGCCCTTAATCCTCTTAACATAGCTTTTCAGTAAAATATGCCCTACAGTTATATCGGCATAGATGATCTCAAAAAACTCTTGTAGCCCCCAACCTCCAATCAGACGACCAATGTTCCCTAAGAAGCTCATTTCAATTTTAAAAGTGATGTCCTCCCAATCCTAGTACAATATACTATTCAATGGCTCATTCTATGTTATTTCTAATTTCTTCTTCCATAAAGGCTGGTCAGAAAGAAGTATAAACGTAACATATAACCTGCTCGTTTACAAGCTTTATCTTTAAAATAATATGAGTTTCACGATAATCACCGGCATGTGTCATATGCGATTTCAGTTACCACAATATTTTTTTGTTAATCAAATAACACGCGAATGATTACTTATTTGGCAAACTTATCTTTCACAAATCAAAGGCAACTGATTTATTTTACACAGAATGTAAGTTGTATGTAACCTTAAATATGTTGTGATGTTCTGATCCCGCAAACGAATTGCCGTTTTAAGTAAGATTTCAAGTATGTTTCAAGTTACAGCAAGGAAGTATATAGAGAAGAAATGGCAGCTGATTGAAAGTTTGTGAACGCTCGCGTATTCATACAGAATCTCGAAATATCTCGTTTTCAATTATCTTAACTTCCATTCATCTCTGGAACACAAATAAAAGTTCTTACATTACAGAATAAAATTCTCATCAAAACAATACCATTCCCAGCAATTTGTATTTTAAGTTGTTTAAATACTTCAGATTACAAAATTTGTATACTAAAAGAACAACATATTACGAGAAACCTCAATATTTTTAAATCAAGATCATTTTGCGTGATTGAAATATTTTTAAACATCTAAAATTACATACAACTTACATTTTACAAGAAATCGGTTGCCTGTAAATTATGAATGATTTATTTGCCAAATATTTAATTCTTCATGTGCTACTTTATCGACATTCAGTCAGGAGATATAAGTTTCCTATCATTTTATATAAGTCCTTGATTACAGTGTACACATTTTGAAATCATAAGCGCTTCAACTTGAAACATAAATTACTGGGAAAAGTCTCGTTTTATAGAGAATTTCATTTTAAAAAATAAAACTGTTGGTTTGTGTTCCTGAGATGGATAGAAGTAAAAATAATTTCTTGAGATTTTGCATAAAAATCGTTAAGAGTATCCTTCAGTCAGTTGCTTTTACCATGACAAATCATGCTCGAGAGATCCCTGAGTAGAACAAATACTAAGCGTATGCGGAAATTGTATATTGCTCAAGGACGCCATACATAGGCGTGGCAGAGGATCAAATCTAAGATCCTCCAAGCATGGGTCGATACTCTTCCACTAGAGAACGCACTCCACGCGCCGTTATTTGTTTAGCTTCGGTATTTTATCGATAGATGGATAAAGATATATGGGCGGGGCATTTGAATTTTTTGTTAGCTTTCTATCCTAAGTTAAAAAAGTGTTCAACTAAAGACGTTTACGCAATGACTTCCTGTCACAACAAAATGAAGATTGCTATTGTTCTTGGGGGTCATTAGGTCAAAGAATAAGAATCCGTCATGAGTAACCATGTGAGATAGAAAAAATCTCACCCAATGGGTCAAAATTACCTGCAGGGACGAGGTGCTGCCGAGCTCCTTGCATGTAAATTTGACCCAAAGGGTAAGATTTTTCTATCTCACATGAATGAACTCATGGTGGAATTTTTCTCTCCCATTCATCCCAGTCAAATGATTGACCCTCGATAAGTGCCGTCTTCACTAAAAATTCTATTTTTAAATGCGTAGCTAACGCTCAAAATTTCACATATATATGAAGATATCGACCTTTTAAAGTACATTCCATAAGGATATACCAGACCTGGTAATCTCTCCGCACATTGTTTAATAATTCACTTTAAATATATATTTTCCCTGACCCCAATTTCGTTGGTAGGCACATCGTCATAAATATATACGTTGACGTCATTATTATGACGTAGCGCCTCTCTTTTTACGGTTTCCTACAACAAAATCAAGTTTTAAAATATTTTCGTGAAAATACAAATATATATGATTATGATTTGTGAATAAGAACATAGATTACAAAAGTTAATTTAGTTCCAGATTTCCGTCAGGTTATGTGAGAAAGCTGCCACATGACATGGAAGATAAAGTTTTCTTCCATGGCGTAAACCCGTATCTTCTATGAGCAGAAATGACTTCTTACTACATTAAAACCAATAAACTTTAAGTTTTTTGTGTTTTATTTTCTGGGTTGGGGAGGGGTCAATAGGCATTAGGTCATGGTCACTTTAACACTATAATGCAAACGCAAAACATAATGGAGAATTCTTATTTTTCTTCGAAAGCTTTATACTTTTTTTAGACTCGTTTGACCATTAACGTATCTTTAAGATTTTGTTCAACAATATTTTTCGTTTTAGAGATTTACCAAATACATATATAGCTCTCGTATTTATAGGAAATTTGATTATAACATTGTAATTTCTATTGTGAAAACAGAAAATTAACACTTTCGTAGTATTTTCTGCTATGAATTGAGTTCTGTCAAGGGGTCTTAGTATCCGTAGGGGACCAGTAGGGACAACAAACGAAAACATAGTCAACTACCAGTTCCTACTAGTGTACCAACACCGAATTATTATGAGAACAAAATGCAACAGTATAGGAACATAAATTATCATATACAACATTAAATCTTCGGGGTAAACACTGTTTCATAGTAAAATAACTAATTCTATGTCATAATGTATTGCTGTTATACGTGTAGACATTTGAACTAATGTGAAATATCTCATTGACATTCTCTTGACTACGTCGGTTTTGGAATGACATAATTTTCGGCATTTTCCCGAAAGTGGAAGGCTGTGGTCTGGAAGAAATATATCGGATGAATGCATAAAGCAAATTTGTTTAGAAAAATAATGCATAAGTGTCAAATGTTTTAGAAAAAAAATCAGACATTTATATAAATGATCTCACTTTGTTTTCATTTAATCATTAATATGGTTTCCACATCCACATATATCTATCTAAGGCAAAATAAAACAGTAGTCTTTTACCATTAACAGTCGTTAAATGACACGGGCTAAATTGCTCATTAATGTATACAACACACATGTTGACCTTCTTACGATTTCCGTTTTTAAAACAGTAATATGCATAAAATACAGATGCAATTCATTCTATGAATTATCAAATGTTTTATCATTGATAACAGTTACCGTGTACACGTGTAGTAAGATGGCAAGTGACTGTAGTCGATGTAATGCATTAAACAAGACCAGGTACAACTGTAAATGGTGTGACGAGGCTCCAGCTGTATGTGACCATTACGAGTCAGAATGTACACTTACTACCACATGCCCAGCTCCAGTTGTTACTAAGGTTTGTGGGATCTTTTTACAAATGATAACTACGTCACTGACCGGAAGAAGCGTGGCTATAGGTAATGCATTATGTGATATACAATAATTCATAGTAGCATAGGCTATGGATCTGAGTGTGTTCATCCGTCACCATCTTAGATCTCGTTGTATGGTTGATTTGTGGAATCAGGTGAGACTTAAAAAACATTTTGGCATAAAGTATATATGCTCATAATAATTACTACGGCGTCTCTGTTGTTTGTAGTTTTTAAGAAAAATATGTAACATATACATAAGTCCACCGGACGTGACGTCTTAAAATATAATGACACCTATTTTATGTCATTGCATATAGTTCTCCGAGATGTGCGTTAACAAATCTATAACACGTTTTACCATTTCCGGTACAGACCTTTTATACGGTTATACACGTGTTACTTTTTCCGACACTGATATGTTATATTTCAAATCATGTTCCAAAATAAGCGATGATAATTATATTTGCATGTTTTTTTCCTTTTTCTGAAACTACCGTTTTTATTACAGATAGTACCCCGTGATGGTCCCATGCAAGGTCATACACGTGTCACTATTTCTGGTACTGACCTTGGATCGTCACTGTCAAATATCAGTTCCGTGACACTGGCGGGTGTTGCGTGTGATGTTACAGCAGTTGTTGCAGATCGAGATAGTACGGATTTCGATACAATGGTAACAAAAGAGTGAGTGATAACTTCAGAATTTGGAATCAGCAATTGAATTAGTAATATACTTGATATTTTGTTTTAAAAGAGTCAGTCATTCAAAAATGTGTTGAAAGATATTTATATATATTTATATCTCTGATGATGATATAGTCTTTGTAAATTAGGAAAACAAGTTCTAATCTAATCTACTCGTAGATACATTATACCAGTTGCATGTGTATTTAAGCTGAATCATTTGTACCACATGGTACAATGTTAGTATTTCATACTCAAAATTATAATTTCGTTTATTTAGCATTATATTAATGATCAAGTCAAAATTTGATTTAGACTGGTTGTTTAACAAAAATAAAAAGTAACAATATTCCCATTTATGTTGCCTTTACGTATGATGAAATGTCTCTTTAATGATAAACAATGATTACACAAACAGGTAACAATCTTAATAACATGTCATCCTAATCAACTTTTCCAAACTTATTGCACACACATATATTTCAGAATACATTGTACATCAGGAGCCCAAAGCACCATGTCTGCTGTGGGTGTCCCAGGGGATGTTGTAGTCACCAGTATTGGGAAACGATCTCGTACATCTGACAGTATTACATTTACTTATCAGGTAAATTGTTCTGCATGAATAAATTGAGATATTTTGTGTTTTACGCAGTTCAATGTAATTATTGCACTTATTTATCAGGACCCAGTTGCTCAAAACACTATAAGCTTAATCTTACGTTAAATTGAAATTTCAAATCACGCTATTTGAGATTAAATACATTTAATGTAAATATGTTCTTGACAATCCTAAAACAATGCCATTGTTTTTCTAAAGCTCCTTTTGAAAACGTTGAAAACTTCTTTAAAGTTCAAAGATATTCCAACCTAACGGAATGTTAAGCTTACATAAGTTTGAACTATTCAAGTAAATAGTTTGGGATAATAAATGTGTTCAGCTAATCCATACAGTTCACTATGATTTATGCATAAATAATTATATCCATAAATAATACGTAATTGTTGCCGGTTGGTAACTGGGGTTCTTTTTGGGGTGTTACCAAGACCAGAAACACTGTAATAATATGTATGCATATGAATATTTATTACAAGTTTATGAATGTGTAATTCATAATTACAATAGGCATATACACGATGGACATGAAATCTGACACAGACTCAAAGTGTTGTCAAACAAACTCAAAGTGTGATCTTGACCTTTGAGGTAAAGGTGTGGTTCTTACGCACAACACGTCGTCATGTCATGTTGATGAATCGAGTGGTTTGAAATCCATCTAAAGGTGACAAAGTTACACACAAGACACGAAATCTCAAACAGACTAAATGTGTTGTCAAACAAAGTTAAGGTTTGACCTTAAAATTTAAAGTAGGAGTCTGGGTGTTACACGCTGACACTTCGTCATGTTATGTTGATCATTAGTAGCAAGTATTTATAAAATACATCTATATGACAACGATACAGGCCGGACATGAAATACCGGACGGACGGACACTGCGATTGCTATATGACCCCCCACATTGGATTTGGTAGTAAATTTCAAGGTAATTTTGTGCTGCTTTATAATGGTTCGTTATCACATTTAAAGACACTATGCAGTAACAAAAAACATTTTCTTCAATAAAATAGCAGCTCAGTCATTAATTATCAGTTATTCATTTTAAAATTCGGACAGAAAAATAAACATAACTGTTATTTAATGTCACATATGACATATGTGCATCACAGGATCAGTGTGTACCGAAATAACAAAGCAGTTCTTACGTCTTATTTATGTTTAAACTATATTACATTCATGAAAGAAACATTACAAAACGCTCTGTTTATGGCGGCTTTAATAAAATGCTAACTATGCCATGAAGTACAGTAAAATTGGTTTGACATGTTTGCCATTCTGTACACCATTTTTTCGGTGTTGTAAATAACAGTTGAAACACTATCGGATGCGCTGAAAATGTTTAAGATGAAAACTTAATTCTGATTTTCTTATGAAATAAGATATTTTTAAATATTGATTGATGTCAAACATTTGATAGCGTGTTCACTTCATTTACTTATAGATAATGACCATCACAGACATGCGTCCAAACAAAGGTCCTATTGCAGGAGGTACCAGGGTAACAATCTATGGCGAACACCTCGGTGTGGGAAACAGAGAACTTAGCGTTCTGCTGGGCATTAATTCTGCAGGCAATGTTGAAGTATTACCTAAACTTGATCTGGATGTCGTTGTAACAGGGTGAATATTTTGTATTAATGATTTGAAAATCCAGTGATTCAGAATATACAAGCATGAATTTAGTAGCTTCACTTTAATTTATTCAGCGTTTCAGTATTTAAATAAATATGTTAAATGGTAAATGTGAAACATCTGGTTACGTATCGTCAGTACAGATTTACACAAACGGAAACGTATACCTAGTTTACACATACACCAGTATACATTGTGTTACCGCTAGGTGGCGCTTACACACTGGATTATGTCTTAATGCTGGTACCCGGGATTAATTTTCGTTAGAACTATTTTGTTTCGAAATTTTCCCGTTACTCGTCAGGAGTACCGCAATGAAGTCTTTTTCCCACGAAACAGGAGTCAAACTTACATTTTATTCTTATTTAAGTTGTCAAGAGAAGCCAAGGAATAGTCCTGAGTCTTTTAGAAAAAATGTCATGGTCAGTACTGTTTCATTCGAATTATTCAAAGTACTAAACCCTGGGCAATCAAATGAAATAAAAAAGTTTGTTTTAGATATAGCCCCGAAAATTATGTAAGCATACTAATTAACAGTAATTTAGAAGAGGTTACTATTTACACGTCGTTGTTTGCTGCCCGTGTGCAGTAAAATACATAAGACAGAAAAATATTAACTTACTTTTAATGAGACTGTTAAACATCATGATTCACAGTTCGATTTTCAAGAAAGCAGTTATATGTAAATATTTCAAAGAAAGTTCAATTTCTAAGTTAAATGTTTTATTTCAAAGACAGTTCAATCTCTTGAATGATCAACGTACACACACACACACACACACACATATATAAATATATATATATATATAGTCAATATCCAAGATAATATTACTGTTTATATTTAAACAATCTAAGAGATTATCTAAATGTGTAAACTTTAAAAGAAAAAAAGTCTGTCTTTAAATTAAATCATTAATTTTTAAAAAGAGTCACTCTTCAAAGTCAAACATCTATTTAAAAATCTAAATCAAACGTATGGTATGCATTTCAAAGAAAGTTCAATATCAAAGTTGAATCGAGAATATACATAAAAATCATTCTCCAAGATGACCTAGATATATATTTTAAAAAAAAGATTCAATCTCTCAGTTGAATTATATATTTAAAGAGTTCAATCCCCAAGTATTTATTTTGTACATATTGTGAAAAATGTTCAATAGCCAAGTTAAATTATGTATTCAAAAAATGATTATTCTCTAAAATAATGTAGATGTACTTATAAATCTACATGAAAAAGTCCTACTCATTATGTCCGAGCTGACGTATAAATTTTAAAGACAAAATTGAATATCCAAGTTGAATAAATATATATTTAAAAAAAGTTAAATCTTCAAGATGACATGTATTTAAAAAGTTCAATCAATATATATATTTTTTTCAATCTCCAAATTAATTGATTGATTGAATATTATACATATTTTTATGCCATCGAGGGCTAACATGTGTTCACTTAACCTAAATAATGTTTCTAGGGATCCTGGAAGGTGAATACCCCATCTAGGCAAGCACCTGATAACTTTCCCACTTGAATCAGCAGTGAGAGACACAATATAATGAAACACAATGCCGTATATCAATCATCACGGATTTGTTGCCGGGCGGGGATTCGAACTTGATCCCTGTATTGAGAGTCAAACGCTCTACCGACTGAGCTACTCTGGCCCGACTTCTCCAAGTTCAATTTCAACGAAAGTTTTATTTTGACGCTCAATACACCGTAAGCTCAGAGTCAATATACAATCTACATGTATAAATGTATAAATTTTAAAAAAAAATCCAATTTCGTAGACTAAGTTAAATTATGCAAACAATATTAACATAACAAACAGCGGTTGCTAGATTAAGGCAAAGATATAAATGCACATATGGACACATAATGTTATTTTGCTGGAAGCTAATTCAATTCCATAGGATATCCGTTTAAGGAGTAATGTAAGAAAAAACAGTAATGCTAGTGAAATGAACAAAAAAAACATTGTTTTGGAAACAGGGATTGCCACGGCGACTATCCGCGGCTGTTTATAATGTATCTAGTACGTCACAGAGGCTGTTGTATGGTTTAATGTATAATTATGTATATAAATCGATATTAAAAAAACTTAACCCACTGGATTAATTAGATAATTGTTATACCAAAAGAAAAACACATTAGAAAATACCGCATATAGTTCCAAGATGGCTGGTAATATCTCTAAACTGAGTTAGGATAATCGGCGATTAGGAACTTAGTTGTTTGACTATGTTTTCAGTGGTAGAATTTCATGGACGTACTTTTGTTTTTTTTACTTTTTAAAAAACATTTATCCTGACAAACTTTGGAACGCGAATACTTAACATAGGCAAATTTGCCAAGGTAAGCATTAAAAACACCTGTAACAAAGTATAAAAACATTCACAAACGGATATGCATTGCCAAGTCTAAACAAACATTACAAATACATGTACAAAAAACATAGTCTACATACAAGAATATGTACACCTAGGTTTACACCTATATAAACGGAAACGTATAACCAAGTTTACACCTAAATGAACGGATACGTATAACAAAGTGTACTCATACACAAACGAATACATATAACCAAGATGATACATATACATACATATACGTATAACCAAGGTTACACATACTTAAACGGATACGTTTAACCAAGATTACACATACACAAACGAAATGTACGTATAACCAAGTTTACACATACATAAACGAATACGTATAACCCAGTTTACATATTCACAAGCGAATACATATAACTAAGTATACACATTCAGAAACGAATATATATAACCAAGTCTACACAAACTAGAACAGATACGTTTTGCAAAGTATAGAAATACACAAACGAATACAAATAACCACATAAACAAACATATACGTATAACCAAGTTTTCACATTCTCAAACGGGTACGTATAACCAAGTTTACACATTCACACATGGATACGTATAACCAAGTTTACACATTCACACATGGATACGTATAACCAAGTTTACACATTTACAAACGGAAACGTATAACAAAGTTTACATATTAACAAGCGGGTACGTATAATCAAGTTTACACATTCACAAACGGATACATATATCAAAATTTTCACATTCACAAACTGATATTTATATTCAAGTTTACACATTCACACACGGATATGTATAACCAAGATTACATATTTATTTGGGACAACAAACCCTATAAAATTAAAAAGAATAACAATAATTCAAAATTATGAAAAAGGAGGATTAAAAATGATTGATTTAATCAAATTTGTTCATTCTCTTAAAGCGAGTTGGATAAAACGCTTATTCGATGAAAATAACGGGCCATGGAAACATATATATATATATATTCATCAACTAGAAAAAATTTGGTGGCACATTGCTTTTGGAGTGTAATCACAAATTGGAAGACATACAAAAACTATTTCCAAAAACAAAAATTCAAAAATATACTTGTTGCATGGGGAAAAATTAATGAAGCAAATGATAGAAAAATGGTTGGAAAGTAAGTTTGACTAAGGAATTAAGTATTTTGAACATATATTTGACTACAGAATTAAACGATTCTATTTCTTTGATTTTTTTCTCATTTCTCTATGATATTCCAAGGACTGTCTTTCTCAAATTTATATCCTTAATCTCAAGTATACCAAGCAAATTGAAAACCAAACTTAGCAACGAACAAATACATGTTATAAACACAAACGACATGATAGATAAATTAAAACAAACAAAACATGTGAATACACTACTATACAACCATTTGCTAAATAATAAAAAACATGATGATATTATCTAGCAACAAAAATAGACGGAACTCTTTGTAAATAAAATATTAAAATGGAGTGAAATTTACTATATGTCTATAGTTTCAACAACTCATACACAATTAAGAAACTTCAATTATAAATATATTCTTAGAATTGTAGCAACAAACACTAAACTGTTTAAATATAAAATGGTGAGTTCAAACTGATATGATTTTTGTAACATGGGCATATAGACAGTAAACCATTTATTCTGAGAATGCCCTATTACACAACACTTTTGGTCAAACTTAAAAATGTTATTAACTAATATGAACACTTCTCTAGAACTCAATCTAAAAATTATTACCTTCGCTACTCTTGGAAATCATAAAAACAGAAATGCTTTGAACTTCATTATTAATTGTGCAAAATATTATATATGTACAAACAAATGTAAGAAAACCATTCCAAGCTGCGCCAGCTTTCAATTTTCCTTTAAAATCAAAATGAAATTGAAAAAGAAATAGCTTTGAAATATGATAAATTTCACTATTTTATAAATAAATGAAGATTTTTCATCTTTAACAACTGATTCGTTACGAACACAGAAAAAACTAACTTAAACATTCAACTATACGCGCATGTCTGCCAAGACTTTCTTTTCTATCCTTCTTCCTAATCGATCGTCTTATTTTACTTCAAAATTTTATCTCTCATATATTAAATAGAAAAAAAATACACTTCTTATAGACAAGAAAATATGTATTGTTTGAGATTGAACAAATATTATTTACTATTCTCTATTTGCTTTAAAAAAAGAAATAAGATATAGATATACATGCATATATATATATATATATATATATAAGTTGAAATATGTATATTGTGTTATGTTTTGTTATGTAAATAAATATATATTGTGTAATATTACATTATTTGCTCTCTGTAATATATGACTAAATAAAATATATTTAACTGAAAAAAAAAGATTACATGTTCACAAGCGAATACCAAGTTTAAATATTCACAAGTGGATACGTAAAATCAAGTTTTAATATTGACAAGTTGATACGTGTAAGCAAGTTTAAATATTCACAAGTGGATACGTATAACCTTGGTTACATATTCACAAGTGGATTCGTATAACCAAGGTTACATATTCACAAGTGGATACATATAACCCAGTGTAGAGATACATCAACGGATATGTATAACCAAGTTTAAACATACACAAGCATATAGTTAAAAACAAATTTACACATTCATAAATGGATACGTAAAATCATGTTTACACATTCATAAACGAATACGTAAAACCAAGTTTACACATTCATAAACAAATACGTAAAACGAAGTTTACACATTCACAGGCGGAAACGTATAACCAAGTTTACCCATCCAGAAGCAAATGTGTTAAACCAAGTTTACACATTCATAAACAAATACATATAACCAAGTTACACATTCATAAACGTATGACTAAATGGACACATAACCAGACGGATACGTATTATCAAGTGTACACATATACAAACTTATACGTATAACCAAGTTGACACAGTCACAAACAAATACGTATAACCAAGGTTACACATAACCAAACGGATACGTATAACCAAGGTTACACATAACGAAACGGATACGTATAACTACGTTGACACAGCCACAAACAGATATGTATAACCAAGTTTACACATAAACAAATGAATACGTATAACCTATGTTACACATAACCAAACGGATACGTATAACTACGTTGACACAGCAACAAACAGATGCGTATAACCAAGTTTACACATAAACACATTGATACATATAACGAAGGTTACACATAACCAAACGGATACGTATAACTACGTTGACACATCCACAAACAGATAGGTATTACCAAGTTTACACATAAACAAATGAATACGTATAACCAAGGTTACTCATAACCATACAGATACGTAAAAACAAGTTGACACAGCAACAAACAGATACGTTTTATAACCCAGTTTACATATAAACGGAAACGTTCGGCCCAGCTTTCACATATATAAACGGATGTGTATATTAGAGGTCCATACTTATATTTTATATTTTTGTGATTATGTGTTTGTTTTTATTTCACACTGTTGACCATCAAATCAATTAACTTTTTTTCAGGTTGTATTTCACCGTGCAGTTTACAGTACCAAGTGTTTTGAAAAACAATATAACAGTAGTGAAATTATATTTGCCAAATTATAATATTCTTCCTGTTGCACAGAAATCTCTGAATTTCACTCTTGCTGCCAAATCCAATGTTTGACCCGATTCCACCAAAGAAGGGATTTCTTAGGTGAGGCTATACAGTAGATGTTGTACATTGTTTTCATTCTATATCCTATGAATCATATATTTATCATAATGATTGATATTATAATGTTATTTATCAAGTGAATGCATATTGGCTTACTTTAATATTGAGCTGAGGATTGTCGTATTGGCACGACGCCGTAGGGCGATGGTCAATTTAATAATCAGAGAGACTCAATATCAAAGTCAATATGAATTCACTCAATTAATGACATTTTCATTAATTAACTATTACATTCCATTTCAGTGTCTGCTTTAACGGTACTGTGTAAGAAATGTACCTTCGTGTAAATTACACAAGCACAAAACAAAAAAATAACGAAAATTATAGACTCTGCCAAATACGAAACAACTTTTGAAGCTAACTGTTTTTCATTAACTTACATAAATAAATTAATTGAAACTGACACTGTTATTGGCCTTTGGCCAATATGGCAATACATGTATTTGTACCAATAAATGGGTTAATTTGAGATCACTTAATTAATAACATTATGATATCAAAAAGTGACTCCCATATTGGCTTGGCGTCTTAACAAATCAAAACACTTGGTTTTCGATCTGGCCGAGCATCTTAACGAATCAATACACTCGGTTTTTGTTTTGGCCTTGTTTGGTCGTATTAGCTGGGTTTCTGTTCTTTACCATACGAATGCTGCAATTCACTCTTATGACACCCAACACGTAATAGTTAATTAATAAACACAGCTATGAATGTATTCTTTCATAGAATATCAAGAAAGAAATTAATATTATAACAATCGAAATATGTCACATTTCTCTCATGAACCCGTTTATTCATTCAGAACCAATCTAAGTGCGTGTATATTCGGTTATTGATATGCAATTCATTTTGTTTATCCATGTAAAGTAGTAAAAACCATTTCATCATTCAATGCAAATATACAATTAACTACCCATATGTATTTGAAGTTTTAAGTGCTATACAACATAATGTTACTAACTTTATTATATTTGTATTATGTTTTTACAAATACTGTTAAGATACAAATTGCAGAAAGAAAACAGTAGTTTCATTTGTTAACAACCGTAATATTTTTGAAAGTGTATGTGCTGTCATTATCAAATACTACAAATATCAACAACAAGAGTCCCAATTGGGCATGTAGCGCTGAGTGACCTTGACATTGGCCCCATTCAACCCAAAACATGATAATGTACCATGTTGGTTTGTTGTTATTTACAGTGGGGGAACACTGATTACATTAACAGGACGTAGACTCGACAATGCTAACCTTGCTACCATAAGAACCGAATATGGCGGAGTGTATACTGTGAGTTCAATATAACATATTTCTCAAATAATAATTTTTCATAATTTTGACAAATATAAAATGCTGGAGAATCACAATGACAAACGCCATATTTTTACACCAATATATCAAAGTTTATTAGTAGGGGAAAACCTCAGTTTCAATCTGAGTAGAAACACCACTTTTTCCCGAAGTGACTTGCAAACTTCTCACGTAAGGTTTCTAGACCGAGGTTGGCTCTAACGATGAGTGACAATTAGTCATTAGACGACAAAGCGTTTGATAACCATAGTGATCTTATGACTCTTTACCTCTCACTACTGAGATCGTGCGTTCGAGATCACCCCGATCAAAAAAACGTTCATGCCAGAAGGCTTGCAAGTCTATATACTTACTTCCACTCGGATACATTGTGTATTGGGGGTACATTTTCTTAACCTCTAATAAACAAACTCAATAAAATATAGTCTGTCATTTTGTTTTAATGGCTTCGTTCTGTACTTCCAAGATGTCTTGTGTCAGATCATTATTAGATATCATTTAGATAAACCCAACATCAATGCTTCACTTTGTATTATAAAAAATAATTGATATTCAACCATTTGCTATCAAAATCATGCACAATTTTTACTGTTTTAAACCTTTTTTATATAACATCTGAAATTCGCCTTTTTAATATTCAGTCGCATACTAGGACTAGGAACTAGGAACCAACTGTTCATCTGGTAACATACATAGACTAAGGTGGTGCCAGTTGATTCTTTCTATATATCACATGTTGTATGTAGGTGATATCTACTGTCAGTTATAATTACAGATAGAGATGTGCACAATAATGTCTGCTACAGAAACAATTTGTTCAATACCTGAGGCTCCAGACAACGTATCAGTACAAGATAGCGACTGTTCATGTGTATCTACAGTGGCGACGGTGGCGTTAGATGGAGTAACGGCAAAATTTACTATAACATACACGTACAATCCAAATATTACAATATTCAAAAACGATGAAAATAGCAATTTGATCGAATTTGACCCTAGTGAAGCCAAACTCACAATACCAGTCAGTATTTCAATATCATATACTGAACAGCTGACCTCCACTTTTTATATTTCCTATATCTTCAAAATATTGAGTATCGTTATAAAAATGTGTATATGACAATAATTGTTAAATTTGATAATACAAACTTGGCCATTGTTATCCTAGCAAATAGTATTTCTAATTCAAGTCAAAATCTCAAAGAAATTGCTTTTAAACTTTTTGGGAACGAGCTAGGTACATAAAATAATGGGTGGCGGTTTAGCTGTTCCGTTCAGTATATTACAAACATTTTAAAATATGAAACTAGTGCATAATTTTGCTATTGATGTGCGTTGTTAATTGTATCAATTTGTCAAACAATATATTAATCAGCTTCTTTTCATGTTCACTTAAAACACAAAGGATTATTCATGAAATTAAAAAAATATAAATAAGTATTTATATAAATTAACTTTTTTTAATTTTTGAATTGACATACCAAAAAATACAAATTAATACCACATACTTTGATATGTATGCCGACTGTTAAATATCGGCCCGTACTTTGACCCATTTCTCTAATATCTTGGAATCCTGGAGCATATTTCGTGCTAGGGGATATGAGGGGTGTTGCATATTTCATAACACCTCATGAACAGAATCAACAAAACTGAATCTGCTTTTTTCTTATGCCGCGTTTCCAAGATATATTTTTATCAGATAGTATTTCACAAACGCGGTGAAAAAAATCTATATGTATTTTTTTTGTTAAATTGTTGTCATGCTATATATGAACTTACATTATAATTGTGTATTGTGAATAATTACAGTCATTACATTATAATTAATCATAATTATGCATTGTGAGCCATAACAGCCATTACATTATAATTATATATAATTGTGCATTGTGAGCCATTACAGCCATAACATTATAGTTGATTCTAATTGTGCATTGTGAGCCATTATAGCAATTATATTATAATTGATTATAATTGTGCATTTTGAGCAAATATAGACATTACGTTATATTTGCAGATTGTGAACAATTGTAGTCATTACATTATAGTTGTGCATTGTAAAAAAAATCCGGCCTTTACATTATAAGTGTGTATTGTGAACAATTACAGCCATTATATTATAGTTGTGTATTGTGAACAATTACAGCAATAACATTATAATTGTGCATTGTGAGCCATTACAGTCATTACATTATAATTAATCATAATTATGCATTGTGAGCCATAACAGCCATTACATTATAATTAAATATAACTGTGCATTATGAGCCATTACAGTCATTACATTATAGTTGATTATAATTGTGCATTGTGAGCCATTACAGCCATTATATCATAATTGATTATAATTGTGCATTTTGAGATATTACAGACATTACATTATATTTGCGGATTGTGAACAATTGTAGCCATTACATTATAGTTGTGCATTGTGAAAAACTACAGCCTTTACCTTATAAGTGTGTATTATTAACAATTACAGCCATTATATTATAATTGTGTATTGTGAACAATTACAGCCATAACATTATAATTGTGCATTGTGAGCCATTACAGCCATTACATTATACTTGTGTATTGTGAATAAATACAGTCATTACACTTTAACAGTGCACTGTGAACAATTACAGCCGTGAACATTGTGAACACCGGAAACCATTGCAGCCATGATAAATGTGCAAATACAGCCATTACATTACACTAATACAATGTAAACAACTGCAGGCATTGAAACGTAATTGTGAATTGTTAACAATTACATCCATAACATTATAGTTGTGCATTGTGAACAATTGCAACTACTGCATTAAAAGTTTTTACTGTGAATAATTGCTGCCTTTGTACTATAAGTGTGCATTGTGAACATTGGTAACCATTGCAGCCATTATAATTGTGCAAATACAGTTATTACATTTCACTAGTGCAATGTTAACAATTACAACCATTACAGTACACAATCATTTTAAACATATCTTATTATTCAAATTTACATACATAAAAATCTGTTTAAATATAAATATGAAATAAAACGGAAGATAAAATCTTAAACAATTGCAGGGAGAAAAGTTAAACCTAGCTGCTACTATGTCTGACTTTACTGTCACGGTTGGTATAGAAAACTGCACAATGGTAGAATTGACCGATACGAAACTAGTTTGTATTCCACCGAGCAAACAACCACAGCCGGGAATACCAGGGGCAGAATACCCGGAAGTTAATGTGAGTTCTTAGAATAAATTACATTATTATTACAATAAAATACCATAAAAACTAGGATTGTTTGTTAGATTGTTTATGCTAATAATTGTGTTATTAAATACAGGCATTGTTCAGTCTACCCTTATTAATTAATTAGACAACTCAATAATAAAAATAATTACTTGGCTGTCAAATGTATTATATAACACATAATTTATATATATGATCGACCAAAGGCCGTAAAATAATGTATAATGACACACAATTGTACCAAATCTCGATATTTAATCTATGTTCATGTTTGATTTAACATTCATTTACCTTGTATAACAAACAAGCAAAAACATTACATTTCACATAATATGTCCTAATTTTCAATTCCATTTACCACGCTAACACAAAACAAAATCAAAATTTAATTTTGGCAGGTCAAAGGTTTTGTTATAAGAAAAAATATTGAAGTAAGAAGATGGCAGATTATTTAACTGAAAGCATGAGCATAACAATAGGAAGACTATGGTCCTAAACTATTCACCTGATACAGAAGAAACTATTCTGATTAATTTTTTAAGGTGGTATACTGTCATGTGACATGTTATAGATGGTATATCCCGTTTTATTGGTTAAAGAAGACTTCAGAATGAAAAGGAGTAGAACAATCGTCCTGTCGCAAGTAACTGACAAACTTTCTCACATAATTATTTTTTTAAGCACGGGCTCGAACCGAAGACCTTCAGCGGTGTGATGTACATTTTAATTAAATGACAGAAACTTAGACCATTCACCACAATGGACCATGTATTGATGACTCAAAATAGAGATGAAGCTAAAAGTAGACATAAACCGTTGTCTAAAGAAGTTTGATTTGACTTAGATGACTTACATGTTATGACCATATTGGACCTTTTGATGCCAATTAAATTGATTAACAATATTAACAATTCAGTAAATTCAACACTTCGCTAGCGTTCCAGTGCGTGAGATATGTTTAAATATCTTAACTCATTAAAATAATATCTAAGTTACATTTTACTTCCTCGATACTCCACAAAACTTCAAGAAATAGTTACCTCAAAGCTACTTACAAAACGAGTACAAGTATCCGTGTGGGTCGAAATTACATTCAGGGACGAGGCTCTCAATGGGAGAAAACAGACATATACAATCTCAGGACGGTTTATTTGTGTTTTTATCCTCCAAGCGTATTGTGTAATATCGTATTTGTTATTAGTACTGGCAAATGTGATAAAAGAATTTTCAGTAAGTTAACTATTGATTACTGTATAAAACAGAACTGTGTAATGTTAACTGGTATCAAAATATATATACCATCCTGTTTAAGGTTACCGTGGGAAACATTCAGAAGACGGTTGGGTTTCTCAGGTACAAGAAGTTAGAAGAGCTGGTGACCCACCTGACCATTATCATCGCCGTTGTCATAAGTGTATTGGTCGTTTTAGTAGCCTTAGGTAATGTCTATCTTTAAATTCAATGACATCCATCATTTGCTATATATATATTGTTTAATAACTCAACATTGATTTACAATGATACTAACAAAATATACATAATAATTCCACACTGAAGACTCGCTGAAAATAAAAATCTGAAATAAATTGAACAATTCTGCCTGATGTTTATCGTGTATGTATTATATATAATCAGAAACGGGCATACACATTTTTTGACCTTTTCTTTTAAGATCTTGGAGTCTTGCACAAATTTCTCAAGCACACAAAATAAATGTGCCGTTTCTTTTACAAATCTTTTAGATCACTTTTTAATATAGGTAAAAAAAAAACAAACTCATTCCATCAAAATATATATCAACTACATTGAATATGTAATGAATATTATTTGTGTTAAGTCGTACTTATGAATTAATTAATGAGTCACCGAAATTAAACATTTTTAAGTGATCTTTTTATTTTATTTTCACCCCATTCAGATCACCCGTAATTCGTAACATTTTCATGTTTAATACATTGTGTACCATTCTAGGAATAACGACAGCGTGTTTCCTGTACAGGAAGTTTGGAAGTAAGGTAAAGGAACTGGAAAGTACTTCAGCTGCAAAAGATTTGAAACTATCTTCGATAGAGGGCAGGTGAGACTATTATACGGGGGTCGTGCAAAATGTTTTGTCACTCATGAGATTCTGTATTTTTATCCCAGGTATATTTTAAAACGCCTCACTGCACTTCATTAATGTAAATTGCTTTTCAAATGACCGAAATATTTAAGTCTGAAATATATGCAGTCATATACAATGACCATTTTATAAGTCATCTTGTAACATGGACGAAAATACTGAAATTCGTGGCTATATAAAATGCCCCACTAGGCTTGGTATAGATGCAAAGCAATAATTGATGAACTGAGTGATATTTCTATGCGTACAGTATTGGTAGGTTAAAACTTTTACAGCGCTGGGAAATTGTCTGTCAAAGATGACACCCGCCGAAGACCTAAAACCTCTATTCTCTATTCAAACATCGGTACTGTACAGACTGTGGTGGAGCAAAATGCCCGATTGTCGGTGAAAGAAATAGCCAGTAGAGCTTGCATATCAGAAAGCAGCATACAAACGATTCTCAAAAAGCACCTCACCTGAGAAAGATTTGTGCTAGGTGGGGACTTCATTTGGTCACTGAGTTAACAGCGTCTAAAATGTTCCTGGGAACTTCTGAAAATACAACTGTAATAGTCGGGTTATTTCTAACTTGCTAACAGTTGACGAAACTTGTGGGTACACATGTTTAAGCCACAGAGAAAAGCTGATAACGAGCAATGGAATCGAAAAATCAAGCTCGCCTATGTACGCCAAGAGAACCATCAGTACGAAGAAAATGCTGTACGCCATTGTCATGTGTCTTGTCCATCTGGTCATACAGTCACTGGACGCTTCTATAATAACTGTGCTGACTAAAGCCAAAAAAATATCGTCCAATCGACCAAGCAAAGGATGGTCAGGGGTCTATCTGATTCATGACATCGCCTCCTCTCCTCAGGTGCGAGGATATTTTGGCTTTCTTGGCGTCTGAATACGTGCATGTTGTAAACAATCCGCCTTACTCACCAGACCTGGGTCCATGCGACTTCTTTTTATTTCCAAGTCTTAAAAATGTTTTCTGGGAAGAAATATTAGACCAGAAATTCTCTTGGCAGCGCTATCTACCAGTGTCTCCAACAAATACCAAAATAATACTATCTGACTGCATTTCACGACTTGGTTACAAAAATGTGTTTCGGTAAAGGGGAAATACTTTAAACGTTTGCAATAAATATATCTTTGATAAATGATGCACTTCAAAAATCCAAATTCAATGACTAAATCTTTTGCAGTAACCTCGTATATAAAATGTTAATATTCCTGTCATTGTACAGAACACATCTATTCAATTTTAAATTCCTCATCAAAAAGGAGTATTTTTAAGATATGGGTAATCATATATGTTTGTACGTTGTTTGGCTACTGCTCACTGCTATATACACCTTCCCATGAACAGGGACAGTACCCTTTAGCTTGGGATGATCTAGCATAGAACTACCACATCCCTGGATTCGCCATTGTTGTTAAAATGAGGTATGGACGTCGTAATACCGTGTCAAAATATGAAGGTCTTGAATTCAATGTTGGATTTAGGATTTTGTGAAATCCGGAATCTCATGACTAGCTGATATCATTTTCATTATTATTATGTTTTCTTCTTTATCCACACTAATTATAAACGGGTCTTCACGTTTTATTCGTTTGTGCATTCATTCGTTGTGTGTGTGTGTGTGTGTGGGGGGGGGGTAGAGGGCGTTAGGAATGTCAACGAAACAAATATTATCTTTTTTCTTGGGTGCGACAAATAATCCAACACGGCTTTAGGAGAAACACCCATTGTTGTGTCCCTTGTTCTTGCAGTCGCTGCACGATCAAAGAGGCATATTTTGCGGTCGGCCGTAAAAGCGTAACCACAGAATCAAAATTGTATTTTAGTTAACTGTTGTATTTACAAACTAGCGAACAAATAATTTAGATAAAATATAACCCGCGTGACGAATAGTAGTTGTGCTCGTTTAAACGAGTATTAAAACATTATTATACGCACGTGATAATAAATTTTGAGAAACAAATTGTTTCGTAACCTATTTATGTTTATATAATGTTTTCTCTATACTTTATACCTGTAAAATAACTAGAAAAGGGTAAGAAATTAGTAAATCATTCTAGAGGTATTAAATATAATGTATTGTGTTTTATATCTACAGGTTACAAGAATCGGAGGCACGTAATAACGAGTATGTTACCCAGTCTACAAATGTGGATGATCCGTATGCGTATATAGATGATCCCTACCACGAGATTGACACCGATAAAACTGCGAATACATATCAAGATCTTGATGCTACAACTAGAACCGTTGGCTACACTGAAGCTGTATCAAGGGACTCTGGTTACATACACCCACAATCTACATCTAGAAGCTCTGACCAAGGGCAAACAGATAACGAACATGGAAATGACGGCTATATACATCCTCAGTCGGAGCTGAAGAATTTCGACTATGAGCATCCACAAGCTACATTTAAAAGCTTAGACCAATGGCAACGAAATGACGAATCTGGAAAAGACGGTTACATACATCCACAGTCGGAGCAGAAGAATTTCGACTATGAGCATCCGCAAGCTACATCTAAAAGCCCAGAACAAGGGCAACCAAATGACGAATCTGGAAAAGACGGTTACATACATCCACAGTCGGAGCAGAAGAATTTCGTCTATGAGCATCCACAAGCTACATCTAGAAGCTCTGACCAAGGGCAACCAGATGACGAATCTGGAACAGACGATTACATGCATCCACAGTCGGAGCAGAAGAGTTTCGATTATGAGCAGCCACAAGCTAGACCACCAACTTATCTGCAGCTACAAGGTGATTCGAGTGATTCGAGTTATGAGGATACAGATGCACTCCGAGCATAATAAGTAAAGGAATACAATATATGCTTTAAATGCAATATGCAGAAGGTTATTAATAAATTATGTATATTATTTTTACACATTATAGTAATTTGTGCCTAATGTAATTCGTCACACTACAGACTCGCGTCCTCCTTTAGTGACGGCCATACACATTTTGCGCTAATTACAAAACGTAGTTTGGTTTAAAATATTCTAAAGAGGGTTCATATAATATAGAGGGATGTTTTGCTGCAGATTAATAAGGCAAATGCTTGCCTAGCATATACTGCAATTAGAAATCACTTTTTTTAAAAATGTGACTTTCATTAGATTTATAAACCGGGTGTAATTAAGAGCAGTTACCGCACTGTCCTGCCTTTTTAATGGCTGATGAACATGTTGATGCATTTTTATGAGCGGATACATTTTTACTATGGAAACATACTTTAAAGGCTTTTTAATGGAAATTGATTTTACATTGGGAGAGCTAACTTTATTGTATGATAGAACATAGAGCTTAATTCAACTGTGTGGTGACACCATGTATGGAGTTTCACAGTAGACTGCACAGGTTACCTTTGCTGTCTTACTTGTTAATTTGTTGAATTTGGTTAAGCAACGTACAAGTGTCATAATCCTGGTATATGGAAAACAAGGAAGGATTCTGTTCGTGTTATTGCGTTTGTTGCGTTAAAGAAATTACAGATGACACGTTCTTTTGAAGTCAATTCATTCAATAATATGATTTCATCAATAAGATATATGTGCAAAATATATTCAGTCGATTCCATCCGTGGAAACAACTACATATGATGATGGATAGACATATGACGATTTTATCAAGAAAAAACAACAACATTACATACTGTAAACATAATATATTTCTTATTCTTGTACGATGAAATTGTGGTACCTAAAGCAAACAAAGGAAAATTAATGAATTTATCGAAACAATTCGCAATAAAAATATTTTTTCTAATACGCAGTATACGTGTGTTACTAAAAATAGATGGACAGACATTTATTTCCAGCTTTCAGAGATATGGTAAACTTCATCTCAACATACTACTAAAGCAACCAAGAAAGTGAAGGAGACAATGTCAACTATCTCTCCATGGTCTGTTTGTTATAAAAACAATCTATTATACAAAGTAAATACGTTGGAAGGTGCATAGCTCGATATATTTTATAACGTTAATTATCAATTCAGAAAAGACATTTATAAAACAAAATGATGAACATGTGTAACAAAAAGACCGAAGGACATGTCATGTTATAATTAATTTGAACAGACATTCCTATTTGAGGCCATATTGCATTGGTTATAAACAGTACATGTTATATTAAGGTTTAATTTATGGTAATGCTGTAACAAGTAAAAAATGTGTTTGTTTATGTATTACAGTTGTAAGTAAAAATGTTGGTAAACGTGTACTAATTTACAGGATGAATGAAGACTGAACTTGCATATACTATCACCAATATCACTATTGAGAAAAAAACAACAACATATTTTTTAATGAAACGTGTATTGATGTTGAAACAAATTAACATATGACTATGTAGTGCAGTAGTTAACCAAAACATTGAACACTTGTATTAAATCGTATATACATTTGTATTAATGCACATTATAATTTCTTAAAGTAAAATGGATATAAAGTGTGGACATGCATCACGCCTTATTGTTTTCATATTACATTTATCTAGTATTTTCAGCTTTTGATGATGTATTTGTTAATATGTGTGTGTGAGTGTAAACATTACTACAAACTTAATTACACAAAATGTATTAACATATCCTTTTTTATTCTTACATATGGCTTTTGTAATATTTTTGTATGTTAGGGCGACCCAAGCATGTTTGGTAGAACAAGTTTAATATTATATAAACATTTATATAAAAGTGAAATATATTCATATAACTTCTTATTCACATGTTTCGTCTTTAGTATATAAGGGCAGTCTCAAGCGGACATACGCCGTATATGTGTCAAAAAAGAACCTAATACAATATATGATATAAAACTATAAGACGTCAAAATTTGGTTTAAAGTAGAGCTTTACAATAAAATATATTATAAAGATATCAGAAAATATGTGAGAAGTTTATTGAAATAGGTATATGATATATGACTGTTTTGAACACTTTTCAGTAATTATTAACGTATGTTATGATACACTTATATTCAACATGTTTTGGATATAGTATGAATTTAGTTATAGTGTGATACTGGATACTGTTTATCAACGTGAGTTAAAAGCATGCATACATATATGACAATCTATTACAAAACATTACTATAAGGGAAAAGGATTAATATTATTTTTTACTACAAATATAACTTATATGGTAATAATAAGTGAAAAGCAAACGACACAAATAGGAATTTATTGCATTTCTCAAATACTTTTGTATCATTTAGAATTTTCACCTTTTTTACATAGACATGCTTTATGCTATTCATGATTATATAAAATATTAATTTGGAATGGTATAAATATTCATATAATACACTTAATTGTACTTGTTAAAAACTATATGTAGATAATATCGGAAAAAAATGTATATATTATATACGGTATGCGAGTGAAAAGTAAAGAATATACAGAAATAATGTGAAACATAAAGCGACAAGTAAAGCCTCTTAAAATATTAGGAACGATTCGTCCTGTTAAATCATGCTGATTGGTGCTCAATATGTCATAGGACATTTGTTTGATATTTTGGATTTAGTAGTTTTGGCAATAAAATATTTTTTCCATTATAGTTTTGATAATATATAAATACATGTATATAATCTTTAAACGAAATAAATGCGAAAACTATTTATACATCAAATTGACAAATAAAGGTAATACATGCTCATACACCAATAAAATATTTGAAAAAAATGTTGATTCTTATTATATTTTGCAAAACATTACTGTATATATATTGCATGTTTGTAATCATTAGTTAGTATCTCCTTTTGAAGATAGAAAATGCAACTCTTGACAAACAATTGAAGACGAATATCATTTCATTATGGAGTGATCATTATATGTAGAATTACGTAGAACATTTATAAATAAATACTTTTGGTATATACCAAGTATGTATAAACTAGTACAACTTTTCGGTAGTAAAGATGAAAATGAAGTTAGAAATTTAAGCATATATATTTTTAAATCTTTTGACAAGCGGAATATCATTGAAAATACATAACACTATTGTATTTACCGTGTTTCTGGCTTAAACTGTATTTGATATATATGTAAAATATATATACGTATGAATGTGTACATGTATATGCATATCGTATGTGTAAGTAAATACTTGTGTTATGACATGTGTTACTAAATTATATGCATAAATAAATTGTTAAGCATATTCATTTTTAAATCATATGAAATAAATTTATATTTTTCAATGATCTGACTAAAAAAAAAGTCTCCTTGTAAACATGTTGATTGTGGCTTAAAAAATAAATAAATAATTTGTATATTCTAATAATTATAAAGGTTACTTACTTGTGTTTTATCATCATACATGTACTTTCTCCGTAACAAGAATACATGACAGTATTTCTCTATTTCTGTGTTTGATTTTCCACAAATTTTTGATGTATGGATTTGAGAAAATGTAACTTCATTAAATAAAACCAATTGATTAACATGCATCTGGTATATTTGTTTTATGTATGTATATATGTATGCACATTGCGTTATGCATACGTGATATTTTCTCTCTCTTTTTTTACCCTTTTTTGTAATATTAGATACAGTATGTATTACGTCATGTATGTAAATTTATTCCTGTTTTGTATATGTTCACACGGGCCTATGCCTTTTGAATTCAAATAAAAGTTTCGTCTTATATGCATGTTTGTAATCATTAATTGTTTAAAATGGCGCGTACCTTTGTGATTGTGAAATGTTGTTTGTTATACTGTTTGTATGGTCATCAATACATGTGATACTTGTTATATCCACTTTTTTACCCTTGTTCTCACCAACACTCTTAGTTTGCAACATAATGCACATAGTGAATATTAAAGTACCTTCCCCAAATAACGATATAAATGATATGTGGAGAATTCTAAATCCAAATTCAAAACATTATACATGGCACTCCTACCATAAAAACGCCCATATTTGGCAGGCTAAACTTTTTTCTTGTTTCGAACAACCTAGTAAATGCTATAACAGAATGTAAAACTAAATAGAGGATATTTGTTTGTTTCGGTGTAAGATCGAATTATATTTCACCAAGAGATCACCAAATGTCATATTTTGGTGATCATGAGATGAAATATCATTTAATCTTACACCAAAACAAACAAAGTTTATATTTATTTTATGCATTTACATAATTTTTGTTTATTTTTACCTAAATTCGCCATTATATATTATTGGATTTATAAAAAAAATATTAAGTCCTTTTTTTTTAAATATTTTGTTTTCAAATTAATATACAATGACAAAAAAAATTTAAATTCATAATTTCACTGTTTGAAACAGTGAATTATCAAAAATAATCCACTGAGAAATCTCTATAACTCACCAAAAAGCATAAAATAAAACGTGTTTGCTGCCATATCATTCGTTAGTATACTTTAATATAAATGTAGATAATCAACATCGAGGTCAAGAATTTTTAAATTTTATAATAGGATTACTTATAAGAAAAGAATTATCAAAACAACATAAAACTCTCGATACAAGAAATAGCCGATATCAATAAAGAAGCTAATCTTAACACGTTATGGGGGAGTTATTACACGTGTTACTAAATATAGTAACAGATTTATACTAAATTTCGTCTTTTACCACTATTAAAATAAGTTCATAATGACCTGACTATTGACGTAGTAAATCATTTCTTTTGGCGCAGTATTCTTAGTCGTTGTATTGGAGCATACTTCCCTGCAGGAATTGATTTTATCTTAGTTAAATTAGCATGCATGAGCCAAGGTTTTCCGTCATGATAAACCACCGTTTCAGTCAACTTTACATTTGGTAAAGAAGCATTATAAATTCAGATGGTGAGCTATCTCTCATTATTCTTTCGGAGCAGATGGGGTCAGATGGATCAATTGCGTTATTGAAAGCTACAACAGTAACGTATTTGTTGCCAGTAAAGTTTGCTGGCAGCTTTATGGAATTTTCGCCAGGTCATTTTGATAATTACATAATGCGTGGATTCGTTTAACATTTGTAATTCGTTTATGGCTAAGCATTTATCAACAAACCTACTCTATAAAATTTAATTCCGCTCTCTAATTGAAACGACTTATAAACATACATTTAGTCTATTATTTGATATCGACTAACCTTCAAATACGATGTCCGGTTCTGGTGGTGATCCATCCATGATGACATCAATATGCTCCACGTTGGATAGTTTGGCCTTGTTTGTCGCCTTGACGGTGAAATGATAATGACGATTGTGTACCCCGCTATTCTTACTTAAGTTGACCACTGAACTAGGATTTAAGATTTTGTTGTCTCTGAATATTTCACAATGACCAACATCTGGGCAATAGCATCGTTTTGTATCGTTTGGACACCTAGCCTGAAAAGCATTACAAATATACTTATAACATCGATAAGCTTATTAACAATCTTGTCGACATGCAAATAGCAAGCAATGCAATTTCATAAAAAAGGAGATATTGATTGATCAAGATATTGATTGATTGAATATTAAGCGTCATTTCTTTTTAACAAACAATCAGTTAACTGAATCAGTTTCCTTAAACCCTGGAAGGTCGACCAGTACTCGAACACAGTCCATCTCCCAAAGTAACTGATAAATTTCCCACTTGAAGCAGAGGTGAGAGACAAATGATAATGAGTCGCAATGTCGTATATAAATCATCCCGGAGACTGTGGCCGGGCAGGGATTCAAACTCACGACTGATGGATTGATAGTCAGACGCGCTACCGCTTGTGCTAATCGGGCCTGGCAAAGAATAAAAGAGACGAAGACATCCTATAACAAGGTTGTTGTTGTTTTACTTTAGACTTTAAGCAGGAACCAACCCAAATGTTAGCTCACTCATCAGCCCAGACGGCTAATTCATATAAAATATATCGATATACATCTATGTGACATAATACATATATATGTATAGTTTCGATGCTTTTATTATTTCACGTATACTGACTGCAGGGAGGAGTGGCGTATGTCTTAATTCTGAGGTCAAATGTCGATATTGAAAAAGAAATCACCAAATCTAATAATTCCGAGTTTATTTTGCTGTTCTTTTGGTTTGACTGGATGTTATGTTATTCTACAGCATACAATACATCTATTTGATATCACGTTTATATCTTAAGCATATTCAAAACAGTCGTTCGATATTGCTGTTATTACACTTGTTATATATTTGTTCTACATATAGTAAAAAAACAAGCTTGTTTTTTTTGTATGATATAGCTTCAGTCCACAGGGCATATTAAAAGTCACGTGTGACGACAGGGCAAAAATCCATATGCGAAGGCCAAAACATCCATATGTAAGGGCCAAAAATCCATAATAATTTCCATGTTATAGTGTTTTAATATAAATGTTTAGCGAATTATGAATGAAACATATGCCAAAACCCGTCTATTCGTGTATTCACACATGCATCCAACGACGACAACCGTCAGCAACAATTAAAATGGCAGAAGCAGTCATCGCCTCTCTGTCTAACACACTTTTGGAGTCATACCAACCGATAGCACAGAATAGAAGTAATGGTTGTGCAAACGAAGTGCCCACTGGAACTGTGCAATTTGTCGAAGACATCAAGGAATTATCTAGAGTCCATATAAGTCCTTGAAGACATGACGAATAAAAAACAAAATGTAAAATAAAATACGACGTGAAAAAATTGTGCAACTGCTTTGGAATCCCGCTGGAAGAACTAAATATGCATTTAGCCAGATTTTTTCTTGCAATTCACTCCTTGGTGAAGGTATATTTAGTTTTAATCGTTGAATAAACCATGCTTTGTTAACTGATTGTTAATGGACACCATGTCGTCATGTCGTGCATAAACAAAAGAGCGATAACTCAAAGGGAAGTAACTGTACACTATCTGTTTGAGAGGCACGCAGTGGGGTTTCATATGCATTAGTGTGCTATTTTCAATATAGTCTTTTTACGAACAAATAGGTTCAGTCGTAATTAGCATCTTTATATATTTTCAGAATGTTTGATGAAATAGTTATTATTGGTATCTCCTTGGTATCTTGAACTGATATGTGATATTTTACCAAATCGTTACTAGCGTCCGAACTGCCGAACGACCATTTGATGGTTTCAATACTACCGCGCGGATCAAGGGTTGCGAATGAAAGTCTTTGTCCCCATGGACATCTCACGTGCCAAACATTGTTGATATGGGGTTTCAAAGCAACACTGTGCACTGTTGTAGATTCATTATAAGTATTATTTACAATGTGAATGGCGCGAAATTAAAAGTGTAAATCTCACCATTCGAAATTTTGGTTAAAGATTTTTTTTCAATGTATGAGTATTGCAGTTATAAGGTCTATTTGTTTGTTTGTTTGGATTGATTATCAGCCTCAACCAAATTTGTACTTTTGTGACAAATATCGGAATATTCGAGCGCGCTGTCCCTTCGACAATTTTTTGCTTTTATTCAGATCACTTTCAACAAGGACCTACATTTCTATCTAATTCCTTGCTTTCAGTTATACAATAAAATAAATATTGAGAATTAGTGGTGAAGGCCATTCCCTGGCTAAGATATAGCGGAGAGTGTTGTTTAGTATGACTTACTTGTGGAATCTGTTACCGGTATTTGGAGAGTGTTTTTTAGTGTGATTTAGTTGTGGAATCCGTTACCGGTACTTCGAGAGTGTTGTTTAGTGTGACTTAGTTGTAGAATCTGTTACCGATATTTGAAGAGTATTTGAAGAGTGTTGTTTAGTGTGATTTAGTTGTGGAATCCTTTACCGCTATATGGAGAGTGTCGTTTAGTGTGATTTAGTTGTGGAATCCGCTACTGGTATTATATTAGGTCGAGACTTTGGTTAGTGCTGAAATCCGTTCCGATGTTTTGATAAAGTACAGTGTGTGGTCTATAATTAAGGATTCTTCCCAGTTTCTGATAAGTTTAGTCGTTCTTGTGCTGTTATAAAATATAGTATGTGATTTAGAGTTATCAGTCCATCCCAGGTTATGATAAAGCGAAGTGTGTGAAAGCCATTCCCGAGTTATAATAAAGCGAAGTGTGTGAAAGCCATTCCCGGGTTGTGATATTGTACAGTATGTGGAAGCCGTTCCCGGGTTTTGATATTGTACAGTGTCTGGAAGTCATTCCCTGGTTGTTATATTGTACAGTGTGTGAAAGCCATTCCCGGGTTGTGATTTTGTACAGTGAGTTGAAGCCGTTCCCGTTTTGTGATATTGTACAGTGTGTGAAAGCCATTCCCAGGTTGTGATATTGTACTGTGTGTAAACCACCCCTGATGGTGATATTGTACAGTGTGTGAAAGCCATTCCCGGGATGTGATATTATACTGTGTGAAAGCCATCCCGGATTGCGATATTGTGCAGTGTTTGAAAGCCATTCCCGGGTTGTGATATTGTACAGTGTATGGAAGTCATTTCCGGGTTATGATTTTGTACAGTCTGTGGAAGTGTCAACAAAGGAAGTGTCAACAGTATAACAGCCATCACCAAAGGAAGTGTTAACAGTCTCACAGCCATCACCAGCCAGGGGGAAGTGTCAACAGTCTTACAACTATCACCAAGGGGAAGTGTCAACAGTCTTACAGCCATCACCATAGGGAAGTGTCAACAGTCTTACAGCCATCACCATAGGGAAATGTCAATAATCTTACAGCCATCACCATAGGGAAGTGTCAATAATCTTACAGCCATCACCATAGGGAAGTGTCAATAGTCTTACAGCCATCACCATAGGGAAGTGTCAACAGTCTTACAGCCATCACCATAGGGAAGTGTCAATAGTCTTACAGCCATCACCATAGGGAAGTGTCAACAGTCTTAAGGCCATCACCATAGGGAAGTGTCAATAGTTTTACAGCCATCACCATAGGGAAGTGTCAACAGTCTTACAGCCATCACTTAGGGGAAGTGTCAACAGTCTTACAGCCATCACCATAGGGACGTGTCAACAGTCTTACAGCCATTACCATAGGGCAGTGTCAACAGTCTTACAGCCATCACCATAGGGAAGTGTCAATAGTCTTACAGCCATCACCATAGGGAAAAGTCAATAGTCTTACAGCCATCAATAAAGGAAGTGTCAACAGTTTTACAGCCATCAACAAAGGCAGTGTCAACAGTCTTACAGCCATCAACAAAGGCAGTGTCAACAGTCTTATAGGCATTAACAAAGGAAGTGTCTACAGTCTTACAGCAACAACCATAGGGAAGGGTCATCAGTCATGCAGCCATCACCAATGGGAAGTGTCAACTTCCTTACAGCCACCATCAAAGGAAGAGTCAACAGTCTTACAGCCACTATCAAAGTATGTGCAACAGTCTTACAGCAATCACCAAAGGAAGTATCAACAGTCTTACAACCTTCACCAAAAGCAGTGTCAACAGTCTTACAGCCATCACCAAAAGCAGTGTCAAGAGTTGTACAGCCATCACCAAAGGCATTGTCTACAGTCTTACAGCCGTCAACAAAGGCAGTATCAAAAATCTTACAATCATCAACAAAGGCAATGTCAACAGTCTTACAATCATCAACAAAGGCAATGTCAACAGTTTTACAGCCATCATCATAGGGAAGTGTCAACAGTCTTACAGCCATCACCATAGGGAAGTGTCAACAGGCTAACTGCCATCACCAAGGGGAAGTGTCAGTAGTCCTACAGCCATCACCAAAGGAAGTGTCAACAGTCTTACAGCCATCACCACGAGGAAGTGTCAGTAGTCATACAGCCATCACCAAAGGAAGTGTCAACAGTCTTACAGCCATCACCATAGGGAAGTGTCAACAGTCTTACAGCCATCACTATAGGGAAGTGTCAACAGTCTTACAGCCATCACCGTAGGGAAGTGTCAACAGTATTATAGCCTTCACCATAAGGCAGTGTCAATAGTCTTACAACCATCACCATAGGGAAGTGTCAACAGTCTTACAGCCATCACTTAGGGGAAGTGTCAATAGTCTTACAGCCATCACCATAGGGAAGTGTCAACAGTCTTACAGCCATTACCATAGGGAAGTGTCAACAGTCTTACAGCCATCACCAAGGGGAAGTGTCAATAGTCTTACAGCCATCACCATAGGGAAAAGTCAATAGTCTTACAGCCATCAATAAAGGAAGTGTCAACAGTTTTACTGCCATCAACAAAGGCAGTGTCAACAGTCTTACATCCATCAACAAAGGCAGTGTCAACAGTCTTATAGGCATTAACAAAGGAAGTGTCAACAGTCTTACAGCCATCACCATAGGGAAGTGTCAATAATCTTACAGCCATCACAATAGGGAAGTGTCAATAGTCTTACAGCCATCACCATAGGGAAGTGTCAACATTCTTACAGCCAAGACCATAGGGTAGTGTCAATAGTCTTACAGCCATCACCATAGGGAAATGTCAACAGGCTAACAGCCGTCACCAAGGGGAAGTGTCACTAGTCCTACAGCCATCACCAAAGGAAGTGTCAACAGTCTTACAGCCATCACCATAGGGAAGTGTCAGTAGTCCTACAGTCATCACCAAAGGGAAGTGTCAGTAGTCCTACAGCCATCACCATTGGGAATTGTCAGTAGTCCTACAGCAATCACCAAAGGGAATTGTCAACAGTCTTACAGCCATTACCATTGGGAATTGTCAACAGTCTTACATCCATCACCATAGGGAAGTGTCAGTAGTCCTACAGCCATCATCAAAGGAAGTGTCAACAGTCTTACAGCCATCGCCATAGGGAAGTGTCAGTAGTCCTACAGCCATCACCAAAGGAAGAGACAACAGTCTTACAGCTTTCATTTAGAATCTTTGTAAAACTTTGTCAACAAAATAAAAGTTCATTTAATTTTACTTGGAGTATATTGGCACTATATTCTTTTACCGTTTTGATGAAGAAGTCTATAAATGGCCCTGTTACCATTAAAAACAAAACATGAGTTTTAAATTATATGCCAAAATCCTGCTGCCCACCTGCCTCATCTCTTGTCCCATTACAGCAACTACCAATCTTTCTGAGCAACTGCATCAGTTCTGTTTACCTTTATAGTTGTTTGTGTTCAGATATGCAATTGACAATTCTTTTACATATTCTTTTATATAAAATGATCAATATCATTATATTTTCACCAAATAATGCAATACTACATTACCCATACAACGAAGACAGCAAAACGACTAAGGTAAAACCCGACAACACATAACTAACATTACGCGTTGTGTGCGAAAGGTACACTTTTAGAAAATCGTCACTCAACGTTATTAGTAACTTAATAGTTTAATTAAGAGTCATTAGTAAAAATTAAAAATATATAATTGATATGTCAGAGTTCAAATGCCGATAATATTTTATTTGTCTTTAAGAAAGACGTGTATTTAGCACACATATACTACATACTAATTGCATACAGAATGGTGTACTCTGTGAACAGTATTTTATTTATTTCATTAGTTTCTCAACAAAAGAAATGTAATAACAACGCAATAAAAAATAATTAAAAAATAACGCCTTAAAATACTTTCACTAAATTATCAGTATGTTTCGAGATCATTTAAACCATTGTAAAAGTAATCAAGAATGTTACTAGATCGTTCATCTGTGGCAGAGGAGATAATGCCAATGAAAATATTGTTGATAAAGCAAGGGATATACCCCAGACATATAAATTCAGTCAGTTAAACTACAATCACATGTACTGTGTAAGTTTATTGAAGCTCAAGTGAAAACTGCAGGTGCTAAAGTGTACATACCATCATATATTACACTTTTGACAGATAAAGGGTTGTAACCTCTACAATAACACTTATTATCGTATTTGGTGCATCGCGTGATCACGCCGACATTAGCAGGACTTTGCCTTTGGCATAAAAATCGCCAAAAAACTGTTGTTTTCGTTACTTGAAATTTAGTTCATTATTTTTTTAAAATGCCATATTAATTTTACAGCATTTCATCAGTTTATCAATGGCACTTTTGTTATAAAATGATCAAAAATAATACATTTCATCAAAAATACAACATCGCTATAACAAGACAGCGGGGCGTGGTCTAATGGATAGAGTGTTTGCCGCTCACGCCAGAGGTTGCGGGTTCGATCCCCCGCTCGGCCCGATGCCTCTCATAAAACAACACTCAGTATTGGTTCTACCCAGGAAGCGGACTCGAGAGCAACTAATATAAGCTCTGAGCTTTCATCGCAATCGAGCTAAAAGAAATTAGTATAAACTAAGACAACAAAGACAACAAAACGTCTAAGACTACAAAACAGAATATTACATGGTGTGCACGGAAGGAATTATAGAGTAACATTAGTTAATCCTCTCCAAACTTTATTTTTGACCGAGTCTAAGTAGTCTAAAATGTCGTCCAAGATTTTGTTATGTAACTATTTGGCAAAAAAATCTAGTGAAAACACGTGTGTTTGAGTTCACTCAGAGTCAAACAACTCAATTTTCTATTATAACTCCAAAATTTATTATCTAATTTGTCAGATTCAAAATTCCTTCCGATGATTTTTGTTTTTAAGTTAACAACTGTGTAAGTTTGATGATGATGATGATGATGATAATATGAACAATATGTGAGCCAGAGTGCACACAAGGTAAAATTGGACATTCTCTTATAATTCCATGACCATAACGATGGTCGATTTACTCAGGGCTATAACAGCTCGACTTCAGCTTTGCTCAGCTGAGCTAAACTGGTCTGAAATACAATGGACGATCACCATACGGCACGCCGTACACCAGAAGACAGGTAATTGTAGCAATATTGTTTATCTCTCTCTCTATATATATGTATGAATTTTTATTGTATTGACTATAATACGAAATTAATAATTATATTCTTTTGAATTCTATTATTTTAACCTACTAAATCCTTACTGGACGAAATAAAAAATAAAGAAATATAAAAGTAACTTGAGACGTAGCATTCAAAGGTCACATACATCTAACAGCATGGCACATTTAATATAAGAAATAATTGCAATATACAAAATATATACATAGATAAGAAATAACAACATGGATCAACGCCTAAATATTACATATTTTAAGAATGTAACATATCAAGATAATAAAACAGTATAAACCTTATTTACAATATGGCATTCTAATCAACATTAGCATTATACAAACATAGAAGAAATGAAAACTTAGATAAGAAATAACAACAGAGCGCAACGCTTTAGAACGACCCGTAGCAAAAGACGCACTGGGGACATTTAACTTGATTAACGTGTAAATGTAACCTCGCTCTTATCCCGTCGTCATACCAATATCATAAGATGAAACAGTGTAAATGGAATTATCCTCGCCAGGCTATTCTCTTACAAATACTGCAGCATTCATTTGTTGTTATTGTAAAATACAGAAATAAGTTTAGCAAGTATTTCCATATGAATGTGTTTGCAATAAAAAATTATTAAAATATTTATATAAATCGTTTTGTTTTTTTTATATTTGCCAAAGACTTATTGTTTTGATTTTTTTTCACGTAAAACAGTATTTTATGAGATAAATTTGCTAGATTTTTATGTCTGCACAGAACTTTGGCCTAAGAATAAAACGCTGCACAGATTGTTTCCAAACAGGAATGCCAATTCTTGTTTTAGGTATAATCCGAAGTTCGAATGTAAGTAATCACCTCCGTTTGTATTAAAAATACATGTTTTGAAGTGGAATAATATCGGAAGTGATATTAAACTAGCTTAATATAGGAAAGAAACAATTTAAATTGACTTTTAAATCAATGTTTTATCTTTGTTGCTCCACATATTCAATAAATAAAATATATGTTTTAATGTTAGTTAATTACAAAACTAGCTGGGTTCGTTTGTACTGATAATGTTTTTAATTTAATAGTGAAGACCGCTTGATTCTCGTTTGAATGTCTGGAGTATTTCATCACACCATTATCTGTTAACGAGTCATTAGATTAACAATCATCGTTGCACACATGCATACTGTAGGTAGTGGGTTTGTCGCACCGTTCAAATCATCTGAAAAGTACATAATTATGATTATAATGACATAAATATCATGACTCTACAACTTATAAATACTGATATTGCAAACAGTAAATGTCGAATCTCTCGGATTTGCAATAATAATATCATAATTATATAGCATCCGTAATCAATAAAATTTATATTACAAGTAAATGCAATTTTATTTTCCTAAATTCTGCAAATACATGAAGAAATAATGGCAATAGCAGACACCATATGGTTAAGCTTAGAGGCGTAGTATTATCATTAGAAGCATAAGTGCTTCCGAATGGTAGTCGAATATTGACAATTATAAATAATCATTGTTTCTTTTTTTTTTAAAATTCTCCTTATTCCTTATTTCAATGCGCATTGTTTGAATGACATTATTGATACATTTTGAAAGTATCACATGTTTGAGTTCAGAAAAATAAATGATGCTTGGAAATTGGGTTATGAATACATGATTTTGGCGACTACTTTCACTTTGTTAACAGTGTACACATTGGTCAGAAAAAAAATCTTGGATGACAATTGACCACTACTTTTCGCATCATATTTCGGTAGTGCAAAGATTGACAAACAATAAACTATCAGTTTCACTTCTTTTATTTTGGTCTCTCAATGAATGACAAACATGTACGTAAATGTCATAGTACTTTGCGTCTTGGCCGAATATATTAATGACGTTAATTTGTCATTCTAAAGTTACACGTGCCCGTGACAATCCAACTGTTTCTTGTGCTACGTTGTCTTTTATTGTAATGTTCTGTACCTATGCGTTTTATAAGACTTATAAGAGGATATTAGCATATTAGCAATAACGTTACGTCTTTACTTACCAGCAGCACTTTAAATTTGCTGCCGAGCCCAATAAGCTCAGTCATTAGCGCGTCTGACTGTCAATTCAGGGTTCGTGAGTTCGAATCCCCGCCCGGCCACAATCACCGTGATGTTTGATGAACGACATTACGTCTATTAACATTCGTCTCTCACCGCTGATTCAAGTGGAAAAGGTATCAGTTAATTGAGGAGATGGGGTGTGCTTGAGTACTGGTTAACATTCCAGGATCACAGAAATCGTCTGACAGGCCTCGATGGCATAACAATGACGCTAAATTTTCAATTAATCAATCACTGTGGTTCAGCTTAGATTAGCAGCAACGTTGTGGTGTTGACATGCCGGTTACCCTGTTGTTTTGCTTAGTTTAACAGCTTCTATGAAGCATGTAATTACCTGTGATTTGTTGCTTTTTGAACTACGATGCGACATGCACTCACGGTCTCACTTAAGACTTATCTCGCTTACTTGACGGTAGGAGTATTCTTGTGCCCGAGAAATAATAGCTGTGTAAATCGGTTGGGCATTATTTTTTTTATGAAAATGCATAAAAATTTTATATTTTGTTGTGCATATGAAAACATTGGAACATTTTTTTTGAGTTCTGTCCAGTTTGAATGACATTGTGCACTGTTTAATTAACATAAGATAACAGTATTGCATTTATATAACAGCAACAGCAACAGCAAGCAAAACTCCATGTTGTTTTTGCTTATTTGGGCCAAAAGAGGACTATCTATAGAAATAAGGCACTTTTAAAGCCATTGGTAACGTGTTCAATGTTCAAGAAGTACATTCCTCTATATGTAATACAGTAAAAAGTTAGTTGTTGTTTTTGCGTTAACTGTCACACTGTTGTTTTATTAAGTTCGACAGCTACGCTGTGCTGTATACATAGAGTCACACTTAGATTTTCTATTAATTTGGCAGAGATGTTGCCGTGTGCGTCCATCCGTCATAGTAAGGGTTTGTTTATGGAAGAGTTTATTTTACTTCAACAGCTGCTACACTATGGCGTGCATTTACCAAAGGTATACACACATTTATATACGCACCTGTCACATAGTAAGTAGTCACATACTCTGTTAAAGGCTCGTCCGTGCTTTCTGTTTGTGTCACTGTCAATTGCAATAATTATGAATTGATTAATAATTAGAAATAACATCCATTTCAATATTTTAAAAAGTTACGTATGATTGACACGTGGCACAAACATTCTCAGTGTTGATGGGGTATAAACAATAAAATAGTTAAAACATGTAACACAATACTGCTAGTTCAAAATAAATGATAAGGTTACTTACTGTGTTCATATACAATTTAACGTAACTATATCCATATGTGAAAGAACATAATATAACAAACACAAATTCTAGATACTCGCACGGGCAAAACAACAACAACAGCAAATATGCAAAAATGCATTTATAATAAAGTAAAACTACATAATAAACAAGGGATACATCCTATAACCGACTAAAGCACACGCAGCTGTCCATCATCATATAACATTCAAAATCACCCATACACGACTAAATCACACACAGCTGTTCATCATAATATAGCATACAAAAATCATCCATACACGTCTAAAGCACACACAGCTGCCCATCATCATATAACATACAAAAACATCCATACACGACTAAAGCACACACAGCTGTCCATCATAATATAGCATACAAAATCATCCATACACGTCTAAAGCACACAGCTGCTCATCATCATAAAACATACAAAAACATCCATACACGACTACAGCACACACAGCTGTCCATCATCATATAACATTCAAAATCATACATACACGACTAAATCACACACAGCTGCTCATCATAATATAGCATACAAAATCATCCATACACGACTAAATCACACACAGCTGCTCATCATAATATAGCATACAAAATCATCCATACTTGTCTTAAGCACACACAGCTGCCCATCATCATATAACATACAAAAACATCCATACACGACTAAAGCACACACAGCTGTTCATCATAATATAGCATACAAAATCATCCATACACGTCTAAAGCACACACAGCTGTTCATAATCATAAAACATACAAAAACATCCATACACGACTAAAGCACACACAGCTGTCCATCATCATATAACATTCAAAATCATCCATACACGACTAAATCACACACAGCTGCTCATCATAATATAGCATACAAAATCATCCATACACGTCTAAAGCACACTCAGCTGCTCATCAACATATAACATACAAAATCATCCATACACGTCTAAAGCAAACACAGCTGCTCATCATCATAAAACATACAAAAACATCCATACACGACTAAATCACACACAGCTGCTCATCATAATATAGCGTACAAAATCATCCATACACGACTAAAGCACACACAGCTGCTCATCGTCATATAACATACAAAAACATCCATACACGACTAAAGCACACACAGCTGCTCATTATATTAAAGCATACAAAAACATCCATACACGACTAAATCACACAGCTGGTCATCATCATAAAACATACAAAAACATCCATACACGACTAAAGCACACACAGCTGCTCATCATCATAAAACATACAAAAACATCCAATGCGACTAAATCACACAGCTGCTCATCATAATATATCATACAAAAACAGCCTTACACAACTAAAGCACACACAGCTGCTCATCATCATATAACATACAAAAAAACATCCATATAACGTCTAAAGCACATACAGCTGCTCATCATCATAAAACATATAAAAACATCCATACACGACTAAAGCACACACAGCTGCTCATCATCATATAACATACAAAAACATCTATACACGACTTAAGCACACACAGCTGCTCATCATCATATAACATACAAAAACATCCATACACGACTAAAACACACAAAACACTATATACAACATAAAACTTTACAGTTAAAGACAATAAGATGGCATAGTATATTTTGATACAAATACGAGGAGGTTTCGTAAAGCTAGCGGAAAATATTTATAACAAGTTATAAGTTGTTAACAAGTTCCGTTTTATTAATAGAAATTCGTATTGATAGAAATTCATACTAGTATTCCGACAAATAGCACAATAAATTTCACCGATATAGTTTTAAAACTGAAAGCGTTACCGTTATTTCAATAACGCATACCAAGCGTGACCGGATTAAAGTCAAAATACTCTAAATTAATTAACGTCATGTCATTCTCAAATTACATTACTTCAAAATCATATGGTATTACAATGATAAAACCAGAGTTATGGTTCTTGTCTCTGTGTGTTCCATTGATGATGGCGAACACTATTGCGAAGTTTAATTCACATCCAATGAGTGGTTGCATAGATATCTAAAACTTAAGCGCAAAAGTTTAACCTGGGGGTCTACAGACGACGACGACGACGCCGACGACGACGCCAGGGTCATGGCAATAGCTCTCCTTGGACTCGGCGAGCTCACACTCCGCATTGGTAATGGGGATGCAGGTGTTTTCTAAATTGATGACATTTGTTTGATTTGTTTAGTTTTAGGATCGAACGATGATACCCATGTTTCATCAACTGTCACTATCAAGACCCACCGAGCGACTTTCATTATGGCTTGGAAATCCAATATGGCCGCCAAAATGGTCGCCATATTATTCAATTTTCACGTTTGTCATTTACAGTATTTTATCACATATTTTTTTTATGTCAAGTGTTATCACATTTTACTTGTATTTAATAATTTTAATAGTTTTATTGCGACAAAATATTCTAAAGAGAAAAGAAATGCAAACTAATGGCTAAACCTGTAAAAATTACAAACATTTCCATTATTCAAATATTATGTTATACTTTTGCTCAACATTTTCATCGAATTTTACAAAAATACATGCTTACATACGTGCGATAAAAATGTTTTAAAACAATGCTTTAAACAAAGCAAATGTTTGTATCTATATGCAAATTAAAGTGGTTTGGGTAAATCAATATGACGTTATGTAACCGCTATTGGTATATTACTATGATGTGCACAATACTTTAGCCTTTGTACAATACCTTGTACATTTACATAATTTTAAATACCATTTTTCAGCATGAAGACAGACGACAGATATGTTCCAATATTTTTCCAAATCTTATTTTTGGCTCAGAATGGTGATAGGAAAATAACTGGTAAACTGTTCCTTTTGGTGCTTTATATCTTAGCTGCCGATATAAAGGTTGGTCACCTTAATGTGTGAACAATACCTTTAAGGACTTTACATTTGAAGAAGTGCATGTTGGCACAAATACAAATTACTTGTGGAGTGCGTGATCTAGTGATAGAGTGCCGAATTTATGGTCGTATGGTCGTTGGTTTAATCCTTCACCACGGCGTTGTATGGTGTCCTGTGCTTGGAAACACACCATGAATGAATGGAATGCTGGAAAGGATCACGTCCTCGCTTTATCAAGTTGATATGAAACGGTATGCATGCATACGAGAAGTATTTTCCAGCTGTAAACCCAACTTAATTCACACTCGAACAAGTTTGTAAACTTAAATCAATCGCTTATACAAGAACGCATGTATCAACAGTTATTGCTTTCTATCTGACCTTTCTTATACATTTAGTCGAAGACCATATGTGCGCTTGTCTGAAACACATATACTGTCTATTGTTGTGAAGAACAGAAATATTGAACTAGTTCTATCTTGTTGTAATCAACCCGAAGAAATGCGTCCCGGACGTTTTGGAGCTTTGCATAGCTATGTATCTCGTTTCCTATCGTAGATCATGCTAAAGACTACAGTGCACATACCCAATCGCTACAAATCTGCTGACTGATGGGAGAGTTCTCTTCTTATAGTTATAGTTTTAACACACTTTAATTCTACTTTTAGAATGTCAGGCATATTATGTTTTTAACTTAAACTGTGCCACCAAGAATAACATAGTTTACCTCGTGTTTTCCTAGTTGTACACTGGATTTAGTTTTAAGATCAGATTAAATCCAATGCGAATGTTGCCCTTGATGAAGAGGCACTGGCGTTTTTGGTGTCAGAAAAACTAGGCAGGATCGGCCTTTTTCACTTGACTTGGCACACGGAGTGGTAAATCCTTTGATATCATTGGCCGCTTATGTCTCTGGTCTCTCAAAACCAACTCGTGTTCTACCTAGAAGAGGGACTCCTGAGTGATTCATATACATTCTGATCTTGCTTCATAGTCTAGTTAACTAAATTGAACTAAACCTATATTAACTATACCAACGTATTTCCAAAGTGCTCTACAAATAGATTTCCCATTGCTTCCATAGTACACATTTACTCATTTACTTCTAGCCATAATAAACACATTTGACCCGTTTGCGATGTTCAACATTTGCTCCTTTTCTCTATGTTTTTTTCTTAATTTTTATAGTGACGTCTTAAATTAAACTGCTTTCCCCATTACAGATCCGAATACCACTCATATATAAAGCTTGTTATTTGATTTATATGCTTTATCTGTTGGTTCTCAAGAAAATAATGATATTATATTAATTGTTCACTACACTTTTGCCATTTGCAAATTTTTTTTTGCTATCTCGTCCATCAAAGTCGTGTCATAAACGCAACAAGATACCAAGTAAAAGTTCAGCAAGAGTCATTTGTTAAGCTGAGATTGCCTTCTTACCGCGATCTAACGAAACTTCAGTGTAACAGATCAGTGGAAGTTCAAATATTGTTCCAAGCAGTTATTCCAATGGGAAGCTTTCCAAACAACACTGAATACTTATACCTTCGAATATACTTGGTCTGTTTTATTGATTTGTTGGATGCTGATCACAAGCAATACATGTAGTTTGGTCGGGATTAAAAAAGTCTGCAGGCGCCCTATGATGTTTAATGTTTGATGCATTCGGTTAAAATGTTTATCATGAAACTAACGATGGATTTGAATTCTAAATTTGCAAAATGCTGAATAAGCAACAACTTGTGACTGAAAGTTTTGAGACAGCATTTACCACTTTGGAGATTCGAAACGCTGACTTTATATCAATAAAACTTAATGAATATATTAACTATATTATCACTCAATTTATAGATAAAGCACTGTTTCAACAATTAAATATAACAGTATAGATTCGAACCCACGGCCCCTGCGGCGTCAGCGCCTAGCACATTAATGACGACGTCTCTACCGACTGCGCCATATTATGTGACGTCACTCAATATCCGACGAAGAAGCTAGAACAAAGACCATATATATTTGGCTATAAGTTATTTGGCTATTTGGAAGGTACTGATAAAACATTCAGCTGAGTCAACGTGGTTACACGATTACACAAACATTGTAGTAATAGGTTATAAGAGTCCTCGAATAAATCAAAACAAACGTATACCTGTCCGTTCCGAACATTTTGGAATATCACAAGACTTTAGTTTGCTGTTGACGACACCAGAATCCAATTCCATGAGGTAGAGAACGGCAGAAATTATGATTTCTACTGTATTGTACCAGGTTACCCTGAAACAAATAGTCCCCATATAGAAATACCATATAACAAATGATATGCATTTATCATATTTCGTCTTTTATCACTACTGAAATGAGTTCGTAACCAAAGACCTCGCATAATTCCTGAACAATGCATATCATAATCTAGATCTCATTTAGGCATTGCGTTATCATTTGAATTTACTAAGAATCTTCTTGGTTACAGTCCCGGTCAAAGGCCAATGACATGGGGAAGGAAAATGTTCATAGGAACATTATATGCCAGCTCTCTATGACAGAACAAATATTCACTGTCTGATTATCTCAGTTACTACATAGTGAGTCATGTAAAGAAGAGTCAAATGGAAATAGGGGAGTTATTTAAGATGTCACATTACTTACTGTGACTTATTGTGACTTATTGTGACTTGTTGTGACGGTATGATAATCAGTAAAGCTAAACTGAAATTGAAGATGTAATTTGTCAGATAAAATAACAACATTTGTTTACATAATAAAATACAGACAGGTTTATAATAGACAGACGTTTTTATTCATAATATATGGTTGTTTTTTTTAACGAGGTTTAACGCCGTTTTAACACATTTCAGGTTATATATGGCATTTCCAGTTTCATTGAATGAATAAATAAATCTGAGTAAACCATCATTCTACCGCATGTTACTTGCAAACTTTCTCACATAAAGTTTATTTGAATCATGCGGGTCGCGGTGAGAAGTAAATGATTTTTAGACAGCGCCTTAGACAACTCGGCCACGGATAAGCCATTTTTGTAAGAAATAATGTAAGGAAGACAAACAAAGATACACATAAATAGCATGTGTTTGCATACATTTTGAGTTTTAATTTCAATGCCGTTTCCAATTTAAACAAATCAAGTTAACTGTTCACAAATTTAAAACACCCTAACCCAATCCCCACAAAGAAATATCATAGTAAAATATTATGGTAGCATCAATTAATATTCTGGAATGCTACAGTTGTGATTAGCAGTGCCTTGTTGTGACGACAGCCTTGGAAAGTGATAAAATACCTTATTCCATTATCACTAATCGAGTTTATCTTCATATTAACCTCTTATTATTTTTTAAACAAACACAACCGTCTATAAATGGTACATTTACAAAGCGGGTAAGACAGAGAGTGTAACCGCTGGCAAAAACATCTGTGTAAGACAATTCATATAAATCGATATAAATAAATGCAGAATAGCCAAAAGTAGAAATAACAGGCAAAAGGCGTCACAAATGGATGAAATGAAATATAAAAAAACTAGAGAATTATGAAAAATGTACAAATTAGACACCCCAACCAAACGATAATGTTAATTTGGCTGGTTTTATTACTATTTTAAAGATTCATCTTCGGTATTCAAAACTGAACAGGATTCAAGATTTCTGCATAATTTTGATAACAATGCAGACAAACGTTAAATTGATGGACTAGATTTACCATTTACTATAAAAGAAATTAGGAAATCAATTAAGTTAGTAGGTACAAATAAATGTTGCTCTTTTTAAAAACATAATAAATTATACGAATATTTTCAAGGAAAGACTAAACATATTAGATAAGCTTTAGGCATTTTTATTCAATTATATCCTCTATGAACAACGTTTCCCCAAATCATGATCTAAGGGAGTTGTTATCCCAGTTTATAAAAAAGGAAGAATCTAATGACCCCGCCAACTATAGAGAGATTGCACTAGTATGTCGTTTCGCCAAAGTATCCACTGCTGTTATAAATGGAAGATTAAAAAAAGACATAAGGCAAAGAGATCGTTACAGATGACCGATTTGATTTTGAAGGCAAATTATAGCACTGTAGATGCGATATATATTTAAAATTATTTTATATATATTTATAGAAATTCTCCTTGGTCGAAATTAATAAGAGCAGGTATAAATGGTGCTTTTCAAAGCTATTCGGTCGTTGTATGATGATGTAAACGTGTGTATTCTGATCAGATGTTTACAACTGTGAAGTGGGATTGTTACAATTGGAAATAATTTCGCCATTTTTTTATTTTCATTGTTCGTTAATGATATTGAATTTTTATTCAACGTGATCAGAATACGAGCTTGACTTTAAATTAACCTTTTATTTGTATATTACTGAAATAGCAAGCAGACTTCAAATGTTATTAAATAATCTAGAAGACTATTGCACCAAATTAAAAATTAAAGTAAAAAACAACAAAGGTAATTGTACTCAGAAAAGGAAGAACAATTAATAAAAATGATGTTTTCAATATAATGGGGAAGCATTTGAAAGAGTTCCTAGTTTTAATTATTTAGGAGTGTCTCTACAAGTGAAGATTCATTTTAAAATGCTACTAAAACGTTGACGGGGAAAGTTTTGAAAGATATTGGTTCTTTGTTAATATCACAGAAATGTTAGACGTATTGATACATATTATGTTGATTTAATTTGATGCTTATGTAGCTTTTATATTAAACTATTCGTATGAAATATGAGGCTTTGATAGGACGAATAATATAGAACGGCTACACAGGACATAAAATATGGGGTTTTGATAGGACAAATAATATAGAACGGCTACACAGGACATAAAATATGGGGTTTCGATAGGACGAATAATATAGAACGGCTACACAGGACATAAAATATGCAGTTTTGATAGAACGAATATTATAGAACGGCTACACAGGACATAAAATGACTACTTCATGTTAAAATGTCAACAAGTAGTTCACTATTGTATAGTGAGTTAGGTAGTTACCCATTGTATATAGTAAGACAAATAAGAATAATTACATATATTTGTATTTCCTTGGGTTGTGTTCTGCTAAAACATAGTAATTATATATTGTCTAATGTATTAACTACGCTTATAATAAATTGTGATAAAGATCCAGCTATAATAAAATTGGGCCTCTAATGTTTTAAAAAAGTGATGGTTTCATGAAGTTTGGTTGTTTACTTCATCAGTAAAAATAGACATATTTATACAATTCCTACGGAAAAGGTTGTCGATATATGTATATATACATACTGATTAGGAATTGTAATATGTAGATAAACTGCTCCGCTTACAGAACTAATTGTAAAATTTCGATTTTATCGTACATAGTCGCTAGCCTTCCTTTTAGGTCGCATATAGTTTTAAAATGATCTCAAAACAAATGCTTAACAAGCCAGTGTATAGGTTATATGATATTGTACTCAACTGATTTAAATTTTGAACAATGAGTTTGCTCGTTCATAACTGCAAATATGGATATTATCATTATACTTTTAGACCCTACATATACTGAACGTAACAGCTAACCCGCCACTTTTATATTTCCAGTATCTATGTATAGCAGTGTCGATATATTGAGAAGTGTAATCAAAAGTTTTTGTTGTTTTATTTTATAAAGCATTATTGTTGTTTTTTTATCCAAGTCAAAATTTCAATGAAATTGCGTTTATAATGTTTGAGAAAATTCATGAAATGTCCGGTACATAAAATGTCAGGTGGCGGGTTAGCTGTTCCGGTCATTATAAAACTTTAGATTTTCCTCAACGGTTTTTTATTGAATACTGTTACCTCACTTAAATTGATTATGTCGCATGATATATTTACCAATAAATGCATATGTGTTATGAATGTACATATGTAATTGTCTTTGGTTAAGCAATTTTGTTGGGAAGAATTCAATTTAAAAGTATGTTTTCTAAAACTACGTGGAACGGACCCCTTGACTCTGAGTGGCACAAAATATAATTTATAGATAAAGAAAGTGATGCTTGTTACTCAACCATTTTTCTCAGGCACGTATTGGCTATCAGAAATTAGTAAATGTACCAACAGGTCTGAATATGAGCAACTATGCTTAATAAAAACTAACCGATTACCGAGTTTAATCAATATTATGTAATCTGCATTGCTTTAGTTGATTCATCAAATATTTTTAGCATACCGCACGATTGTATACCATTCCAAAACGCCATGCATCACATGTTTCGCCGTCAGCGGCAGTATTCCATGTTCCGAAGTACACATCAACATCCTCAAGCACACAGTTAGTTTCTGTTAGAATTTAAAAGAATTAAAAATGATCAGTTTGATTAAACATCGCTATTTCTAACTTTATTTCTATAAAACATTATAAAGGACAACACAGCATTTTTACTATACTTATATTGTAATTATTTAGGATTTATTCGTTTGCATTTCTAGATTGTAAATGTCTACTACCTCAAGTTAAGGCGTATACATAACTACATGTAATAATACACATCGCATATCATGTTTTAAAACAAATATATCAAAGTAAATGTAGGCTACCGTAGGCAGAGAACATGCATGGAAACGATGTTTTATAGGGAAAGCAAATAAATCTATATTTAAAGGGCAGAGCGAAGCTTGTGTAACCTATTTTGATCATTTAAAACTGTATATTACGGTGTTCAACGATACAACGCTGACGTTACCGACATCTCACCATGAAAATGTAGATGGCCTGCTTGGCATATGAACTAATTGTGTGGATAAAGTACACATCCTTTTGGAATAAATTACACATCCTTTTGGAATAAAGTACACATCCTTTTGCAATACGCTTTGGATCTGTATATATAAGTCGTATGATGCAGTTGTCATACCTGTCTCCAGTCGAGGCCGGGAAACATTACTGTGTGCGTATATATATATATATATATATATATATATATATATATATATATATATCTCGGTTACATCATAACAAGTTATAACTGCGTTTATTTGTGTAAATAATGAGGATTTTATTGGCCACCATAATATCCAATTCAGACGAAAAAAATCAGTATGTATACATTCCAGTTATATTATAGTCCACCTGTTATCAGTTAATCAATGGTTTAAGCGGTGCCCTGTGGCTTTGTTGTTGTTATTGTTGTAGTGATTTTTTCGTGTTGTATCGTCTGAGAATAGAGCAAGTTTGTATTAAAAATATACTCCAAGTAAAATTAAATGAACTTTTATTTTGTTGATAAAGTTTTACAAAGATTCAAAATAAAAGACAGAATAGACTGCCGTATTAGAATTACTTAGAGATTGTATTCCCTATTCTCAGTTCAGTGAACAAACCAATGAAAACTGGTGGCCCCGGACCGACAATGAGAGATGGGCTAAAGATCAACGCGTATGCCATTACGCAGCTTACCTGTAAGGATTTTGTCTTCAAAGAAGTTGTGTCAAGGAAGTGGCCGAACAAAGAAAGCCATAAATTGGAAATCGCATTACAATACAGAAATAGTTGTCTTTTTATCAAACAGCTGACGGCATACTTATCAGTATAAACAAAGAGACCAGGCGTTGTTTTTGAAATCAACTATTTATACTTAAACGTACTCCAGATAAAAGAAGATGACCTTTGTCACATTTTTTCTCCAGTTCAGCCAGGAGAACACTATTCTGTTCATATTCCGGTTATTATTATTACACGTCTGTTACAATTAGACTTTTCTCTGTATAAAATAAGCTTACCGTGGTCCATCCGAGCCACGAGAACATCCTTCTGGGTACATTCCGGTTACATTATTACACGTTTGTTAGAACAAGACTTCTCTGTGTATAATAGACGATTACCGTCGCAACATTTTTTCTAGCCAAGCCAAGAGATCATCCTTCAGTACATACTCCGGTTACATTATAACGCGTGTTTTACAACTAGACATCTCTGTGTATAAATGACGATTACCTTTGTCACATATTTCTCCAGCCCATCCAGGACAACATCCGGTTACATTATAACACGTGTTTTACAACTAGATATCTCTGTGTATAAATGACGATTACCTTTGTCTCATTTTTCTCCAGCCCATCCAGGAGAACATCCAGGAGAACATCCTTCTGGACACATTCCAGTTACATTATAACACGTGTTTTACAACCAGACCTCTCTGTGTATAAATGACGATTATGTTTGTCTCATCTTTCTCCAGCCCATCCAGAACAACATCCTTCTGGATACATTCCGTTTACATTATTACACGTCTGTTACATCAAGACCTCTCTGTGTATAATAGATGATTACCTTCCTCACATTTTTTTAGCCCATCCAGGCGAATATCATTCTGGACACGTTTCGGTTAAATTATAACATGTCTGTTACAACAAGACTCTCTTTAAAAGAAGGTCACCCTCGTCTTATCTTTATCCAGCCTAGTCATGAAATCATTCTTCTAGACACATTCAGTTACATTATTACACGTATGTTACACCTATACTTCTTTTCTCAAATCCAGCAAAACAATAAACTTATTGGCATATTCCAGTTATATTATTCCACGTATGTGATAACCAGACTTCTCGGTGAATAAAAAAAGCTTACCTTCGTTACATTTTTCTCTAGCCCAGCAAGAGGAACGGCCTTCTTGACACATTCCCGTCACATTATTACGCGTATGTTATACCAAGACTTCTCTGTGAATAAAAGAAGCTTACCTTTGTCACATTTTTCTCAAACCAAGCAAAACAATAAACTTATTGACACATTCCAGTTACATTATTCCACGTATGTGATAACTAGACTTCTCTGTGAATAAAAGAAGCTTACATTCGTTACATTTTTCTCCAGCCCAATAAGAGGAACAGCCTTTTTGACACATTCCCGTCACATTATTACACGTATGTTATAACAAGATTTCTCTGTGAATAAAAGAAGCTCACTTTTGTCGCATTTTTCTCCAGCCCAGCCAAAGAACAGCCTTCTTGACACATTCCAGTTACATTATTACACGTAATACAATGGTATAACTAAACTTCTGTGTGAATAAAAGAAGCTCATTTTTCCCTAGCCCAGCCAGAAGAACAACCTTCTTGACACACTCCAGTTACATTATTACACGTATGTTATAACTACACTTCTCTGTGAATAAATAAAGTTTACCTTCGTCACTTTTTTCTCCAGCCCAGCCAGGAGAACATCCTTCTAGACACCTTCCGGTTACATTATTCCACGTCTGTTGTAACTAGACTTCTCTGTGAATAAAAGAAGCTTACCTTCGCCACCTTTTTCTCCAGCCCAGCCAGAGAAACATCCTTCTTGACATATTCCAGTTACATTATTACACGTAATACTATGTTATAACTTGACTTCTCTGTGAATAAAAGAAGCTTACCTTCGTCACATTTTTCTCCAGTCCAGCCAGGAGAACATCCTTCTAGACACATTCCAGTTACATTATTACACGTCTGTTTACACTGGAAGCATCCATGCTGACATCGTTTTCCAAAGTAGTACTTCGGGCAATGTTATTCTTAAACATAAATTGCACAATCTAAACTACGAACTAAACATTTGAACTGGATGATATAACTGCAAAAGCATAAGAATTCTCGGGGGGGGGGGGCAGAAATAAAGGTGAATGAGTAACAGAAACTTTGATTAAATAGACGTTTAAATTTAATTTACGTGTTTTTGTTTAACTATTCATCATAAGCATTCTCAGAAATACGTATTATGTTAAATCAAACATGTTTCACGTATTATGTTAAATCAAACATGTTTCACAGATAATGTTAAATCAAACATGTTTCACGTAATATGTTGAATCAAACATGTTTCACGGATTATGTTAAATCATATGGAAGGGTATCACCGCCATAACTTTTAGTCTGAAATCTGTCGTTTCTTTCTTCTTAGTTCTTTGTGGGAAATGAAAAATTTCACCTTTGTAACTTTGCTATTTGTCTATCCGACTATATCCTATCATAATAAAAGTTACGTACGTCTTGTCTCTTTGTGTCAGATTAAACATTACTTGCTGTGTAAAATTTATTTTTAGAATTTTATGTATGTTTCGATATGTGTTTCGGCTGCAGTCAGTCACGTATCTATTTTTATGCCAATGTTCTATCCCTTTGTAATGAGTGTAGGGAATGTTTTTGGACAGGGTATCAGACTGTTTCGACTGTGCTGACGCTGAACGTCATCATTGTAATAAATCACAACTTCCCTTTATAACGTTCAGTTACAGACATGTCCCCTGTAAACAACCCAAGAAGTTGCGAATGGAAATATTTGCTGTAAACAATCATCAGAATTCGCGACTCTAAATACAGCCTTACTTTAAAGTACCACTGTTTACCACTTTTTGCCCCCTGAAGTTGGGTACCCCCACTTTCAGCATAAAAAAAAATAAATTTCACCAATTTTACTTTTCATACAGTTTCCTTAATAAAATGAATTTCGTCTGTCACAGAAACATATTTTTTTTATTGACACAAACATAATATATATTTTATTGTGATCATGTGACAGTTTGACATTTTCATCCAACCAGAAATAAGCTTTCTATAAAAGTATATGCTCTGAACATCCCCTATACTTTTTTCAGCCGATCAGAGAGATCCTTTTAATGGTGGTAGCTGACCATATGTTCCATATGACTAACGATGAAAACAAAGCAACACCGATTCTACTAGGGACCAGTCGTTATTCTTTTATATATTTTTAGCGGCACCTGTCGTCATAATTGACAATGCAAACTGTGTATTTTGCATTGTTACATATGCCTAAGTGCATTGTACAACATGCTTACTGCATAGTTAAACGTTTGCACAATTCGAATCCTTTTGAAACACGTGATTATGCTGAACTCGTTATATTATGACAGGAAGTATGTAACTTTTACAATGATAGGATATAGTAGGATAGACAAATTGCAAAGTTACAAAGATGAAATGTTTCATTTCCCACAAAGAACTAAGAAGAAAGAAACATTTACACCCATTGCACAAAGAACAAACGACAAATTTCAGACTAAGGGTTATGGCGGTGATACCCTTCCATAAAAGCAAACATTTTTCACAGATTATGTTAAAGTAAACATGTTTCACGTATTATGTTAAATCAATAACGGTATCACGATTAGGATTTACTGTTCCGTTAAAAATTGAAGTAATATTATTTCCTATTATTTCCTATAAAAATAGTCTTAGAATTCAATTTGCAATACAATACAGCATTGTCATTACAAGAGTGGTCCAGGTTACATAAAGGCTGTATAAATTGTCAGTTACATATGCAGTACAATATATTTCAGTCATCTTAACTGCTTTGCATCAATATTTTCTTGTAACAATTTGTCAAGAAACTCTTGTTCAAAAAAAGTTGAGAAGTGTTTAATAATTAACATATATATTTGTTTTTTTTTTCATTTTTGATATCGATTTGATTGCTGAATTACGAAATCCGAAAACTTTGAAAGTAAAATAATGAATGAATGAATGGTGTTTTACGGCACGTCGACACATAAATAGGTCATTTTGTGCGCGCATAAATTGAAATAAAATTTGATATTCATAGTATAATGTTTCATTATGAAATTTTTTATTAACATGTTTTGAATATCATTGAATGGAAAGGTAAGTCTTTGAATGTTGGACGGTAACGAAGCAAAAAATAATGAATAAATTAGGATGTATTCTAAGGTCTATTGGATGAAAGGAACAGCGCAGGCGCGTGATTATCCTACGGAAGTTACCATGAAAAGAAGAAAACGCGTATTCAAAACAAAAGACTTAATGAATTGACATGCTTTTAACTAATAAGAATTTGTCAAAATTTGGTATATACACATTTGAATAGAAAAGCACTTTAAGAATGAAAGAGTATATACCATGTGCAATTATTAGCATATAAAATGAATTGCACTTTATTTTAATGTTTTGAAGTACGAACATATCATCTGAAATTATGTTAAAAATTGTATGTTAAAATACATGTTTTTATAGAAATATAAAGGCTCGCCAAATCTAACAAATTACTCAAAAGACGCATTGATTTTACAGTCTGAAACGCTGTATATTTAATAAAGGGTTGTCTACAGAATGACTCGTAACAAAATTTAAGCTGTTTGTTATCTGTGGCCATATGTTAAAATGTTCCATCCGACATGCTTCACAATATATTTTGATTGTTTGATAAGTTACATGTATGAAATATAAGTAAAAGTGAAATTAGACTAATAAAAAGTATTCCTGTTACGTATATTCATTTTGGTGGTGACCTGGACTGCAAAGCTTGATCACGCGGACATAAACGGTGTTATACGATTGACATTATGTCCAACTGATTATAGTTTCTATTTTTTTTATATATTTTATTCAATAATTTTGAATGTACATATTAAATATATGTCCCACTACACAGTTACGCCCCTTTTTTCAGGGTAACATGATTCTTACGCTGATAAAAGGGCCTTTATAAGTTGGTTTTGAATTTTTTCAAAATTGTTCAATAAGACATCGCTGGTGTTAAAAAAGTGAATTTTTATACGATTTCAACATGTATTTATGAGCATTTGAGGATTTCTTTTTTTAAAAAATCTCTAGGTGTCTCTGCATCCTCTTTAAAAAATACAACCTTGTCAACCTACCAGTAATTGTGCATTTTTATGTAGGTATACATTCCTGCTATAAAAATTTATATGTGGAATTTTTTTTTTACCACGGAAATCCTAAACCTTATTTTATATAGAACAAAAAACAAAATTCAACTGTGTAGTGAGATCTTATACAGAACATAACGTAATTATACATTGTTACATATGTAATATATAGGCTGCGCATAAGAAATATGATTTACATAGCAGGAATGTTTTTAGTTTAACTACATTGGATAACCATACGTATCGTACAGTATTTCCTTTAGTTATGTTATTTATAAGTTACCTTGAACTACATTCCGCCTTGCTTTTATATTATTAGATTTTTCCAAGTGGTACATAAATGTTGAAAACAAATTTAATATTTCTATAACTTTTTACTTTTTCATTAAACACTGAATTTATATGAATAAATATTGTTTGTATGATTACCGTGATTACTATAAGGACATTGCTCAATATCGCAGTCATCGATATCGATAACACCTCGCCCCTTGTCAACAATGCAATACGTTGTGTTGTATCCAATATAATAATTGCGGCAGTAGTTATGATCTTTTCCTGTTGGCTATAATAATAATTCATAATCAAATAAACTGAAAACTGATAGATATGAACAACACTACACATTCTGGGTTCAGTATCTGTTTTTATTATTTTGAGCCCAAACAAGTTTACATGGGTCACAGTAAAACAGGACAGGTAGGACAGGTGGGACAACAGGTAGCATTTTCGCACTATATTACCGACCATCAGTATGGCAAATGACAGTCAATATATTGCAAATACAATACACTCTTTGTTTAATATCGAGTTTTTTTTTATATATATCGATGGCAATTTAAGAAACCAGATCGTATTATGTATAGTTATAGTTTTATGAGAATCTATATGTACATAACTTTCATTTAGAAGAAAGGTGTATTCAAGTGGTTTAATAAATTAAGATATCAAAAGCCTAGACTGGAGTTATTTTATATATTAGTTTTAAACGTAATTGCTTAACGTCGATTCTGAAACAAGTTCTGACAACTTGAGCAAATCACGTTCGAAGTCTTCCTGGGTAGAACCATTACTACATGTGTTTGTAAACATCTTATATTTGGATACTGTGTCTACACATTTAATGTTTAGTTAAAATTTACTAATATTGGCGTATGTCCCTTTAACTAGATGGGATATATACGCCAAATATGGAATCATCTAGACGACTACGGTTTGTTACGGTGAGTTCGAAAACGCCCTTTTGTCAAGAAAATCATTGTACTTTATATAAATATTGAAATGAGGTTTTTAATGCAAAATAACGTATAAAACTACAATTCATAGTTGAAATATGATTGATCTAGATTTTCAAATCCACCATAAACGTGACGAATATTAAATAATATTTTAACGGATTTGCTGAAGGGAATTATTATATAATCTTTAAATAAATATATTCTGATTGGCCAGAATGATTCCTCATTGAACAAAATACTGTATGATATTGAACAGATTTTACTTTGGTTTTGCAAAACTGTGCATAAAATTACGATACACGGTTATTAAAAATGGCTGCTGGATATTTCAAGTGTAAGCCGAATGCAACGATGAAAACTAAGATATTCCGAATGCGGCGTTGTTTTAAAATTGCTATCAACAAGAGATTTGCGTCCGATTTGAGCAAAATTATCGATAATAAAGATGCCGATACGTCAAAAATGGCAACTGTTCCATCAATACATATATGTCGTCAGTATTAACAAGAAAAACACAAACACTCAAATAATTAGTTTAAATATAAAGATAACAACTATTTATCAAGAAGTGTCTGTGGCATAGTGGTGATATGCAATATTTTGTTTTTTCCGCCATGGTTCGAATCCCACCAGAGGAATTTTATTTTCAATTTATTTTTTTATGTTGATGTTATTTAATTTCTTTATTGAAATAGGGTCTACTATTGTTACATAAAATGTAAAATGTTAATTTGGTGACCTTCGTCATTTCCCGTACGAAAACGCTAGACAAGGGGTGATATTCACCAACATTTTTAAGAATATTCTTAAAACTCATGAATCAATTTTGAAAAACACAATGAGAGTCATTTTTAGACCAAAATGTGCAAGCATGTAAGGTCACCTGATATATAATCAAATACACTCTCACAATTATTTTATCTGGCATGGTAAACTAGATATCTAGATTTGAAATTTGGATTTTCAAGCTCAAGGCTATGAATATTCTCATGAATGATTGGTGAATACGGCACCAGATCTAGTAAAGTAAACAAACGCATTTATTTTTATTTTATATAATAAAACAGTTATGGATATTTCACCTGTGCAATATGATGTGCTATGCACCAGACAAACGAAAACAGTTCTGGTGCATAACACATCATATTGCACAGGTGAAAAGTCCATAATTGTATAATGTAATGTCACCTCAAAAGCTAGTTAGCCGCACTGTTATACAACGTCCACCTCGCCATAGAGGTTGCTTCTAAGATAAATCAAAGTCTTCAATATGTAAGAAATGTGACTGTGGCTGTGGCATAATCCTGTTTTGCACAACCTAAAATTTTGTTCTGACATCCTAACATACTGTCCATTGAAAATAAACGTTTTGTATATTGCAACACGCACCCTGTATGCAATCAATACGCTGATAAAGTTGGGATAAAACTGCCAATGGGTAAGTCACGGAGTATCGTATAAAATATTTTACTAACACCATATCATACCGTGTACTTTGCGGCTAGTTCTGGATGGTCACTCTATCGTAGACACGTGTACCCGTTAATCAATGTTGATTTAATTCCACTGTAAAGTCCACCGTCCCCAATTTGGCACTCTGTTTTGAGAAAACAAAATGTAACTTGTTGGGATATACAGATTGAAACATATTTAAATGCTGTAAAAATATTATTGTTGTTATTATTTATTATTGTTTATTATTTTTGTTTCTATTGCTATCATCATTAATATCATTGGTATCAACTACTACTTATTATTAATATTAATATTATTATCATTTATATCATTATAATAATTATAAATATAATAGCTATTTTTATATTACTATTATTATTATTTTTAATAATATCATTTTTATAATTATCAATATAATAGCTATTTTTATTATATTGTTATTATTAATATCATTTTTATAATGAAATATAATAGCTATTTTTATTATATTATTATTACATCACTATTATCATTAATATAAATATCACAATTATACTTGTCACTATTATAATCATCATATTATCATTAATATAAATATCATATTTTTACTTATTACTATTATTATCATCATTATTATCATTAATATAAATATCAAAATTATACTTATAACTTTACTTATCATCATAAAAAATATCATAGTTATACTTATAACTATTATTATCATCATTATTATCATTAATATAAATATCATAGTTGTACTTATAACTATTATTACATCTTTATTATCATTTATATAAATATCATAGTTATACTTATAACTTTTATTATCATCATTATTATCATTAATATAAATATCATAGTTATACTTATAACTATTATTATCATCATCATATCATTGATATAAATATCATAGTTATACTTATAACTATTATTATCATCACCATTATCATTAATATCAATATCATAATTATACTTATAACTATTATTATCATCATTATTATAAAATTTTATTATCGTTGTTATTATTTGCAATTTTTGAAAGACTTGTAAATTATTATTGATAGAATGTTGTCCAGAATATATGAATGTGGTGTTACACATGTTATTTATTTACGAATGACTTAAAACGAGAAAAAATACAACGCATTGTGACTTTGAGAGAGCCCAAGTTTGAACGCAGAACATAGCGAAATCTCATTATCATTACATTCAACTTCGATAAAACTTTGGGATGCATCTAAAATTTATAACTTTGGAAAGTGGAAATTCCGATATAAAAGAGACAATGAAAGCAATGTGTTTTTATATCCGAATGTTTTATTGATTTGAAGCATTGCAAACTGCGATGGATATAATTTAAGACCATTTTTCAAGATGAAAATATTATGAACATTAACGCTCAAGTACATCATATACGAGGGCAAGGCATTTTGAATGATTTAATATACTCTAAGCCAAATAATTCTCGTACTATTTCATGGGCGTTTACATATAGTCACTAGATGCAATTACTATAATTCTCTATGTAAGTCATTTCTAGTACATTGTATGTACCGTAAATATATTGTCAACAAAACGAATAAATATATGCATAAATTTCCATAATAAAGTATAAAGACGGTCAACAATCATAACTCAAATCGTTAAATGCAAATACTCCGGTTAATTCGAATTGAAATCCAGGGGTCGTATTCACCAACCATTCTTGAGAATATTCTAATACTTGAGCTTGAAAATCCAAATTTCAACCTTAGAGATCTAGTTTACCGTGACAGGTAGGGTCATTGTGGGAGTTGTGTTGACTATGTATTAGGTGTCCCTATATGCTTGCAAATTAAGGTCTCAAAAACGAGTCTCTAAATGTGTGTTTTTTTTAAATCCATTCTAGAGTTAATTTCTAAGAATATTCCTAAGAATGTTGGTAAATACCTCCCCTTGTCTCGTTTTAAATTCTTATATATCTATAAAAATGTAGAATGATACTTTGCCTCCCAGATCAGAAAGGAACTGTGAGACAACTTAATATAAAAATGTTCTGCTTGAAACCGACGATACCATTGCAAACAAGAATTATATTTTTGTTGATGATAATGGCATTTTTATGTATATAATGAAAGCTGTATGGACAATAAATAAGCATATGTTTGTATGGTGTTAAACGACACTTTCATCAATTTTCCAGCTATATTGCGACTGTTTCCACTTAAGACAGTATTTTAGGCGCTGGTATATGACTTTCTGAAGATACTCGCTCACACAGACTTACCACCCTGTTATTACATATTGTGTATTGATATATCTGTTAACAAAGCGAGAGTGGGCCTGTTTGGTTACTATCCATCAAAAACGGTTTAAGCCGATAAGCAGTTTCGATTGGATTATTTGGCTTTCTGTTTTACTTATGCTGTAAGGTGACGTCCACGAAAATCCAGGTCAAGCTTCATCTAATACATCCGATATGAGTTCCGGCTCGTCCTCCACTATGCCTAACGGATCATTTGACCTCTCAGAACTTTTTTTAGCCATCTCTCATTTATTCATTATAATTTCTAAAGCTTTGCCCCAAAGATACACCAAATGTATGCTAATGTATGCTCTTTTGAATGATTGGCTTTCACGGAAACCTGGTTTAATAACAATACATCTACATCGGATCTTGCCTTTTCTAATTACCAAACACTTTTCCGTAAGGATCGCCTGACTAATAGATATAGCGGTGGTGTCCTAGTTTATGTTAAGGATACGGTCACTGCTCGCCGAGGGCAAGACTTAGAGGTAAACGTCATTAAATGTATATGCTTAGACATGAAAGTGAAACATAAACCTATTCTGTATGGCGTTTTCTACCGAATTCCATGGCAGATGTATTTAGGATTCCATAGCCGTAGCTGTCGATACTGAGATTAAAGACATAGGCACTATGGTTACTTGTGATTATAATCTTGACTGTCTCAAACCTGCATCCCGATTGAAAATTTGTATGCAAATCGGCATTTCCCAACTAATTTCAGAACCAACCAATTTCACCGAGTCTTCACAGTCTATTATTGACATTTTTCTTGTGTCCTCCCTCAATCTATTATTCATTTGTGGTGTAGGTAAACCCTTTTTTAAGCAGAATATTCACTCCCATTGTCCAGTTTTTGTTGTACCAGATACCCTAAACTCAAACACAAACCATTCAAGCTCAAGCTTGATATTTATATGAAGTAAATTTTGATCAGTTGCGTACCAATAATCTGTGTTTGACTGGGAATCTTGCTTTGATGCTGCTAAAATGGATCTTTATTCTTCTAGTATCACTGCAGCTTTACTTTATTTGTATGATGAGCGCATTCCTAAAATAGCTGTAACAGAACGACCCAACATACAGCAGAGCATGCAAAACAAACAACGCAAATTATTAGAATACAGACATTACCATGCAAACCAATAAAATAAGATTACACGTATGCAATGAAAAACACGCACACAACACTAAAGTGGACAACATAATAAAGCTTCATCTATAACAACACCACTCGTCTAACTACTGGAAACTTCTTAATAATTTTAATAATCCCAATTCCTCTTAAACAAACATCCCAACACTTTTTCAAAACAACAACACATACCAAACAAACACAAAAACAGAAGATATACTCAACACATACATTCATAGATGACACTAATACAGACCTCAAATACTTCCCATTAACGATCACGGCCCTAAACTCACCAACATTAACATTTAACCTAAGGAAGTTACTGCCTCCCGAAAAATACTAAATCAGGGAAAGTCACAGGTCCCGATACCATCAATATCATAGTCCTCAGAGAACTTTCAAACGAACTATCTCTTCTTTTTAATCTGGCTTCGTTCCCAAGGACTGTACTCTCAATCAGCTTACATATATTTTTCATACCTTTTGCAAGACTCTTTGGGATGGTAAATAAGTTCGAGCTGTCTTTAGGGATATTTCTAAAGCATTCGACCGCGTGTGGCATAAATAACTGTTATCCAAACTTGAACATAGTGGTATATTCCTCTCTTCTTCTTTAGTCAATGATTATTTAGCTGGCAGAACACAATGTGAAGTCCTTTCCGGGTCCTCATCCGACACGGTTACAATATCGGCTGTCGTTCCTCAAGGCTCAATTCTTGGTACATTATTGTTTCTTGTTTACATCGACTTTATTGTTTCTGAAATTGGCACTACGATTCGCCTCTTTGCTGACGACACAATCTTCTATGTCATTGTCGATAACCATCAACGTGCTGCTCTCCGTCTCAATTAATGATTGGCTTTTAACCTGACAAGTCACTTTCAATACTGCTCAAACTGAATATTTACTAATCCCTCGCAAACACGCCAAACCCCCACTATGCAGTCACGGAAAGTCGACACTGACAAACACATTTGAATGACTCACTCTGTAGCGATGGCACATGGCACAAACACATTGAAGACATCACCAAAAACGCTTGGACTCGAGTCAACATTCTGCACTCTATCCAATTTACTCTAGATAGTCAGTCACTCGAAGCCGTCTACATATCTTTCATAAGGCCTACACACAAATACTCTGACGTCGTTGTGGACAATATAACAAAAACTGAAGAAGAAGACCTCGAAAACTCAAAATGGAAGCAGTTAGAATCATAACGGGAGCAACAAGTCTGGTATCACTCAATAACTTATACAAAGAATCCGCTCTTGAACCCTTGAAGACCCGCAAACGTCAACACAATTTGGTCCACTTCAACAAAATGGTCATGAGTCCCTTAACCCGTTCCTACTTATCCAATTTGACCCCCGATACAGTAGGTGATGTTGCAAACTACGGCCCACATACATCTGACCACATTAGGAATGTTTTCTTCAATACCCTACACTTCTCTACATCTCTCCTTCCCTCCGCTATATCAGAATGGAACAAACTTCCTCCCGCCACCCGGTCTGCTGTTTCCACCTTGTCTTTCAAGCATGCTCTGAATTTTGATTAGAAAACTGTTCCAAATTTTCACTACGATGGGAAATAAGATTTGGCAATTCAGCACGCACGGATACGGATGCATCTGTTTTTTCAAAATCATTGCAGAAAACCCTACCTGTGTCTGTGGAGAATTTCCGGATACTCATCACTATCTTTTCACATGTCGTTGATCTTCGCCAACAAACTCTACTCCATGATGTTCTTCGTCCTATTAATCGTCTAGACCTAAATACACTGCTGTTCGGCAACGGCACTCCCTCTAATGATGTCAATCGTCAAATATTTCACCATGTCCAAACACTAAGCGTTTCATTAATTGAGTTGAACTAGCTATCCTTTATTGCCATAAGAGTACCCGCAACACCTCAATATGCAAATTGTGATCACAACTCTCATTTCTTTCTACCTACCTATCTACCTACCTACTTCCTGCCTAGCTAGCTACTTACCTATTTTTTAAGGTAATTCAAGTAATGGTCAAGGCTAGTATACATAACTGTCAGTAGTTGAAGCGTCGTATACGCCGTAGGTTAACCTATATACATACCCAATCAGCTGCAACTGGTTTCTCGACGATCAAGTTACTTGTACATATTTATTGCTTACAACCCGTTTGTGTAGTAATTATAGTGTTAACTTTGCTAGAAATAGTTTTCTTCTCAACTATGTTGTTATGTCACGCTGTGTAATGAATATATGTATATGAAGTATGTTGATACCAAAGAAACATTGGAATATCATGTCGCAGATACATGGTATTTTCATCAACAACGTCACATTATACTGTAACCGGACCAACAAAACCTAGATCTATCGTCTAAATGATGAGCGCAAAGCGAAGAATCTTCCAGTAGTTTTATTCAAGTCTTTGGTACGACCTGACCAGGGATCGAACCCACAACCTTCCGCATGCGAGTGGGATGCTCTATCTCTGGGCCACCGCTAAATACGTGCTAATTTAATTTCTAACTTGGGGTAAGCATAACAATTTTATTAAAATACATGTTACGCTAATTTCTAACGTGGGGTCAGCAAAACAATATTTATTTAAAATATGTAACTTTAATTACTAACTTGTTGTCAGCATAACAATATTTATTTAATTACATGTAACTTTATTTACTGACTTGTTGTCAGCATAATCAAATTTATTTAAATACATGTAACTTTAATTTCTAACTTGGGGTCAACATAACAATATTTATTTAAATACACGTAACTTTAATTTCTAACTTGGGGATCAAACACAACAATATTGATTTAAATACATGGAACTCTAATTTATAACTTTGGATCAACATAACAATATTTATTGAAATAAACGTAACTTTAATTTCTAACTTGGGGTCAGCGTAACAATATTTATTTAAATACACGTAACTTTAATTTCTAACTTGGGGTCAGCGTAACAATATTTATTGAAATGCACGTAACTTTAGTTTTTAACTTGCGGTCAGCATAACAATATTTATTTAAATACACGTAACTCTAATTTCTAACTTGGGGTCAGCGTAACAATATTTATTTAAATACGTGTAACTATAACTACTATCTTGTTGTCAGCATGATCAATTTTATTTGAATACATGTAACTTTAATTTCTAACTTGTTGTCAGCATTATCAAATTAATTAAAATACATGCAACTTCAATGTCTAACTTGGAGTCAGCATAACATTATTTATTTAAATACATGTAACTTTAATTTCTAACTTGAGGGAAAATAAAGCAACTTGAGAAAATTAACAGTTGTATTATGTCAATGGCCGCCAAAATCAATCAAACCCAAATAAAGGTAAACTCTATAGAAACCAGTGTTGAGGTGAACAGTGATTATTACATAAAACAGCCATCTTATCACAACATAGACATAGAGTCCAGATAGTGGTAGAGCATCCGCCTCGCATGCAGAAGGTCGTGGGTTTAATCCCCGGCCGGGTCATACCAAAGACTTTAAAAATGGTACTAGCAGCTTCCTCGCTTGACGCTCAACATTTAGAGGAGAGTTCTAGGTCTGGTCGGCCAATTGTCAGTATAATTATGTATTATGTCAATGGCCGCCAAAATCAATCAAACCCAAATAATGGTCACGAATAACACAGACTCCCAGACGGCCGGTTATTGCAGCTTTACGAAATTGCAGAGACACGGAATTAATTTTGGAGATAAATTAAACAAAAGGGCAAGTGTGGAAGTTAGGGTCGTGACGCCGCCCGCAAACCAACAGCAATCAACACATGTGGAAACATCACCGCGTCGCGACCAGCTCCTAACTCACACCAGCAATCTCGTTGACACTCATGCGCCAGCCGTGATAATATGACTGCTAGTCAACCGCACTAACCCATCGCAGCCATCGATAATTAGAGATGCCAAATTTATCCCGGCGCTTGTTGATCGAAACGATTATAGGCACAGTGTAACACCATATGTGCACACCATATCAAAACGAGGAGAATCGCACGAGATCGGAGCAGAGAAAACAGCAGCCGAATTTAAACTTAGTACCTTTGTATTTTATGGTTTAATTGTAGAGTTTTAATCTTAAAACGGATGTTTATGTTATGTGATACCACGAGGCAGTTCCCGTGAAGTATTTGTTGAAACAAACGTTTATGACAGAGTTCTGAATAAGATAGAGTCAATAACAAACTTATCAAATGAACAGTGCAATTTTGTGGTCCTTGATGATCTTAATGGTCATATAGGACAATAAAGTGATATATGTTGAGCACGATGAGGTTGATCCGCATATGGGAGTACTTCCGGAACACTATCACCAAGACTTGCCTATTGCAAGAGCTTCAAAAGATAAATTTATAACTCAAAATGGGTCATTGCTTTTCATGCTTAATTGGCGTGTAAGTGTAATATCCGAGTGCAGGAATGTATAACACAAGTGCAGGAACGTAAAACGCAAGCGATTGAATGTATAACTCAAATGCAGGAATGTATAACACAAGTGCAGGAATGTATAACACAAGTGCAGAAAATGTATAACGTAAGTGCGGAAATGTATAACACAAGTGCATGAGTGTATAACACAAGCGCAGGAATGTATAACACAAGCTCAGTTATGTATAACTATAGTGCAGGAATGTATAATTCAAATGCAGGAATGTATAACACTAGTGCAACATGGTACAACATAAGCACAACAAGACATAACACAAATTCAGAATAGTATAACACTTGTGCAACACGGTACAACACCCGCACAACATGACATAACACAAATGCAAAAATGTAAAACATCACGTGCAGGAATCTATAGCACAAGTGCAGAAATGCATAACACAAGTGCAGAAATGTATCATCCAAGTGCAGGAATGTATAACACAAGTGCAGGAATGTATAACACAAGCGCAGGAACGTATAACTCAAATGCAGGAATGTATAACACAAGTGCAGGAATGTATAATATTAGTACAACATGGTACAACACAAGCACAACATGACATAACACAAATGCAGAATTGTATAACACTAGTGCAACATGGTACAACACAAGCACAACATGACATAACACAAATGCAGGAATGTATAACTCAAGTGCAGGAATGTATAACACAAGTGCAGGAATGTATAACACAAGCTCAGGAATGTATAATTCAAGTGCAGGAATGTAAAACACAAGTGCAAACATATATAACACAAGTGCATGGATGTATAACACAAGTGCAGGAATGCATAACACAAGTGCAGAAATGTATAACAAAAGTGCAGATATATATAACACAAGCGCAACATGGTACAACACCAATGCAGAAACGTATAACACAAGTGCAGGAATGTTTTGCATAAGCGTAACATGGTACAACATTAGCGCAACATGGTACGACACAATTGCAGGAATGTACAACCCAAGTGCAGAAATGTATCACACAAGTGCAGAAATGTATAACCCAAGTGCAGGAATGTATAACACAAGTGCAGGAATGTATAACATAAGCACAGAAATACATAACTAAAATGCAGGAATGTATAACACAAGTGAAGGATTGTATAACAAACGTGCAGAAATGTATTATACAAACCTAAAATAGTATAACGCAAGCGCGACATGGTATAACACAAGTGCAGGAATGTATAACACAAATGCAGAAATGTATAACACAAATCTTAAATAGTATAACGCATGCGCAAAATGGTAAAGCACCTGGGCAGTAATGTGTAGTGTACAAAAGTATAGCAAGTACACAATACTATATAAGAGGATTCCAGGAATGCCCAAAACGAACATACCACCAGTGCTGTTAAACACACATTAAGGAAGGCATAACACGATCACAAAACAGTAGTAAATAATGTCGAATCATGCACAAATCTGACATAAAGTCCCTCGGATTTAATTTGATTTGCGCGTAATTCGACATTCTTTACACATGCATAAAAATAAAACAATCGAATTTAATCCTATTAGTAAATTTCTCGTTAATATTTTGAATGAAAATGTACATTTTCTAAATAGTATATAATTCATGGGTTTTATACATACAAACTTTGCCCCGAACAATTTACCATTTTCTAACCGGGAATATTACTGACCATGACACTTTTTATGCAAGGAACGGCATTATCTCTTGGATTCAACAAACCACTTAAATTAGAACAAATTGAGTGTTTGAATGCTGTTTCGGTGGAATAGGGCGCCATTGCGGCACTCCTGACTTGTTACGGGAAAACTTCGAAATATAAACAAATCCCAGAGTTCATGCATTGGGTCATAAGTCAGTGGTAACACAATGCGGACATCGTGCGTCTGCTGACGGAGATGTGTATGGAAATGCTTCTATATCGTTTTCAGCAGGAGAAAATTGCAACCATGTCGGACCATTGTTTCACTGACCACAGGTAATCGTGTTAGGTTGAAGGAAGATGCAAAATAGGCATGCACTATTTGCAAAGGTGTCTAGAGCGGTATCGGCCATTTCCGAAAAGAGCTATGGTTTTAATTAGAATCTCTTTTTCAAATAATATCAGTATCCCACTTTGATGACATAATTATGTCCATCAATTTTTTGGTGTGATTGTTTCTAACTGAAGAATATTTCATTTTCATCCATATAAAATTATTCCGAGAATATATGAAAATATCGAGATAGATGAGATAATTTTGCGGGTTCCGTGAGAAGACCACACTCAGTTGATGAGATTCTAAACTCCGTTTTTTTTGTTATTAATGCCTTATTTATGGTGATGCTATGTATCCAATATAAATAACATAATTTATTTTTTTTTATTGATCTTCCACTATTTTTAGAAAGAATGGAATCATTTTCTAAAGTAAACATGATTATATGCCATGTTCAAGAATACCGGTATGGGTGGTACTTTTCAAACATTGGTTATGTAGACCTATATAGAATAAAAAAACTGTATTGACGAAATAGGATAGTCGGTGTCATTATGGATTCCAGTGTGAAATGAGTTAAATATTGCTATGACAACCCAACACAATGATTATACAACTGAGCATAGTGATTATACAAGCAAACACAATGCCATGGAAACCAAACACATTGAACACATTGATTATACAACACAACCTGATGATATTACAATCGGACACAATGGTTACAACCTAACACAATGTCATGACAACCCAAGACAATGATTATACAACCCAACATAATGATGAGACAACCAAACGCAATGTTATGACAACCAAACACAATGATTATACAAAAAACCAACCTGATGCTATTACAGTCAAACTAAATGGTTAACACCCAGCACAATGTCATGACAACACAACACAATGATTATACAACCGAGCATATTGATTATACAAACCAACACAATGCCATGGTAACCTAACACATTGAACACATTGATAATACAACACAACCTGATGATATAATAATTGAACACAATGGTTACAACCCAACACAATGTCATGACAACTCAACACAATGATTATACAACCCAACATAATGATGAGACAACCAAACGCAATGTTATGACAACCAAACACAATGATTATACAAAGAACAACCTGATGCTATTACAGTCAAACATAATGGTTAACACCCAGCACAATGTCATGACAACACAACACAATGATTATACAACCGAGCATATTGATTATACAAACCAACACAATGCCACAGCAGGCAACCAAACACATTGAACATATTGATTATACATCACAAACTGATGCTATTACAGTCGAACACAATGGTTACAACCCAGCACAATGTCATGGCAACACCACACAATGATTATACAACCCCACACTAATGTTGAGACAACCAAACATAAAGATGAGACAACCAAACATAATGATCAGACAACCAAACATAATGATGAGACAACCCAATCCTAATGTTGAGACAACCCAACATAAAGATGAGACAACCAAACATAAAGATGAGACAACAGAACAAAATGTTATGACAACACAACATAGTGCTTTTACAACTGACATTGATTATACAGCGCAACACAATGCCATGACAACCCAATACAATGATTATACAACCCAACATAATGATGACCGAACATAATAATGAGACAACCGAACGCAATGTCATGACAACCCAAAGCAATGATTATACTACCGAACATAATGATGAGACAATCAAACACAATGCCATGACAACGCAACACAATGATTATACTACCCAACATAATGATGAGACAACCGAACATTATGATGAGACAACCGAACGCAATGCAATGACAACCCAACGCAATGATTATACAACCCAACATAATGATGAGACAACCGAACACAATGTTATAAACGTGCATAATAATATGACTACTAAACGAAACATGTTCATACGACCGAACATAATGTTTTTACAACCCAACACAATGCTAAGACAAGCCATCAAAATGACCCATAACCAAAGACAATGACACGAAAACCCAAGATAATAATACAATAGCCTTTTGACAGTAAAACATATCAGATAAAAAAAGTATGATAAACAAGACAACACACAAGACGACAGTTGAATACACTCGATTAACCAGACGATAGTGATATTTTAGATTACATCAACGGACATGCTTATTACTTGATACTTATAACAAATTACGAATTCAGGAAGAAAATATCCCGTTTTCAGCTTAAACGGGGACCATAAGTGTTGAACGTCACGTATATGATCGTGTGAATAAATACTAACTTTTGGAAAAGTGCATAGATCTATTGCCGTTTATGTATTAATTATTCTAGAAAGTTAATCGTATGCATGCTGTTAAAGATATCGGGACTTAAAACAGGTAATACTTTTCTGATACTGTGATTATTGATCTTAAAAGGCACACCTGTTGTTTGTATAGGGTATTATGTGCAATGCACTTAAAATGGAGTACACACCAAGGTGATGTTTAAAAAATCATTACAGATGAAAAAACTCCATTAATTGCTCTTGTTATTTCTACTGTGAATAAAACATGTTTAAAGCCGTGTCATTCATAAAAAGACCCGAATCAAAGCAGGGAAGCTTAAATTGTAGTTTGTTTACATCTGCAGGGCCAATATACAAGTAGAATTACAGGAGTTATGTCTCACCCAAGATATTTATTCTATGTTGACTAAGCGAAAGTAGACTTCAGAAATAATGTATTTATACACAAACTTCCAAGAATATTTTTTTCTAAATTAACAATTCAAACATGACAGTGCTTTCAAAATCGTTCAAGTACATCATAACTATTATCTATCTTCGCCATTATGCGACTGGGAACACTTCCTGTTTCTTGATCTTGCTAAAACTTTTATTATATAAAAAGCATTGAGAAAAGAAACTTTATATACTCGATAATCTACTTCCTCTTTAGTTGATATTTGAAAGTTTGTATGTATAAAAAAGGTATTTGATAATGTATAGGGGCCTACATAATTCTATTGCAATTTATAATGACTGCAATGAATCATTAAATTGAATCAGCTATGTATAAGTCATTGACAACTTATGTATGGCTGTATTGTAACATGTGCATCTATCTGTTTGTTTGTATTTTGTTATTTACCTGGTGTTTCCCAAAGGAAATTACAGCTATGACGTAATTAAATAAAATGGCGTCTATGTCAAATAAACCGCAGCGGTGGTCTAATGGTAGAGCGTCTGCTTCGCATGTGGTAGGTGGCTGTATGTTTAATCCCCGCCCGGGTTATACCAATAACTTGAACACTAATACTTGACGCTTCCTTGCTTGGCGCTCAGTATTTAGAGGTTAGTTCTAGGTTTGATCGGTCCGGTGTGAGTTTAATGTGACTGGGGTGGGGTGTCACACTGTGTGTTTGCAGCAGGATACATCAGTGTGCCAGCGCTTAGAATACTGATCTAATTAGACACCGTCGCAATATAACTTAAACATTGTTGAAAGCAACGGTAAACACTTAATAATAACACTCAAGTAGGTGTACTTCTAGTGATATCGCAATTAAGGTATCGGTGAGAGTGATTTATACTTACATAGTTTCCTTCTAGTGATATTGCAATTAAGGTATCGATGAGAGTGATTTATACTTACATAGTATCCTCCTAGTGATATCGCAATTAAGGTATCGGTGAGAGTGACTTATACTTACATTTATACTTACATAGTATCCTTCTAGTGATATCGCAATTAAGGTATCGATGAGAGTGATTTATTCTAACAAATTTGTTTGTTTATCATCATTGGACAACAGAAAAAAACTATCTCAGACAGTTTAACAAATACTTTATATTTGTTTTCAAATATGTTATGAACTGACTTAGAAACTTTAAAAAAGTCTAACTATAAGAGGGATTTCAATTCTAACTAACAGTTACCTGTATCGATCAACATCAACTGTTCTCATGTAAACAAAATACGAAACGCAAAACAGATTTAAAAATTTTTTTTATGCAGTAATGATTGCCAAATATAGCTCTGTTAAAGTTGAACAAATGGTGCCCATGATGTTTAGAATGACTCCGGAGCAAAGATTCCAATAGTGGACTGCTTTTGCCTAAATTTCCAAGGAGGCATAATGTTTTTTATCATGGCTGATGGGAACATTATGATAGGGATGACACATGGATCAAGACTAGAAGAAGTTTCTTCTTATGTAGTTATAAATAGAGGAACATCATATGACTATGCCATAAGTACCAGGTCGTTTTTACATACAAAGTTTGATGCAGTTAAACGTCTCATATTAGGCATACATAACACTGATCGTCGATCAGACATTCCTGTAGAAAAGCTAGTGGCATCATTAGAAAAGTACATTATCTATTTTAAAGGCAGAGTTAAACATCATGGGTTTAGTGTTTTACAAAATAATCCAAAAGAATTTTGTTTGAGATAACATGACTTTTGCCCAATGTAAACAACAATTCCCGCTCTTATCAATAAAACGCTTAAAATCATGGGTGCTTGAGCTTGCACATTTGCCTATGCATTAAAGGTTAATCGAACAGTTTGTTCCAATTATGACCCTGGAGTCATATTTTACCACATTGTGTGGTTCCCTCTTTCACAAATATAGGGAAATATATAGGGATCTTTAAAGACAAAGTCCTCAACCAAGCTAGCTCAAATCATTATCTTTTGGACACAAATGACCCTGCTTCAACGTTGGCTCCTCCCCACCCCCCACCCCAAACAATAACTTTTTTTTATTTTTTTCCCTATGAAATAAAATTTTCCCATACAGATTTTGTTGAAATGATGAGATGGAATCATATTTGACCCCACTATTGGGTATCAAACATTAATCGTTATTATGACATCTCTTTAAAAGTATACATACAACAGTATGGGTCCTGCTCAGTTGAAAGTTCTTGATCGTTTTATCCCTATGATACCAGTATTTATGATTTGATAAAGTAATGTACATAAAATAGTATCCAACTGTTTATTGGTTCTCATCTTGTTATAATTCAGTGAGTTATGTGCTCTTGATTTATAAAAGAAATATAGAATTTATAAAATGATGGTCTCCTTGTTCAGTTCAGCGTCTTAGTCCCATTTGGGCCCCTTGTTATAAAACATCTCTGCAAATACATATGCCAGAGGTTTAACATTTTATATAAATTAAGACCCAGTGTCCTCTACCAGTCATGATCATGACTCTGGAGTCATTATTTGTGTCCACTCCGGGGTATCAAACTTTTAAAAACAGCGAAACTGCAATAACCATGATAACTTGCACCATGCTTAAATTTAGTGATGATTCATTTAAGGGTTTCGCGAAATTTACTCATTCTTTGAATACTGTATGGCTGCAGTTGCTTTAAAAAAACATAATCGACTTTAATATAAAAGTAATCTTTTTTATTTGATGCTTTTATATTTATTTGAAATAATGCTCGTTTTCATCCGTTTCTCTGTGGTTCTCTGTGTTTTTCATTTACCAGTTTTGGCAAATTACTACGGTGCACTGTGAATAATTCCATTAAAGTTTCATTTATGTAAATGTGGGCCAAAGCAATTGTAATTAATCGTGCTATATACATTCAGCATCAAACTTAAATTGATGTCTTTATAATTTGGTGAATGCGTTTCTTATTTTCAGGAAATATTACATAAAATGGGGCATTTCCAATTGATCTGTTGCATTATTATAGTTCTGTTAGTTGTACACCTGATTTTAGCAGAACAGAAAATGATCAGTGTTCAAACATTTTCCAATGATCCCCTGACCAAAATACGTTTTTATAATAAAACCATATATGTCGCTGGCCGTGGACGACTCTACAAACTCGATGAAGATTTGAATATATTGAATAGCACAGGGACATGTGTGGACAAAACAGCTGTCTGTGATAATGTTAACAAGATTATGTTGGTGAATGAAGATACAGAGGAACTGATTCTCTGTGGTACAGGGAATAATGGGAAATGTGAAATAAGGAGTCTAGGTGATATCAGTAGAGTGACACATACAGGATCAGACACTTTGAAAGTTTCTACTGATGAGAAAAGACCGGCACAAGCTTTTATTATGCCTGATGGAAATATGATTATTGGAGTAACATTTGGATCAGGACTCAAAGAGATTATTTCTTCAGTTGTACCTTTATCTGCAGCAATATCATATAACTATCTCATAAGTACCAGATCTTTGTTAAATACAAACTCAGAGGCACGTAAACATCTTATATTAAGCATATATAAAACTGATGGTAACACAAAAATTCCTACAGAAAAGAAAGTGACTTCATTAGAAGATTATAAAATATATTGCAAGGGCGGATTTCAACATAATGGATTTAGTTATTTTACAACAACCCAAAAGAATTTTGTTGGAGATAACATGTATGTTTCAAAATTGATAAGGATTTGCCAAAATGATACAAGTAATGACTACAACTCCTATGCAGACATAAATATTTTCTGTCAGAAGGATGGGGGTGTGTATAATCTAATTCAACATGTAGTTATTGTGGACCAACCTAGTAACAAGGGTACACTGTTTATAGCATCATTTAGTGCTGGAGATGACCCAGAATCCACACCTGGAGACAGTGCCATATGTGTTACTAAACTTGCTGACTTGGATAAAGCAATAATGGTGGCAAAGAAAGAATTTATTGTATGCCCAAAGTCAAATAGATCCGACATTGAACGATACTTACCTGATGGACTTACTTTTAAATACAGATGTTTGGCTAATGAATCAGTAAGTATTTGTAAGGATCGATTTAACATAAACTTAGATGTTCTTGTTCTTTTCCATACATGTTTTGATATCTATATAAACTGAATACATACTATGCATAAAATATATTTTTTTTTATAAACTATACTTTTTTGGCCATTGTTAACAATGCATTCAGTTGTATAGATCTAGTAGAACTTTACATATTAGAACATATTTCCGGAAACCATATAAAAAAAATATCCTACAACTTAATTAGCAAAGTTTATCGATGCTAAATTCTCTCTATTACTTTTTAAATAAATAGCATTCAGAACACTGACATTCACTGAATGACATACCCTATACCAAAGTGGCATGAGAATGATGATGATAACATAATAGTTTACCGCATAAGGCACAAATAAGTTGCTTTTATATAAGTCAGGCACTTCTAACTGATTTCCATTTTAAAGAATTACTGGAACAGAAACAGATTTAAGAAGCATAAATTGACTAAAAGACATTTTATATATTTTGTTATGTTCCTTTTTTATGAAATAATATTTCATACTTATTTTATATAAAAGCTATATTTACTTCATAGTTATATTGTGTCGAACGTTGTTACATCTTAAAACGGGATTGGAATGCAGTTGATAGAGTGTTGGTTGTGGGTTCGATCCCCAACTCGTCCCAGTGGTATCTCAAAATCGCTTTGTACTCTTCGTAATCGAGATAAAATAAAATACATGTAGTATAAAATTATAAACAGTTGCATCGACCATGACCTATTAGCAAATACCATTAGGAACAATAAAATATAGTTGTACCGCGAAAGAATTATACTTATTGAATATCAGCATTGTAAGTAATGTTTAGTTTAAAACGAAACATTGATATAACATTTGAATATATGATTTGGTAATTGTTCAGGTCAGAAAGTTTAAGACATTAAAATACGTATCAAATATTGAAGCCATTATATGTTAAGTAAAAAAGACATATCTTTATTTAAGTGTCGTCTGTTTAATATATTTATATTACTATTACAGCTGTATAGTGACGTTGACGTTACATGTGACACTGCTATGTCAACATTCCGCTATGTGATCGGGGAGACACCGTTTAACATGACAGCCGTCTACACCCTGGCATCAGACAATGGCTACATAACCACTATGTACGGTGGATTAGTTGATGGAGTCAAGGTGGACATACACGCTGGTACATCATCAGGGAGTATTATAAAGGTATCATAATTTTAATCTAATTAATGGATGGATCTGAAATTCCATTTCCTATAATTTTGAATACGTATATTCCAATAAAGCACTTTCTGGGAATATTGACAATTCTATTATAATTTATAAAACAGTGTAAATGGTACAAATGCTGAAATGTATTACAACATTTTACCTTTATAGCTGTTGGTTATTGTTAGTTCAACTGTTGTAAAAGCACTTAAGATTATGAGTAGAGTTCAATAGAGATAAATATTAATTAAACATACTTTTATTTAATAGGTTATTTACAGTTCAAATTTTGCGACAACACTTAAAGTTATGCGTAGAGTTCAATAAAAATAATATCAATTAAACATCTTTTTTCTTAATTTGTTATTGTTAGTTTAAAGGGTACCGCAAGTCAGAATTTAAATGGCCATTTATCGTTAAATAGACATGTTACTAACACAAAAATCAACAAATTTTAATTGAACGAAATTTATCAAGTGAGAAAAACGATATTAAATATCATGATTTCAAGCGTTTCCTTTATATCATGGGTGCTGCCATTTAAAAGCTCTTTTATGTTGGAGGTTTTCGGTGACGCCATAGCTGCACTTCCATTCTAGTTCTTGCGAAAAATTTATTGTGTCGTTAGTGACTGCTCTCTACTGATATTCTTTTGTATATACACTAATTCACGTAAACAATTGATAGATAGATATACAGTACATTAGTGAACATCGAAGGAAGACAATTAAGTGCGAAAACTATTCTGAATTGAAGGACTTAACCATAAACATTGTTTTCTTCAGCGGAATAAGTCAGTGGAGTAATGCGATATGTTTTGTGGGCAGCGTTGTTTTTAGTTTTCCTAATATGTGATTTCACATTGCCTCAGTGTCAAGCTGCTGGTGACATCACGCGCAAAACGCCTTTATACTTTGGGGTATGACTGATTGCAGAATGAAGCGTACCAATGCCTTGGCGTACTACTATCCAAGCATACAATTTCTGATGATTTCAGTACGAAGATGACCATATGCGACATACATATAGACTTAGTGTATATTATCCAGTGGGAAGCTCTTAAAAATGTGCTAATAACATATAGCTCAGCTGATTTCTAAAATTTAATTTGTAATTTTATATACTCTTCCAAAATATTGCGAAATTGATATAGCAAACTTTCACAATCTTATAATTGCAGGCTGTTTAAACAGGTGTGATAATCCAATTAACAATTAAAACAAGAGGTTAATGCCAAAACATAAGGTGTGAAAACGACATGGTATCTAAAAGTTCTTATTAAAATACAAATTAAGGCCAATTAATTGTGACAGGCCCGATTAGCTCAGTCAGTTACGTGTCTAATTATCAATCCAGGCGTCTCGAGTTCGAATCCACACCCGGCGACAGTCTCTGTGATGACTGACATACAACATTGTGTCTCAATATCATTTGTTTCTCACTGCTGATTCGAGTGGAAAAAATATCAGTTACTTGCGGTTGTTGGGTGTGCTCGAGTACTGGTTAACTTTTGCATGAAACAGTGGTTAGGTTAACTGAACATCTGTACAGTAAACCCTCGATGGCAAAAAAATGATTCTTAATATTCAGTCAACCATTAATTGTTCATAAACTCATTTTATTAATTTTATAATTAATAGGCAAATTAGTTTATTGATATATGGCTTTTTCACAGTCAATTAGGTTATTATTCTTGAATAGACATTTGAACTACCTCTACTTCGTAATGAAAAAAGATAAAGTAAAACCTTTGTTCCTTTATTTATTCATTAATGCATGAAAAGTTTCTTTTAATGTCAAAATAGTGTTCTGGTATACAATTAATGAAAAATATTCATAAAATCATATAACATAATTTTTTTGCTTGTAAGTTTGCATTGATATTGAAACCCTAATTAACTGAAAATGTTCAAATTAGTAATAAGGCATAATACTATGTGATATAACATCCTGTCATAAACCCTGGGGTCATTAAACCTGGGGTGATTACGCTTATTAGGGTACAATATGCACACTGTGGCAGGGTATTTCTCATTACCACATGGTGTGAATTATGAAAACTCAGCAGAGTGCCAGTAGCTGGACAGTAACATACACTTTGTGGAATATGCCTGTAGACATTATATTCCATATGACACTCCCTATAAGGAGACACATTCATATATGTTCAGAGAACTGGTAGAAAAGATAATCATCATATATCAAATTGGGTAGTAACACCATTTGAATAACCAAAAGACAGTGCCAGTTATGTAATACAACACAAAAAAAACCAACTCATTCATGCTTCATCTAAATTTACTAAAAAGGGTATGAAATCAAAATTTTATCAGCCATTTCGCAGTACGCAACAATGGCCGCACCAGCTAAACACGATAAGAAAAGAGATATAATATTATTTCTTATTCTCTCTTAGACAGGTAAATATATGTAACAAAACATTTTCCCTTAAATTCCATTCCTGGTCTAATTAGTGTTTTATTTTGTGTTTTTTTTTTTTGATAATGTATTGTCTGAGTAGCAAACAGTATATACCCTGATAGTACAGCATGAATGTGCAGGCTCTCCTGGATCTACATCAATACTGACGGCAATAATTACTTTTTTATCAAGCTAAGGCTAATTTTACTATTTTGAAAAATTCAATCATCAATGTCAGGCTACATGATAAGATGTCAGAGTCGTGATTGATGGGTTTCGGGTTTGATCTCTGGTTCATGATCGGTATGACTGTTTAACAGTTATCATCTTTTTGGGTGAAAACTTCATAAGACATTGCTGTGACATATCTGTATTATTTCTGTGAGATATTCTAAATCTTCTAAATTTCCAATAGTGTGGTCATTGCATCTGCAGCACGTTTTTTCGTCAGATGAAAGCATCATTACACAGTTTTCGCAGCTGCAAAAATCTTTCACATGTGTGAACAACTGTGCCGTCTCACTATTTCTCTCGTCTTCTTATTAATTTAACTCTGCTTCTGAAATTTCTGGTTCAAAGTTGTAGGTCACAAGTCCTTCTCCGTTACTAAAATCCATTTTATTATTCTTGCGAGTACTTTTGCCGATGACTATAATTGCACGTTTCTATATCTGCTGTAGCTTTTAAATCAATTATGTTTTAAACCGGAAGTGCAGTTATGACGTCACGCAGGTATCCAATATGGCGACTTCCACCACAAAGTCGATGTGCGAAAATGACCGTTACAAAACGAGCTGATATATCTTTATGGACTCGAATTTCTGCATAATAATACTATTAATAGAAAGCTGAACTCATAGCTATTCATACTATCCTGTTTTATACACAGGGTTGCGTTCCCGTTTAACTGTTGTAAAACACTAACGGTTATAGGTAGAGTTCAATTTAGATTAATATCAATTAAACATAATTTTTCCTAATTGGTTGTTGTTAGTTCAACTGTTGAAAAAACACATAAGGTAATGAGTAGAGTTCAATATAGATTGATATCAATTAAACATACTTTTACTTAATTGGTTATTGTTAGTTAAACTGTTGTAAAAACACTTAAGGCTATGAGAAGAGTTCAATAGAGGTTAACATCAACTAAATATCTTTTATTTTTATTGGTTATTGTTAGTTCAACTATTGTAAAACACTTAAGGGCATGAGTAGAGTTCAGTAGAGATTAACATCAATTAAACACCCTTTTACTTAATTGGTTATTGTTAGTTTAACTGTTGTAAAAAACACTTTATGATATGAATAGAACTCAGTAGAGATTAAAATCTTTTTATTTAATTGGTTATTGTTAGTTTAACTGTTGTAAAAACACTTAAGGTTATGAGTAAAGTTCTATAGATATAAATGCGATTGATATAAAGTTAATCCGTTTAAATGTAGTGCAGAAAATTGGCAAACTTGAACTAGCTAAATTATATAAAGGAAAAATAATTGTGAAACATATGGTTTCCATATCAAATATTTTATATCATTCTCGTATGAAAACTGTATTGTTCTTATATGAACTGATTGTTATAAATGTCCTCCGATGCCGAGTGGTCTGAGGCATCGTCTCAAGATCACTTACCACTCACCGCTAAGGTGGTTGTTTCGAGTTCCGCTCGCTCTAAAATTTTATGCGAGAAAGTTTGCCAAATAATTTCGGAAGGATGGTGGTTCTACGTAAGTATTGTGTGTTTTATTGTTTGGATATCATTCCATATTAGAATCATTTTTGTAGTTATTGCCTATGTGCAGCAAAAAATGACGAATGAGAAAAAATCAAATAAAAATTATAGAGTTTAACTTTTTTTCTTTTATTTAGATAAATCTCTTATTGGTAATTTGTTACACTTAAAACAAGTATCACGTACGTATTTTAAAGTTCATAACCGACACCGTTATACTCAACACTAATATGATTGTATGTACCAATGTTTAGTTGAACTACCTTGGCGTTGGTAAGAATTTGGAACTATATGAAACACAGCATGTGCCTCCGGGGTTTTCTGTTCGAGCTATTGCTCAGAAGAACGACAACTACTTTGTTATGACAAGTAAAAAGGTAAATATTCTAAAACTAATAATGCCATCAAAAATTGTTGAGCCAAGCAAAATTTCTTAATTGTATTTTTGGTTTCATTGATTTTTTGAGAATGAACGTTATGTTTTATACAATGTAGTGTTGACATGTCTATTACTAATTACAAAGGGCAGGGTACGTTGTTGGTCGCATTTGGCCCATTCCAAAAATAAAATGATATAAAAAAGCTATATTGATAAAATGTAACATCTTACAAACACAAAAAGTGTTTATTATTAAGACATGTTCATTACTTATTATTTTATCATCCTCAAAAGTTACAGTTACCCCAGGATGTAAAGACGCCATTTCTGACGTCGCCTAATGTAAAATGACATTGCATTATACATATTTCATTGATATTTAACTTTGGAATAAGTATAATTCTAGTAAGGAAATAATCAACAACACAATCGTTATAAAAGATATTTAAAATCATATTTAAAAAAAAGTGTTAAACATTTTGTGTTTGCATTTTAAATCAAATCAAATAAATTGCATTTAACGTCGGCATGACAGTAAACATAAATATAAAAAAATATATATTTGTTTAAATTTGCGCCATTCGTGTACATATCTATTCAATATATTCAAAATATATTGTGGGAGTATTGTATTATTATACGTAATACTGGCTGTCATTCATTTTACATTGACACGTTATTCAATACCAAGTACTTGTTAAGCATTCTTCTCTAAGGTGTTTTCAATAACAGCATTGCATAAACACAAATATATCGTCCCATTGGTGCAAGAAGGTACCAAATGCCTTCTTATTTTATATACACTTGGTACCGTATTACCGAGGTGGTAATACAATTGATCATCATAAGGATTAGCGTAAGAGAATTCCATTTTTAATCTTAACCCCACCACCGCCGCCAGAGTGCAGCATTTGATTGACGTTTTAAATATCAAATTTCCCTGGGGTGTTGGGGCATCCGCTAGAGGGCCTTCCCATCCCACAAACTCCTTAATACCGATACAAAAAGTACAAAAAAAAGCTCAGAATATAATTATGGAATATGAGAGAGAGAGAGAGAGAGAGAGAGAGAGAGAGAGGGGGGGGGGGGGGTATAGTATGTATGTCATTAATTTAATACATGAACTAAACTATTTACTTAAATCATGCAGACAACGATCTCCAACTGTAGTAATTTTAAACGTGTGTCAAATTTTGAACATATACAGAAGGAATTAAGAAATTAACTGTGTATTTTGATCGCATGAATTTTTGCGTGCGTGCGAGCGAGAAGAGAGAGAGAGAGAGAGAGAGAGAGAGAGAGAGAGAGAGAGAGAGAGAGAGAGAGAGATGGAGTTATACAGCTTGGCCCATTTGCCCCTTTATGTTACTGAACACACCCATGAAGTTTCATTGATAATGTCCGTCATATTGACCAGAATACAACGACGACTCCACGCCGAGACGAGTAAAATAGCTTAATTCACAAATATTAAAGAAGGTTTAAAATCAACTATGCCTGATAAATAAAATAATGTGCAAATGTAAATGAAATGAAAGAGATGATGTTTGTTTAAGAACAATCAATAATTTTATGTTAGATTTTAAAAGTAAATTTATGACTAACATCTTTTGTATCGTATTTAGTTATTGAAGTATTCAAATACAAACTGTTCAGAATATACAACATGTGCGGGAACTATCGTTGGTAGAAACCCATTGTGTGGGTGGTGTGTTTATAAACAAAGGTAAAGGTAGTTTTTATAATATTTGTCAGCCTTATTATTATCTCAGAATATGTGTTAACCCAGGTAACCACCAATAATTGTTCGCCAATATACATTTGTTCGTGATGAACACAACTGTATCACAAATATTCATTAGTAAGCTGTTGGTGGGAATACAAATATATAACGAATATTCGTTTGAAAGTCATGGTGGTGAACAACAAATGGCCACTATATAGTACTTAGTAAACACCATATTATCACCAGCAGAGTTTAGTTAACTATGGTGTTTATCAACAAAACACCACCAATAGGGCTTAGTAGTTTGCGGCTTGCGTGGTCCAATTATAGAGCACTGAGCCCATGATTGCAGGGTCGTGGGTTCGATAATCCCCATGGTCATGTGTAGTGTCCTTGAGCATGACACTTTCCCGCATTAGCTTAAAACTGGTTCTACTCAGGAATACTTCGAGCATAATTTGTATAAAGTTCGCAATCAAAGTAAAATAAATATGGTTAAGAAAACGCTACATTATAACCAATAGTTGTAAACAAGCTCTGGTTTTGAACAGCATATTTTCTTCATTAATGCTTAGTAAACCGTGGTGGAGATCATCACATGTACACCAATACTGCTTAGTAAGATGTCATCACAAATACTCCAGTGTAAGCCGTGGTGATGTAAATATAGTTATCACTATTATTTCTTTATACGCCGTGGTGAAGAACACCTAATTATCACAAATAATCTTTATACGCCGTGGTGAATACCAATGTATCATCTTTACTTCTTTATATGCCGAGAAGTTGAAAACACGCAACCCTTCCCTCATACCCTCACATTTCTTGAAAATAAATCATAAATGCTTGCAATTATGTGTAACATTATTGTTTACAAATTTGGTTACATAAATCTTACTAACGGTTCCAAAGCGTTTACACAGGTCGTTAGTTTTTCTGCATGCATGTATTGTATTTAATATGATTTTTCTGTATGTTGATTATGTTGTGCTTTCTTTTGTGCTGTTTTAATTGCTGTGTCATTTGAACATCTATTGGTAGTTACAAATTTCAATTCTTTCAATTAAATACTTCCTTAATTGAAACATATAGGAGTAGCAGAAGAACAGATTGCTCCTCAGAACTAAACCATTGGCTATCATCGCAAGGCGATTGTGTTACCATTTCATTGGATACCAATGGACTGCCGATCAATACCGAAACAAAACAAGTACATATAAATAATTGAACATCATGTAGCGCTAGAACATAGAACATTTGCTTTTTGTATGTTATTTTCGTTTAAAACAATGATTAACATATAGCATAATAAAAGTTGCCTATTAAAAAAAAGAAACTCCAGTTACTGTTTAATAATTTACTACACAGATTGTTAAACGAATTGTTAAACAACAATAACAAATAGGTAATTGTTTTCATAATGAATTCTCTTTATTACTAAATTGTCAAGAAATCTTAGTGTATTATTAAATGCATTAAATGGCAGTAGTCTGAGACATTAGCTCGTGGTTTTGTCGAAAAGTGTTTTACACTCTCTTTAAGAATATCAGTAATTTGTATACGCACGGAACCAATGTATCGAATAATGATATTGTATAAAAGCAATAAAAAATGTTCACGCGAACTTCTTAGAAAGTTCTAATATTAAACAGGTTAATTCTAAAATATATAAGAAAAATGCAAGCGCGAATGAAGCTATAGTGTATATAAAAAAATTATGTAATATCTTCTCTGATACGAATATTTTTGAATTAGTGACTTTAATTTCTCTTTAATTAAGACATTCGATGAAGTAGTGTACACAGTTATCAAGTAAACGAACTTACTGGCGAAACGTGAAACTGTCCAGTTCACATGTCTGTTCTTTAAATAGCGGTTAAGGAGTTTGAAAAGTCTTGAATAGATAACATTTACATGCTCATGTGAGACATCATCATAGGTATGCGAAGTGTCACTACCTTCCAGATGTGAAATGCGATATGTGTTCAGTTCGCTTAAACGTTTTATTTATTTGTCGACACCTCCAAAAAATGTTTGCTTGTGTTTAATCACTTAATGATCAATTGAGTTTACTTCAGCCCGTTGTAATCCGTTTTCCGTTTACTTTATTTGGTCACTGTATGCGGTTATAAACAGATTAGATATATTTAAAGGTGCTGAACGCATCCCAGTTAAGCATCATATTATATAAGCTGTGACTGAGACCATTTCTATTTTGTAGTGAATTCTTTAGTAGTGTATTTTGTTTGCATTGTAATTATGTCTGGTATGATAGATTCATGCCCGACTGTTTACAACTTATCGGAATATATCGATTCAATATTTATAGATACCAACGTATTAATAAAACACATACATCGTTTTATAATGAGATGATTTCTATTCACAATGACTTTGCGTTTGTTATTTTTACAGATACGACTGACTGTTAACAACTTTCCTTCTAAGCAAGATGAGGACGAATACAAATGCATATACAAGAATGGAGCCAAAGTTATTGGTATAACAATTGCATCAAGAATTGACAACTATATAATCTGTAGCTCACCAACTGTGGATTGTAAGTAGAAATTGATCCTTAACGGCAATTATAAAAGATAGTATGCTTCTTATTTGTTTTAACAGATTGTTTATTAAATGAACAAGAGCTGTCGAAAAAGAGAATCGACACGACGTTATGAACTCTGTTCTAAATGGCTCTTTATCCAATACACTGTGACCGCAAATATTCTGATCTTTTACAAGTTATCACTGGAAATTTAGGCATAAGCTAGCTGACCATGATATATACATTTGTAAAATATTATTGATAATAAACAAAAGTTACTGATATTTAAGTCATAATATTCGTTTGCCCCAAAAAGAGAGAAAATTATCAAAGTTTCTAATTATTCTATTTTCCTAATGCCTAATGAAAATAAAAGCTTGTTACCTCGTTTGTCTCCCTGAGTTTCATTGGTCATATTGAATACATATTGAAGTCTCATTGACGTAGACATGTAAGTCTATCTAGAAAAGTATGAGTTAGCTATAAAACTGCAACAAAAACATAAAACAAGAATAAGTCGGAAGACACCAGGCACGACTTTTGACAGATTGTCGCAAAACAACAGCTATCGGAAGCCTAAAACTTGACGATAATATGGATAAAAATATATCCCAGTTCTTAAATATGAGTAGTGATATAATTCTTAGAAGATGTATGTAATGATTATGGCGATTATTCTTATGATATTTTATTTAACTGTGATAATGAACACATCAGTTCATTTCCAATTAAATCCCTGTAGCATTTTGGGAGATAAGAGCTTTCTAATGTCTTTAATCAAAATTATAAATATGAAAGGAACACTAATTTTTCCTGAAACTGTTAATGGTTGTGGAAAATTTGCGATATTTCATTGCTGTATGGCTAGTAGTTACTGAAATGTTTTCTTACTTAAAACTATGTATAAACTTTACCTAGATTTTCTATGCATAAAGGGAATGTTGTTCTCTCTTAAATCAAATTAAAGTTGTTTCGCATGTCTCCTTGAGTCTCTTTAACGACACATGTGAAGTTTCATTGTTGTATGACAAGTGCAAAGTACAAAGGGGCTGTTGCTTTCCCGATAATCAAAATGAAGTTGTTTCACTTAACCCCTTGAGTCCCATTATTAATAGTGAATACAAATGTTGAGTTTCATTGTTGTATGACTAGTACAAAGTACGAGTACAAAGGGGCTGTTACTTTCCCGATAATCAAAATGGAGTTGTTTCACTTAACACCTTGCGTCCCATTATTAATAGTGAAAACACATGTTGAGTTTCATTGTTGTATGACTAGTACAAAGTACTAGTACAAAGGAGCTGTTGCTTTCCCGATGATTAAAATGGAGTTGTTTCACTTAACACCTTGCGTCCTATTATTAATAGTGAATACACATGTTGAGTTTCATTGTTGTATGACTAGTACAAAGTACTAGTACAAAGGAGCTGTTGCTTTCCCGATGATTAAAATGGAGTTGTTTCACTTAACACCTTGCGTCCTATTATTAATAGTGAATACACATGTTGAGTTTCATTGTTGTATGACTAGTACAAAGTACGAGTACAAAGGAGCTGTTGCTTTCCCGATGATTAAAATGGAGTTGTTTCACTTAACACCTTGCGTCCTATTATTAATAGTGAATACACATGTTGAGTTTCATTGTTGTATGACTAGTACAAAGTACGAGTACAAAGGAGCTGTTGCTTTCCCGATGATTAAAATGGAGTTGTTTCACTTAACACCTTGCGTCCTATTATTAATAGTGAATACACATGTTGAGTTTCATTGTTGTATGACTAGTACAAAGTACGAGTACAAAGGAGCTGTTGCTTTCCCGATGATTAAAATGGAGTTGTTTCACTTAACACCTTGCGTCCTATTATTAATAGTGAATACACATGTTGAGTTTCATTGTTGTATGACTAGTACAAAGTACTAGTACAAAGGAGCTGTTGCTTTCCCGATGATTAAAATGGAGTTGTTTCACTTAACCCCTTGCGTCCTATTATTAATAGTGAATACACATGTTGAGTTTCATTGTTGTATGACTAGTACAAAGTACGAGTACAAAGGAGCTGTTGCTTTCCCGATGATTAAAATGGAGTTGTTTCACTTAACACCTTGCGTCCTATTATTAATAGTGAATACACATGTTGAGTTTCATTGTTGTATGACTAGTACAAAGTACGAGTACAAAGGAGCTGTTGCTTTCCCGATGATTAAAATGGAGTTGTTTCACTTAACACCTTGCGTCCTATTATTAATAGTGAATACACATGTTGAGTTTCATTGTTGTATGACTAGTACAAAGTACGAGTACAAAGGAGCTGTTGCTTTCCCGATGATTAAAATGGAGTTGTTTCACTTAACACCTTGCGTCCTATTATTAATAGTGAATACACATGTTGAGTTTCATTGTTGTATGACTAGTACAAAGTACGAGTACAAAGGAGCTGTTGCTTTCCCGATGATTAAAATGGAGTTGTTTCACTTAACACCTTGCGTCCTATTATTAATAGTGAATACACATGTTGAGTTTCATTGTTGTATGACTAGTACAAAGTACTAGTACAAAGGAGCTGTTGCTTTCCCGATGATTAAAATGGAGTTGTTTCACTTAACACCTTGCGTCCTATTATTAATAGTGAATACACATGTTGAGTTTCATTGTTGTATGACTAGTACAAAGTACGAGTACAAAGGAGCTGTTGCTTTCCCGATGATTAAAATGGAGTTGTTTCACTTAACCCCTTGCGTCCCATTATTAATAGTGAATACACATGTTGAGTTTCATTGTTGTATGACTAGTACAAAGTACTAGTACAAAGGAGCTGTTGCTTTCCCGATGATTAAAATGGAGTTGTTTCACTTAACACCTTGCGTCCTATTATTAATAACAAATACACATGTTGAGTTTCGTTAGTGTAGCTAGTAGCTAAACTGAGAAAACTGAAAAACCTTTTAGACAATTTTAAAGTAAACATGGACCATTATTCTGCTTAAAATCAAAACGAATTTATTTTAGTTTTCCTTTTTAATACCTTTAATAGTAGTAAAGACATAATAATTATGTGAAGTTTCCTCTGATGCAAAGCTAATAATTACTACTCTTACGGTACATTGTGCCCAAGTTATATTAAAATTGAAACAGCTGTCAGTTTCATTTTGATTGTTACACGCTTACAATATAATTGGAATAATCCTTTACAGCACACACAGAAGCCACTTTGGAATTATGGGTAAATGACGTCTTTCTGGCGTCATCTTCATTTCTGTTCTATGCATGTGGACATTACAACAAGTAAGTATGACAGAACTGATTATAAAGGTAAATGAAAATCTAACAATTTTATAAAACCCTCTAAACATACCTAGCTATGGGTAATAATTGTGATAATGTAACATGTTTCGTTAAAAAAGCTTCAAAACTGCTTGTTTCTGTAAATAAATGTAGCAATTTCTAATCATTTGAGTCGGAGTCTAAATCTCAGACTCAAATATCGATGAATTTAGATAAAAAAACAATAGCAGAAAGCCTGTATCAATCTTCCAGTGTAGTATAACAAGTGGTTACTGAAATAAGACATTCTAACCCAATTTTATAAGTATTAAAAGGTATATAATGCTAACAAAAACACATAAGATAATGTCACTTGTTTTTATGAGTATTTTCTTATTTAATACTGAACACACGTTTAACATGAGTTGGAGGTTCGGATAGAATCTTTAGGTGTTTTTTTTGCTTATTAAACACATCGAATATTTATTTTAAATTATAGCTTCATTTATATTATTATTTTCACAACAATGGCTTTCTAGAGGTTAAATAAGATATATGACGTCATATGATTTTTAATACGTCACGTCATAAATTGTTCAAACGTCGCAACAGGATATGTTGAGCGCGCGTAAGATTAAAATTAGTAACCCGGTAAAAATACTAGGAAATCCATATCCGTTATGCAAAAACTATTCTACTTGTCCCCTTTATGACAGTGGAGGTGTCTCATTAATGTATGATTAGTAGTTTCTGATATTATATACATATAAGCGTGTTATAATAAGTGAACTATATTTTCAAAGTACTAGATCTATATTGGCCTTACTGTTACCTTCAATCAACTTATAATCCCAGTCAAATTTAAATGAAAATGGCACATGGAATGTTTCACTAATATATGAATGGTGAAAATGAGATATGAGCTTTCTATATTTGAACTATAATTAGTGATATCATTTGTTCGAATTAGTAATATCACTCATTCGAAATGAACAAGTGATATTACTTGTTCGAAAACGTGATATCACTAATTGAATAGGTGATATCACGTATTTGAAATGAACAAGTTATATTGCTTATTCGAGTAGTTGATATCACTATTCCAATAAGTGATATCACCTATTCAGAACGAATAAATGATATCACTTATTAGAATAGGACATATTATTCGTTTTGAATAGGTGATATCACTTATTCAATATATCGAGCAAGAAAAAAAGAAAGCTTCCTGAAAATGATCCAGCAGTAAATATATGCTCAAAATGATTCAGCAGATATATGATGAAAATGGTTCAGGTGCCAAAACAAATTGTTTTGTTTGATTAAATGATTAAAGAATAAAGCAATATATATTCTACATTCAGAATAATATTTATTATATAACAAATATTTACGCAATATTTTTACAATATATTTAATATTTCTATTTTATTCTCAACAAATATACATTTTATATCATTGTTAAATTCCTGTCAAATAGGTTATATCACTTATTCAAATAAATGATATCACTTAATCGTGTCATTGTTGTATGTGTAGTAGTTAGTTCTACTGAGAAGGTAATTTGTTATAGAACAAATTTCAAACAAGTATTAAAGTGGAGGTCATAAAACAAGTTTTATGTTGACGAACATACACGTGGAATGTTATTGATTTATGGCTAGTAGTTACTGATATGAGCTTCCTAAAAATGAAAAAAAAAACAACACAACTTTATGTATGAATGAAGACATAATTCCCTCTTAAATCTACATAGAGTTACCCCAATTTTCCCGCAAGTCTAGTTAATGGTAATAAATATACATTGATGCAAAGAAACAACCACAATTTTTAACATAAAAGGGGGTATAAGTCTGCATAAAATCTAAACAAAGTTATCTCACTTTTCCAGCTAGTGCAGTTAATAGTAGTAAATAAACATTAATGCAAGGCTAGAAGTCACTGAGAGACGAATATTAACTAAAAGAAACAACCACATTTTCCAACAAATGGGGTCATAATTGTTGTACACTTAAATAGTCTATTCTCTGGTACTTTGGTATTGAACACACATATGTGAAGTGTAAAAAATCGTAATCAATGTGTTGTCGTATCCGGCTGTACATCCGATATGTCTAGTTTGAAAGCCGGGGTACCCCAGGGATCTATCCTAGGGCCTCTGTTGTTCCTTGTCTATATAAATGATATTGTAGAAAATATAAGCTCATCCATAAAATTATTTGCTGATGATACTAGTCTTTTTATTATAGTAGAATCACCAGATCTGGCCGCTTCTATGTTAAATTCTGATCTCAGAAAAATTCACAACTGGGCTGATAGATGGCTTGTTAATTTTAATCAAAATAAAACAGAATCGATGGTTATTACCCGTAAAATCAACAAACCGATACATCCAAATATTTCTATGAATCAAACTGTTATACAAGAAGTTATTACTCATAAACATCTGGGCCTTACTTTTTCAAATAATGGATCATGGCATGAACACATTCAATACATAAAAGAAAAGGCATGGAAAATAATAAACATTATGCGACTTTTAAAATTTCAATTAGATAGAAAATCACTTGAGATTATATATACTACTTTTATACGTCCAATTCTAGAATATGCTAACATTGTCTGGGATAATTGCACTTTGTATGAAGTTAATGAAATAGAAAAGATTCAGTTGGAAGCAGCAAGAATAGTAACGGGAGCAACAAAACTTGTTTCTTTATCAGCTCTGTACAAAGAGACCTGTTGGGAATCCTTAAAAACAAGAAGACAAAAACACAAACTTATACTTTATTACAAAATGCATAATGGACTATCTCCTTCGTACCTATGTTCACTCTTACCTGAAAATGTTGGGAATCTTGTTGGCTATAACATTCGAAATGCACAAGACCTTAGGACGTTTTCATGTAATACTCAATTATATTTTAACTCATTCTTACCGTCTTCTGTGCGTGAATGGAATTCTCTTCCTCACCTCATAAGAGAGTCGCCTTCCCTTAATATATTCAAATCAAATATCAATGCTAATAAACAAAAGGTTCCAAATCATTATTATACAGGAAACCGAACTGCCCAAATATATCATACACGACTTCGTACAAATTGCAGTAACTTGAATCAACATTTATTCAATAAAAACATAGTTGCAAGTCCAAATTGTCTTTGTGGTGAAATTGAGGACACATATCATTATTTATTCAGGTGCAGACTATTTCACCAATATAGACAAAGAATGATGACTGAAATAAAATTAGCTTATCCACATGATCCTTCCTTGAACGATCTTCTGTATGGTAATGAAAATCTTACATTAACTGACAACAACTCGATTTTCATGACAGTTCAAAATTATATTATAAAGACCAAACGTTTTGAATATCGCACACATTTAAATAGATAATGACTTGTTATGTTTTTTACCTACTTAATTATAACAACAAGCCTCTATTTGATCTTGGATAGTAAGAAACAATGGCTAATGAATGGATTGGATTGATAAACATAAACTTGGAAAATACCTATCCCCTGTATCGGAATGAACCGATAAAGAAAATAAAATCAGTGGAGTCTCTTTCTTTCTTTCCTTCTCTTCAACCAATACTCTCTTTATTAGTTTTTGAAATATTCTGAATAAACCATTATTTCTTTAATCAATTTTTGCACATTTGGCCAAATTGAAATTATTTCGGAACAATATGATAAAGTTTATAAGAAATGTAAAATAACTGTTATGGAAGCAGATTTACACAAGCTTCTAAAGCTTTTTTCTGTATCCTTTCCACATAATTCGTTAAACGTATGACTTTATTGTTAAATGTATGCTAAATATATGTACTTATGTGAATAAAATATTGTTTAAACTAATTGATTGCATGGATAGTAAGTTGTGAGATATGATTTAGATGAACACATTAAAAAATCAACAATGGTATCGGGAAAATACAATGATTCCTGATTTCAAGTTCTTCGAAGGTCTCATTAAAATTACAATGTGCTGAATCAGATGTGGAATATTTCATTTACAGAGTCTATTAAATATTATTTTCTGATACAGATGCGGCGAATGTACAAACACTACTGGATATGATTGTCAATGGTGTTTACAGAACAACCAGTGTGTGTCTCCAGGACAATGTAGCCAGAGTGCCGGTCTTAGTATTACACAGGTAATAATGTAACTTGTGTTATCAGTGGTGTTTACCTTAATTGGAAATATTACAGAAGATATAATATAACTGGTGTTTACAGGACACACAGTATGTGTCACCTGGACAATGTAGCCATAGTGCAGGTATTAGAATTACGCAGGTAATAATGTAACTTGTGTTACCTTAATTGGTAATATTATATAAGATATAATGTAACTACTGTTAACAGAACACACAGTGTGTGTCTTCTAGACTATAAAGTTAAGGCACATGTTATAATTATTGTCATCCAGGCAATGTAGTTAGAGTGTATTTTATGTTATTACAAAGGCAACAATAGGACTTAATTTTGTATTTATCACAATTTTATTTAACGTTGCATTCTCTAAATGTGGTTTGTAGGTTTTGTATATACTATTTTGCTAAAGTACGATATTTTAATTGACCATTTACTTTTTTGTTTTCTTTAGATATTACAAAGATCAGTGTGACTATTAGTACGTGTGGTAAAATGAAGATACATTATCCATGAAATAAAACTAAAACATGCTTAGATGATATTATAGTACAGAAATGATTTCAAAATTTAACGTATTATCTTTTTTGAAACTTGACCCTATATTGCTTTACAGAAGAGCCAGTGCCCCCAACTTGTAGAGAACCCGTCCCAGTTTGTACATAATGGTGTGGTAACAAGTGTGACATTCCACGCAAAAAATCTTCTAGTAGTACGTTGTGTTTCATAAATTGTATTAAAGAAAACAATGCTATAACACTATGTTAAAATGTGTTAGGATAAAGAATATAATCATATAAGCATCACTACAATTTGGTTTATAAAATCTTACGCAGCATTATTATAACAACCTTATCAAGAAAACGTTCTTAAATAAACCAATTAGGAGGTGTGGCGCATGAATCATCATTTGATTATGTGTGCACTCTAGCATCTGTTTGTATAATTTTATCTTAATCAAACACACACAGTACTTATATCATCGTGTAATCTTAGACAAGGTCATAAATACATACATGCAATGACCTTTGAATAATCAAACATTTCTGGACAAACACCAAGCGCCAAACAGATAATTGTTGTGTTTTCAATCTAAATTTCAAAATGGCTGCCATTACCTAAATAGTAAAACGTTCAAAGGCTTAAACATTCTCTAAAAAATAACCCTACCTTAGGGATTATTAAAGGGTCGCATGTAATTATTTTATAGACAATGATACTATCGTTTTAAATACAATTAATATTTTTAACATTTTCGTAGAAGCATGATTGGGTCAAAGATCCTCAGAGTTATAATGATCTGGTTTAATAATCGGGAATAAGAAGGACCCAAACAGTTAAAGATATATATTTTCATATTTCATGAAACAGTCAGATTTGTTCTTATTTGAAAGTTTAGAGAAAAGAAAAATTATCTATACATGTAATGTAATGGGACTGATTTTTACGTAGAAATACTATAGGAATCCGATTTTTTTTTCTTATCGATTTTTGCAAGAATTTAACTAAACTTAATATTCAAAGTATTTGTTCAAGCAAAAACAGCAAAAAGAAAAAAAAACGTGTATATATTTTTATATTCATAATAAAATTGTATCATATTTTATACAGGATGCTTCAGACTTCTTCCTAACAATGCCAGCAATTCCATCATTGCCACTGGTAAAGGCATCAGACACAGCGACACAGACATCTGTCACTTTCTCGATACAGGTAACAGATTGTGCATTGTCAATGTGTTATCTCATCTGAACCAAGCTCTACTTACATATTACAACCGTCGGAAGATATAATTTGCTAGCATGTGTCAATCTATCAGTCTCTGGGAACATTGACGCTTGCTGGTTCGGAAAACTAAAAAAAAAATAAACCGGAAATTCCCTTTAACTTGTTGTTTACATATTTGTTAACATCTAATTGGCTTAATAAGCCAAAATATTTCTTTTTGTCCACTTAACAATGCCAGACCATACACAAATACATAAAAACGGTGCTGATGATATGATGGGACGGTCAAAACAAAATAAGGAATTAACCAGAAGAAAGCGGGGTGGTAATGTAATGGATAAAGTATTGGCCGCTCACGCCAGAGGGTGCGAGTTCAATCCCCCGATCGACCCGATGCCTCTCATAAAACAACACTCAGTACTGGTTCTACTCAGGAAGTGGACTCGAGAGCGGTTCAAAAGCTAAAAAATATTAATATAAACTAAACTAAAACAAAACAACAAGAACCTAGATGAATTGGTATTGCTTTGATGAAATAATTACCATATTTGACACATTCCATATATATGTTATGGATACCTTTAATACAAATTATATTTATATTTAATTTACTGCTGTTCATTTAATGAGTACAATTTTCTTCGACGAGCGATAGTATCCAACGTCTGGTATGAATATAATATTTTGGAAGTTTACACTGGACATAAGATATTCTCTCGGATGAAACACGACCGCTACTTTTCTCATTATATTTTGGAAGAGCAGAAGTTGTCTAACAATAAAGTGTTAGTTTCATTTCTCTAATATGGTCTTTCTGTGAATGACAAGCATGCAGACTTGTTTATTTACTTTAGAATACAGAACAAAAAAACGTTGTCATAATGGTTATAAGTATATTGTCCAAGTTGAATACCCACAAGTCTATAGATCTAAATTGGTGAAATTTATAAAAGCTGATTTTGCTAAAATGGGAACATGGTTACACAATGGCGGTTGGCATTTTTTGTTTGTTATCTGTATTCCAAAAGTGACAATGATACTAACAATAGTGAAACAAGTCTTTGTCAGGACTTAATATTCTACAGTTGCTGTTATAACTACTACTGGACAAAAGTAATGAGATGATACTCGCATTGAAATATAGATCAAATCTCACTGCTAAAATCGATACAGCTACAATATATTGCTTTTATATTATTTTATTTTATGTTCAAATAAGGGTAGGAGAACCACATTTGTTCCTACTTGTTAAACTGAAATAGTATGTGTATACGCAGTTAACCTGTAATATATTTATATAATGATTACTTTCCATATCACTACAATTAAACTGTAACATACTTATATAGTAATTACTGTTCCAGATCACTAAAATTAACCTGTAACATACTTATATGATAATTACTGTTCCAGATAACTCTACAACTAAACTGTTACATACTTAAACAATAATTACTGTTCCAGATAACTCTACAATTAACCTGTAACATACTTATACAATAATAACTGTTCCAGATCACTACAATTAACCTGTTACATACTTAAACAATAATAATTGTTCCAGATCACTACAATTAACTGTAACATACTTAAACAATAATTTCTGTTCAAGATCACTAAAATTAACCTGTAACATATTTATACAATAATAACTGTTTAATATCACTACAATTAACCTGTAGCATACTTATACAATAATTACTGTTCCAGATCACTACAGTTAACCTGTAACTTACTAATATAATAATTACTGTTCTAGATCACTATTAACCTGCAACATACTTATAACTTATACAATAATTACTGTTCCAGATCACTACAATTAACCTGTCGCATACTAATATAATAATTACTATTCCAGATCACTACAATTAACCTGTAATGTACTTATACAATAATTAATGTTCCAGATCACTAAAATTGACCTGTAACATACTTATACAAAAATTACTGTTCCAGACCACTACAATTAACCTGTAGCATTCTTATACAATAATCACTGTTTCAGATCACTAAAATTAACCTGCAGCATACTCATATAATAATTGCTGTTCCAGATCACTACAATTAACCTGTAGCATACTTATATAATAATTACTGTTTCAAATCACTAAAATTCACCTGTAACATACTTATATAATAAGTACTGCTCTAAATCACTACAATTGACCTGTAAAGCACTTATATAATAATTACTGATCCTGATCACTACAATTAACCTGTTGCATACTTATATAATAATGATTGTTCCAGATCACTACAATTAACCTGTAGCATACTCATATAATAATTACTGTTCCAGATCACTACAATTAACCTGTAATTTACGAATATAATAATTGATGTTCCAGATCACTACAATTAACCTGTAGCATACTTATACAATTATTATTATTCCAGATCACTACAATTAACCTGTAGCATACTTATATAATAATTACTGTTCCAGATCACTACAATTTACCTGTAGCATACTAATATAATAATTACTGTTCCAGATCACTACAAATAACCTGTAATTTACGAATATAATAATTGCTGTTCCAGATCACTACAATTAACCTGTAGCATACTCATATAATAATTACTGTTCCAGATCACTACAATTGACCTGTAATGCACTTATATAATAATTACTGTTCCTGATCACAAAAATTAACCTGTAGCATACTTATATAATAATTACGGTTCCAGATCACTACAATTAACCTGTAGCATATTTATATAACAATTACTGTTTCAAATCACTAAAATTCACCTGTAACATTATTATATAATAATTACTGTTCTAGATCACTACAATTAACCTGTAGCATACTTATTTAATAATTACTGTCCCAGATCGCTACAATTAACCTGTATTATACCAATATAATAATTACTGTTCCAGATCACTACAATTAATCTGTAATGTTCTTCTATAATATTATTGTTCCAGATCACTACAAATGAAAGATTGAAGAACTACCCTGTAATAATTAAATATGGGTTTAAAGGACAAGGTGAAGATTCAAGTGTAGTGCTGGATGATGACTACAACAATAACGGTATAGTACTTCTACATGCCTTATAATGCACAGCATACATATGTATTGCGTAAAAGTCATGTTCTCGTACCAAACAGACGAGAGGTTGTGTCACATCCAAGAACAGCATGACATTGTATGAACAATATATGTTTGCATACTTTTTTCCCTAATTTAATCTTTGTGAGGTGTGTGCTTTAATCCTTAAAATTGAATTTCATTTTCATCTTGGTTCAGGTTTAAAAAAATATTCTACGAGTCCATGTTGACGTAATAAATTAAGAACAATATCCGTATCATTAACGTTAATGACCATTGACTGAATTAATGCATGTTTCCACAGATGTATTCACTATTAAGACAGCTGTATCTCTTACTGCTTGTCGTGATTTAATATCACTTGCATCTAATGCACCCGTTAGCATGTTTATAAAGTCGTACTTAATTTTTTTGTAAGCAAAGAACGTATCTTTTTGTGTTTATTGTCAGTTCACCTGCGAAGGTTGTATTTCACGCATGCCCAGCTTTGTAGTATATTTCGTAGATGATTCCTCTGAATATGCAATCAAATACAACCACCGGTATCTCTCTATACAATATAGCACACATACACGTCTTATAAAAGAAGGTATCCAGGTATATGTATAACATCTTGGCCATGGAAGTTGCTGTGTTAAAAATCCTCCGTCAATGACATACTGAATATATGTCGGCATAGTCTGCGGTTCTACAGCAACAGCTACACGTTTAGCTAACTTGTTTTTTTTCTGCCCCAAGCGAACAATCTGAGTCGAAGAGAGCCGAGGTAGGTACATAATTGATAAGTGAACAATGAAGATACACGTAGCTCCTCTCTGGTCAACATAACCACAGCAGCAGAAATGCACCGTTGAAAACATAGCTGAAGATCGACTTAAAATTGATCTCAACCGCAACTTTAAAAATCAGTGTATCATCCTGTTGTTTTATTTTCAAAAGAATACTCATTTACATCCTGTTCTTCCATGGATTTAATAATATCACTACCAGCATCCCTGGAGTTATCAATATTATCACTTTCATCTTCTTTAACGTCAATACTACCTTGCGACGGATCGCTGTGAACAGATTTCGTGATTTGGCAATTTGTTTCATTCTGTAACTGTCTTGCTTTGCTCTTCCTTTTGTGCTGCTCACATGATCTAAACATAGCTTTTGCATATACTGATTTACCTCCGTACATGTCGGTGTAGATAACAGGCTAACTGTTCTTTGTATTTCAGTCATACTATTCCCCTACTAATAAGACCAACGGTTATTCCAGTACCCTTAATTAACATTTGCTCTATGACCAAACTATCGAGAGTTCAGCCCAGTATAGCCGCTCCTTCCAACAGCAAGATACCTTGGTTCGAGAAACTTTAATACATTTTGATGTTCTTCATTCCATAGTCACATATTGTACAAGTACATTATTGTACAAGTACATAATTATACAATTATTTCGAATAAGGTGTTTGCCTTGATGCAGCAAATTAAGGAAACATTTCTGAAAAATTTCTTTTAATATCCCTTATGTCTGAGTTTGGTGGTCAACGTCTCAAAAAGTTCAAACATCTCTAAGAATTGCATCTATAACAGTGCCGTTCTTCTACTAACCATCGTTTTCGTATAGACATATGGTTTCTTGTTTAGCAAATGATTTAGGCATAAGGTTGCAACTTTTATACCAGTGTGTGTCTCACATTCAGTTAATAAGAACCTCCACAGTGTGTTCTTCCACAGAATATTCAAATAGGCGTTCATTGGGGACACTGTCTCGTATATTACCCAAGTTGAGTGTCTCCTTGTAATGTTTCAGATACTCCTCTGACACTGCCAATGGTATTGTCCGTGTTTCGAAATTCAACAGTTGCATTATAAGCCTTTGATCACATAATACTGCTAAGAAATTTTTCTTTTCGAGTGTGTGCCCTTAATCCTCTTAACATAGCTTTTCAGTAAAATATGCCCTACAGTTATATCGGCATAGATGATCTCAAAAAACTCTTGTAGCCCCCAACCTCCAATCAGACGACCAATGTTCCCTAAGAAGCTCATTTCAATTTTAAAAGTGATGTCCTCCCAATCCTAGTACAATATACTATCCAATGGCTCATTCTATGTTATTTCTAATTTCTTCTTCCATAAAGGCTGGTCAGAAAGAAGTATAAACGTAACATATAACCTGCTCGTTTACAAGCTTTATCTTTAAAATAATATGAGTTTCACGATAATCACCGGCATGTGTCATATGCGATTTCAGTTACCACAATATTTTTTTGTTAATCAAATAACACGCGAATGATTACTTATTTGGCAAACTTATCTTTCATAAATCAAAGGCAACTGATTTATTATACACAGAATGTAAGTTGTATGTAACCTTAAATATGTTGTGATGTTCTGATTCCGCAAACGAATTGCCGTTTTAAGTAAGATTTCAAGTATGTTTCAAGTTACAGCAAGGAATTATATAGAGAAGAAATGGCAGCTGATTGAAAGTTTGTGAAAGCTCGCGTATTCATACAGAATCTCGAAATATCTCGTTTTCAATTATCTTAACTTCCATTCATCTCAGGAACACAAATAAAAGTTCTTACATTACAGAATAAAATTCTCATCAAAACAATACCATTCCCAGCAATTTGTATTTTAAGTTGTTTAAATACTTCAGATTACAAAATTTGTATACTGCAACTAAAAGAACAACATATTACGAGAAACCTCAATATTTTTAAATCAAGATCATTTTGCGTGATTGAAATATTTTAAAACATCTAAAATTACATACAACTTACATTTTACAAGAAATTGGTTGCCTGTAAATTATGAATGATTTATTTGCCAAATATTTAATTCTTCATGTGTTACTTTATCGACATTCAGTCAGGAGATATAAGTTTCCTATCATTTTATATAAGTCCTTGATTACAGTGTACACATTTTGAAATCATAAGCGCTTCAACTTGAAACATAAATTACTGGGAAAAGTCTCGTTTTATAGAGAATTTCATTTTAAAAAATAAAACTGTTGGTTTGTGTTCCTGAGATGGATAGAAGTAAAAATAATTTCTCGAGATTTTGCATAAAAATCGTTAAGAGTATCTTACCTTCAGTCAGTTGCTTTTACCATGACAAATCATGCTCGAGAGATCCCTGAGTAGAACAAATACTAAGCGTATGCGGAAATTGTATATTGCTCAAGGACGCCATACATAGGCGTGGCAGAGGATCAAATCTAAGATCCTCCGAGCATGGGTTCGATACTCTACCACTAGAGAACGCGCTCCACGCGCCGTTATTTGTTTAGCTTCGGTATTTTATCGATAGATGGATAAAGATATATGGGCGGGGCATTTGAATTTCTTGTTAGCTTTCTATCCTAAGTTAAAAAAGTGTTCAACTAAAGACGTTTACGCAATGACTTCCTGTCACAACAAAATGAAGATTGCTATTGTTCTTGGGGGTCATTAGGTCAAAGAATAAGAATCCGTCATGAGTAACCATGTGAAATAGAAAAAATCTCACCCAATGGGTCAAAATTACCTGCAGGGACGAGGTACTGCCGAGCTCCTTGCATGTAAATTTGACCCAAAGGGTAAGATTTTTCTATCTCACATGAATGAACTCATGGTGGAATTTTTCTCTCCCATTCATCCCAGTCAAATGATTGACCCTCGATAAGTGCCGTCTTCACTAAAAATATTTTTAAATGCGTGGCTAACGCCCAAAATTTCACATATATATGAAGATATCGACCTTTTAAAGTACATTCCATAAGGATATACCAGACCTGGTAATCTCTCCGCACATTGTTTAATAATTCACTTTAAATATATATTTTCCCTGACCCCAATTTCGTTGGTAGGCACATCGTCATAAATATATACGTTGACGTCATTATTATGACGTAGCGCCTCTCTTTTTACGGTTTCCTACAACAAAATCAAGTTTTAAAATATTTTCGTGAAAATACAAATATATATGATTATGATTCGTGAATAAGAACATAGATTACAAAAATTAATTTAGTTCCAGATTTCCGTCAGGTTATGTGAGAAAGCTGCCACATGACATGGAAGATAAAGTTTTCTTCCATGGCGTAAACCCGTATCTTCTATGAGCAGAAATGACTTCTTACTACATTAAAACCAATAAACTTTAAGTTTTTTGTGTTTTATTTTCTGGGTTGGGGAGGGGTCAATAGGCATTAGGTCATGGTCACTTTAACACTATAATGCAAACGCAAAACATAATGGAGAATTCTTACTTTTCTTCGAAAGCTTTATACTTTTTTTAGAATCGTTTGACCATTAACGTATCTTTAAGATTTTGTTCAACAATATTTTTCGTTTTAGAGATTTACCAAATACATATATAGCTCTCGTATTTATAGGAAATGTGATTATAACATTGTAATTTCTTTTGTGAAAACAGAAAATTAACACTTTCGTAGTATTTTCTGCTATGAATTGAGTTCTGTCAAGGTGTCTTAGTATCCGTAGGGGACCAGCAGGGACAATAAAAGAAAACATAGTCAACTACCAGTTCCTACTAGTGTACCAACACCGAATTATTATGAGAACAAAATGCAACAGTATAGGAACATAAATTATCATATACAACATTAAATCTTCGGGGTAAACACTGTTTCATAGTAAAATAACTAATTCTATGTCATAATGTATTGCTGTTATACGTGTAGACATTTGAAATAATGTGAAATATCTCATTGACATTCTCTTGACTACGTCGGTTTTGGAATGACATAATTTTCGGCATTTTCCCGAAAGTGGAAGGCTGTGGTCTGGAAGAAATATATCGGATGAATTCATAAAGCAAATTTGTTTAGAAAAATAATGCATAAGTGTCAAATGTTTTAGAAAAAAAATCAGACATTTATATAAATGATCTCACTTTTTTTTCATTTAATCATTAATATGGTTTCCACATCCACATATATCTATCTAAGGCAAAATAAAACAGTAGTCTTTTACCATTAACAGACGTTAAATGACACGGGCTAAATTGCTCATAAATGTATACAACACACATGTTGACCTTCTTACGATTTCCGTTTTTAAAACAGTAATATGCATAAAATACAGATGCAATTCATTCTATGAATTATCAAATGTTTTATCATTGATAACAGTTACCGTGTACACGTGTAGTAAGATGGCAAGTGACTGTAGTCGATGTAATGCATTAAACAAGACCAGGTACAACTGTAAATGGTGTGACGGGGCTCCAGCTGTATGTAACCATTACGAGTCAGAATGTACACTTACTACCACATGCCCAGCTCCAGTTGTTACTAAGGTTTGTGGGATTTTTTACGTCACTGACCGGAAGAAGCGTGGCTATAGGTAATGCATTATGTGATATAAAATAATTCATAGTAGCATAGGCTATGGATCTGAGTGTGTTCATCCGTCACCATCTTAGATATCGTTGTATGGTTGATTTGTGGAATCAGGTGAGACTTAAAAAACATTTTGGCATAAAGTATATATGCTCATAATAATTACTACGGCGTCTCTGTTGTTTGTAGTTTTTAAGAAAAATATGTAACATATACATAAGTCCACCGGACGTGACGTCTTAAAATATAATGACACCTATTTTATGTCATTGCATATAGCTCTCCGAGATGTGCGTTAACAAATCTATAACACGTTTTAATATTTCATGTACAGACCTTTTATACGGTTATACACGTGTTACTTTTTCCGACACTGATATGTTATATTTCAAATCATGTTCCAAAATAAGCGATGATAATTATATTTGCATGTTTTTTTTCCTTTTTCGGAAACTACCGTTTTTATTACAGATTGTACCCCGTGATGGTCCTATGCAAGGTCATACACGTGTCACTATTTCTGGTACTGACCTTGGATCATCACTGTCAAATATCAGTTCCGTGACACTGGCGGGAGTTGCGTGTGATGTTAAAGCAGTTGTTGCAGATCGGGATAGTACGGATTTCGATACAATGGTAACAAAAGAGTGAGTGATAACTTCAGAATTTGGAATCAGCAATTGAATTAGTAATATACTTGATATTTTGTTTTAAAAGAGTCAGTCATTCAAAAATGTGTTGAAAGATATTTATATATATTTATATCTCTGATGATGATATAGTCTTTGTAAATTAGGAAAACAATCTAATCTATTCTTGGATACATTATACCATTTTCATGTGTATTTAAGCTGAATCATTTGTACCACATGGTACAATGTTAGTATTTCATACTCAAAATTATAATTTCGTTTATTTAGCATTATATTAATGATCAAGTCAAAATTTTATTTAGACTGGTTGTTTTACAAAAATAAAAAGTAACAATATTCCCATTTATGTTGCCTTTACGTATGATGAAATGTCTCTTTAATGATAAACAATGGTTACACAAACAGGTAACAATCTTAATAACATGTCATCCTAATCAACTTTTCCAAACTTATTGCACACACATATATTTCAGAATACATTGTACATCAGGAGCCCAAAGCACCATGTCTGCTGTGGGTGTCCCAGGGGATGTTGTAGTCACCAGTATTGGGAAACAATCTCGTACATCTGACAGTATTACATTTACTTATCAGGTAAATTGTTCGGCATGAATAAATTGGGATATTTTGTGTTTTACGCAGTTCAATGTAATTATTGCACTTATTTATCAGGACCCAGTTGCTCAAAACACTATAAGCTTAATCTTACGTTAAATTGAAATTTCAAATCACGCTATTTGAGATTAAATACATTTAATGTAAATATGTTCGTGACAATCCTAAAACAATGCCATTGTATTTCTAAAGCTCCTTTTGAAAACGTTGAAAACTTCTTTAAAATTCAAAGATATTCCAACCTAACGGAATATTAAGCTTACATAAGTTTGAACTATTCAAGTAAATAGTTTGGGATAATAAATGTGTTCAGCTAATCCATACAGTTCACTATGATTTATGCATAAATAATTATATCCATAAATAATACGTAATTGTTGCCGGTTGGTAACTGGGGTTCTTTTTGGGGTGTTACCAAGACCAGAAACACTGTAATAATATGTATGCATATGAATATTTATTACAAGTTTATAAATGTGTAATTCATAATTACAATAGGCATATACACGATGGACATGAAATCTGACACAGACTCAAAGTGTTGTCAAACAAACTCAAAGTGTGATCTTGACCTTTGAGGTACAGGTGTGGTTCTTACGCGCAACACGTCGTCATGTCATGTTGATGAATCGAGTGGTTTGAAATCCATCTAAAGGTGACAAAGTTACACACAAGACACGAAATCTCAAACAGACTAAAAGTGTTGTCAAACAAAGTTAAAGTTTGACCTTAAAATTTAAAGTAGGAGTCTGGGTGTTACACGCTGACACTTCGTCATGTTATGTTGATCATTTGTAGCAAGTATTTATAAAATACATCTATGTATGACAACGATACAGGCCGGACATGAAATACCGGACGGACGAACACTGCGATTGCTATATGACCCCCCCCCCCCCCCCCCATTGGATTTGGTAGTAAATTTCAAGGTAATTTTGTGCTGCTTTATAAAAGTTCGTTATCACATTTAAAGACACTATGCAGTAACAAAAAACATTTTCTTCAATAAAATAGCAGCTCAGTCATTAATTATCAGTTATTCATTTTAAAATTCGGACAGAAAAATAAACATAACTGTTATTTAATGTCACATATGACATATGTGCATCACAGGATCAGTGTGTACCGAAATAACAAAGCCGTTCTTACGTCTTATTTATGTTTAAACTATATTACATTCATGAAAGAAACATTACAAAACGCTCTGTTTATGGCGGCTTTAATAAAATGCTAACTATGCCATGAAGTACAGTAAAATTGGTTTGACATGTTTGCCATTCTGTACACCATTTTTTCGGTGTTGTAAATAACAGTTGAAACACTATCGGATGCGCTGAAAATGTTTAAGATGAAAACTTAATTCTGATTTTCTTATGAAATAAGATATTTTTAAATATTGATTGATGTCAAACATTTGATAGCGTGTTCACTTCATTTACTTATAGATAATGACCATCACAGACATGCGTCCAAACAAAGGTCCTATTGCAGGAGGTACCAGGGTAACAATCTATGGCGAACACCTCGGTGTGGGAAACAGAGAACTTAGCGTTCTGTTTGGCATTAATTATGCAGGCAATGTTGAAGTATTACCTAAACTTGATCTGGATGTCGTTGTAACAGGGTGAATATTTTGTATTAATGATTTGAAAATCCAGTGATTCAGAATATACAAGCATGAATTTAGTAACTTCACTTTAATTTATTCAGCGTTTCAGTATTTAAATAAATATGTTAAATGGTAAATGTGAAACATCTGGTTACGTATCGTCAGTACAGATTTACACAAACGGAAACGTATACCTAGTTTACACATACACCAGTATACATTGTGTTACCGCTAGGTGGCGCTTACACACTGGATTATGTCTTAATGCTGGTACCCGGGATTAATTTTCGTTAGAACTATTTTGTTTCGAAATTTTCCCGTTACTCGTCAGGAGTACCGCAATGAAGTCTTTTTCCCATGAAACAGGAGTCAAACTTACATTTTATTCTTATTTAAGTTGTCAAGAGAAGCCAAGGAATAGTCCTGAGTATTTTAGAAAAAATGTCATGGTCAGTACTGTTTCATTCGAATTATTCAAAGTACTAAACCCTGGGCAATCAAATGAAATAAAAAAGTTTGTTTTAGATATAGCCCCGAAAATGATGTAAGCATACTAATTAACAGTAATTTAGAAGAGGTTACTATTTACACGCCGTTGTTTGTTGCCCGTTTGCAGTAAAATACATAAGACAGAATAATATTAACTTACTTTTAATGAGACTGTTAAACATCATGATTCACAGTTCGATTTTCAAGAAAGCAGTTATATGTAAATATTTCAAAGAAAGTTCAATTTCTAAGTTAAATGTTTTATTTCAAAGACAGTTCAATCTCTTAAATGATCAACGTATATATATATATATATATATATATATATATATATATATATATATATATATATAGACAATATCCAAGATAATATTACTGTTTATATTTAAACAATCTAAGAGATTATCTAAATGTGTAAATTTTAAAAGAAAAAAAATCTGTCTTTAAATTAAATCATTAATTTTTAAAAAGAGTCACTCTTCAAAGTCAAACATCTATTTAAAAATCTAAATCAAACGTATGGTATGCATTTCAAAGAAAGTTCAATATCAAAGTTGAATTGAGAATATACATAAAAATCATTCTCCAAGATGACCTAGATATATATTTAAAAAAAAAGATTCAATCTCTCAGTTGAATTATATATTTAAAGAGTTCAATCCCCAAGTATTTATTTTGTACATATTGTGAAAAATGTTCAATAGCCAAGTTAAATTATGTATTCAAAAAATGATTATTCTCTAAAATAATGTAGATGTACTTATAAATCTACATGAAAAAGTCCACTCATTATGTCCGAGCTGACGTATAAATTTTAAAGACAAAATTGAATATCCAAGTTGAATAAATATATATTTAAAAAAAAGTTAAATCTTCAAGATGACATGTATTTAAAAAGTTCAATCAAATATATATTTTTTTCAATCTCCAAATTAATTGATTGATTGAATATTATGCATATTTTTATGCCATCGAGGGCTAACATGTGTTCACTTAACCTAAATAATGTTTCTAGGGATCCTGGAAGGTGAATACCCCATCTAGGCAAGCACCTGATAACTTTCCCACTTGAATCAGCAGTGAGAGACACAATATAATGAAACACAAAGCCGTATATCAATCATCACGGAAATTGTTGCCGGGCGGGGATTCGAACTTGATCCCTGTATTGATAGTCAGACGCTCTACCGACAGAGCTAGTCGGGTCCGACTTCTCCAAGTTCAATTTCAACGAAAGTTTTATTTTGACGCTCAATACACCGTAAGCTCAGAGTCAATATACAATCTACATGTATAAATGTATAAATTTTAAAAAAAAATCCAATTTTGTAGACTAAGTTTAATTATGCAAACAGTATTAACATAACAAACAGCGGTTGCTAGATTTAGGCAAAGATAAAAATGCACATATGGACACATAATGTTATTTTGCTGGAAGCTAATTCAATTCCATAGGATAGCCGTTTAAGGAGTAATGTAAGAAAAAACAGTAATGCTAGTGAAATGAACAAAAAAAACATTGTTTTGGAAACAGGGATTGCCACGGCGACTATCCGCGGCTGTTTATAATGTATCTAGTACGTCACAGAGGCTGTTGTATGGTTTAATGTATAATTATGTATATAAATCGATATTAAACAAACTTACCCACTGGATTAATTAGATAATTGTTATACCAAAAGAAAAACACATTAGAAAATACCGCATATAGTTCCAAGATGGCTGGTAATATCTCTAAACTGAGTAAGGATAATCGGCGATTAGGAACTTAGTTGTTTGACTATGTTTTCAGTGGTAGAATTTCATGGACGTACTTTTGTTTTTTTTACTTTTTAAAAAACATTTATCCTGACAAACTTTGGAACGCGAATACTTAACATAGGCAAATTTGCCAAGGTAAACATTAAAAACACCTGTAACAAAGTATAAAAACATTCACAAACGGATATGCATAGCCAAGTCTAAACAAACATTACAAATACATGTACAAAAAACATAGTCTACATACAAGAATATGTACACCTAGGTTTACACCTATATAAACGGATACGTATAACCAAGTTTACACCTAAATGAACGGATACGTATAACAAAGTGTACTCATACACAAACGAATACATATAACCAAGATGACACATATACATACATATACGTATAACCAAGGTTACACATACTTAAACGGATACGTTTAACCAAGATTACACATACACAAACGAAATGTACGTATAACCAAGTTTACACATACATAAACGAATACGTATAACCCAGTTTACATATTCACAAGCGAATACATATAACTAAGTATACACATTCAGAAACGAATATATATAACCAAGTCTACACAAACTAGAACAGATACGTTTTGCAAAGTATAGAAATACACAAACGAATACAAATAACCACATAAACAGACATATACGTATAACCAAGTTTTCACATTCACAAACGGGTACGTATAACCAAGTTTACACATTCACACATGGATACGTATAACCAAGTTTACACATTCACACATGGATACGTATAACCAAATTTACACATTTACAAACGGAAACGTATAACAAAGTTTACATATTAACAAGCGGGTACGTATAATCAAGTTTACACATTCACAAACGGAAACATATATCAAAGTTTACACATTCACAAACTGATATTTATATTCAAGTTTACACATTCACACACGGATACGTATAACCAAGATTACATATTTATTTGGGACAACAAACCCTATAAAATTAAAAAGAATAACAATAATTCAAAATTATGAAAAAGGAGGATTAAAAATGATTGATTTACTCAAATTTGTTCATTCTCTTAAAGCGAGTTGGATAAAACGCTTACTCGATGAAAATAACGGGCCATGGAAACATATATATATATATTCATCAACTAGAAAAAATTTGGTGGCACATTGCTTTTGGAGTGTAATCACAAATTGGAAGACATACAAAAACTATTTCCAAAAACAATAATTCAAAAATATACTTGTTGCATGGGGAAAAATTAATGAAGCAAATGATAGAAAAATGGTTGGAAAGTAAGTTTGACTAAGGAATTAAGTATTTTGAACATATATTTGACTACAGAATTAAACGATTCTATTTCTTTGATTTTTTCTCATTTCTCTATGATATTCCAAGGACTGTCTTTCTCAAATTTATATCCTTAATCTCAAGTATACCAAGCAAATTGAAAACCAAACTTAGCAACGAACAAATACATGTTATAAACACAAACGACATGATAGATAAATTAAAACAAACAAAACATGTGAATACACTACTATACAACCATTTGCTAAATAATCAAAAACATGATGATATTATCTAGCAACAAAAATAGACGGAACTCTTTGTAAATAAAATATTAAAATGGAGTGAAATTTACTATATGTCTATAGTTTCAACAACTCATACACAATTAAGAAACTTCAATTATAATATATTCTTAGAATTGTAGCAACAAACACTGAACTGTTTAAATATAAAATGGTGAGTTCAAACTGATATGATTTTTGTAACATGGGCATAGAGACAGTAAACCATTTATTCTGAGAATGCCCTATTACACAACACTTTTGGTCAAACTTAAAAATGTTATTAACTAATATGAACACTTCTCTAGAACTCAATCTAAAAATTATTACCTTCGCTACTCTTGGAAATCATAAAAACACAAATGCTTTGAACTTCATTATTAATTGTGCAAAATATTATATATGTACAAACAAATGTAAGAAAACCATTCCAAGCTACGCCAGCTTTCAATTTTCCTTTAAAATCAAAATGAAATTGAAAAAGAAATAGCTTTGAAATATGATAAATTTCACTATTTTATAAATAAATGAAGATTTTTCATCCTTAACAACTGATTCGTTACGAACACAGAAAAAACTAACTTAAACATTCAACTATACGCGCATGTCTGCCAAGACTTTCTTTTCTATCCTTCTTACTAATCGATCGTCTTATTTTACTTCAAAATTGAATCTCTCATATATTAAATAAAAAAAAAATACACTTCTTATAGACAAGAAAATATGTATTGTTTGAGATTGAACAAATATTATTTACTATTCTCTATTTGCTTTAAAAAAAGAAATAAGATATAGATATACATGCATATATATATAAAAGTTGAAATATGTATATTGTGTTATGTTTTGTTATGTAAATAAATATATATTGTGTAATATTACATTATTTGCTCTCTGTAATATATGACTAAATAAAATATATTTAACTGAAAAAAAAAGATTACATGTTCACAAGCGAATACCAAGTTTAAATATTCACAAGTGGATACGTAAAATCAAGTTTTAATATTCACAAGTTGATACGTGTAAGCAAGTTTAAATATTCACAAGTGGATACGTATAACCTAGGTTACATATTCACAAGTGGATTCGTATAACCAAGGTTACATATTCACAAGTGGATACATATAACCCAGTGTAGAGATACGGATACGTATAACCAAGTTTAAACATACACAAGCAAATAGTTATAAACAAATTTACACATTCATAAATGGATACGTAAAATCATGTTTACACATTCATAAACGAATACGTAAAACCAAGTTTACACATTCATAAACGAATACGTAAAACGAAGTTAACACATTCACACGCGGAAACGTATAACCAAGTTTACCCATCCAGAAGTAAATGTGTTAAACAAAGTTTACACATTCATAAACAAATACATATAACCAAGTTACACATTCATAAACGTATGACTAAATGGACACATAACCAGACGGATACGTATTATCAAGTGTACACATATACAAACTTATACGTATAACCAAGTTGACACAGTCACAAACAAATACGTATAACCAAGGTTACACATAACCAAACGGATACGTATAACCAAGGTTACACATAACGAAACGGATACGTATAACTACGTTGACACAGCCACAAATAGATATGTATAACCAAGTTTACACATAAACAAATGAATACGTATAACCTATGTTACACATAACCAAACGGATACGTATAACTACGTTGACACAGCAACAAACAGATACGTATAACCAAGTTTACACATAAACACATTGATACATATAACGAAGGTTACACATAACCAAACGGATACGTATAACTATGTTGACACATCCACAAACAGATAGGTATTACCAAGTTTACACATAAACAAATGGATACGTATGACCAAGGTTACACATAACCATACAGATACGTATAACCAAGTTGACACAGCAACAAACAGATACGTTTTATAACCCAGTTTACATATAAACGGAAACGTTCGGCCCAGCTTTCACATATATAAACGGATGTGTATATTAGAGGTCCATACTTATATTTTATATTTTTGTGATTATGTGTTTGTTTTTATTTCACACTGTTGACCATCAAATCAATTAACTTTTTTTCAGGTTGTATTTCACCGTGCAGTTTACAGTACCAAGTGTTTTGAAAAGGAATATAACAAAAGTGAAATTATATTTGCCAAATTATAATATTCTTCCTGTTGCACAGAAATCTCTGAATTTCACTCTGCTGCCAAATCCAATGTTTGACCCGATTCCACCAAAGAAGGGATTTCTTAGGTGAGGCTATACAGTAGATGTTGTACATTGTTTTCATTCTATATCCTATGAATCATATATTTATCATAATGATTGATATTATAATGTTATTTATCAAGTGAATGCATATTGGCTTACTTTAATATTGAGCTGAGGATTGTCGTATTGGCACGACGCCGTAGGGCGATGGTCAATTTAATAATCAGAGAGACTCAATATCAAAGTCAATATGAATTCACTCAATTAATGACATTTTCATTAATTAACTATTACATTCCATTTCAGTGTCTGCTTTAACGGTACTGTGTAAGAAATGTACCTTCGTGTAAATTACACAAGCACAAAACAAAAAAAATAACGAAAGTTATAGACTCTGCCAAATACGAAACAACTTTTGAAGCTAACTGTTTTTCATTAACTTACATAAATAAATTAATTGAAACTGACACTGTTATTGGCCTTTGGCCAATATGGCAATACATGTATTTGTACCAATAAATGGGTTAATTTGAGATCACTTAATTATTAACATTATGATATCAAAAAGTGACTCCCATATTGGCTTGGCGTCTTAACCAATCAAAACACTTGGTTTCCGATCTGGCCGAGCATCTTAACGAATCAATACACTCGGTTTTTGTTTTGGCCTTGTTTGGTCGTATTAGCTGGGTTTCTGTTCTTTACCATACGAATGCTGCAATTCACTCTTATGACATCCAACACGTAATAGTTAATTAATAAACACAGCTATGAATGTATTCTTTCATAGAATATCAAGAAAGAAATTAATATTATAACAATCGAAATATGTCACATTTCTCTCATGAACCCGTCTATTCATTCAGAACCAATCTAAGTGCGTGTATATTCGGTTATTGATATGCAATTCATTTTGTTTATCCATGTAAAGTAGTAAAAACCATTTCATCATTCAATGCAAATATACAATTAACTACCCATATGTATTTGAAGTTTTAAGTGCTATACAACATAATGTTACTAACTTTATTATATTTGTATTATGTTTTTACAAATACTGTTAAGATACAAATTGCAGAAAGAAAACAGTAGTTTCATTTGTTAACAACCGTAATATTTTTGAAAGTGTATGTGCTGTCATTATCAAATACTACAAATATCAACAACAAGAGTCCCAATTGGGAATGTAGCGCTGAGTGACCTTGACATTGTCCCCATTCACCCCAAAACATGATAATGTACCATGTTGGTTTGTTGTTATTTACAGTGGGGGAACACTGATTACATTAAAAGGACGTAGACTCGACAATGCTAACCTTGCTACCATAAGAACCGAATATGGCGGAGTGTATACTGTGAGTTCAATATAACATATTTCTCAAATACTAATTTTTCATAATTTTGACAAATATAAAATGCTTAAGAATCACAATGACAAACGCCATATTTTTACACCAATATATCAAAGTTTATTAGTAGGGGAAAACCTCAGTTTCAATCTGAGTAGAAACACCACTTTTTCCCGAAGTGACTTGCAAACTTCTCACGTAAGGTTTCTAGACCAAGGTTGGCTCTAACGATGAGTGACAATTAGTCATTAGACGACAAAGCGTTTGATAACCATAGTGATCTTATGACTCTTTACCTCTCACTACTAAGATCGTGCGTTCGAGATCACCCCGATCAAAAAAACGTTCATGCCAGAAGGCTTGCAAATCTATATACTTACTTCTACTCGGATACATTGTGTATTGGGGGTACATTTTCTTAACCTCTAATAAACAAACTCAATAAAATATAGTCTGTCATTTTGTTTTAATGGCTTCGTTCTGTACTTCCAAGATGTCTTGTGTCAGATCATTATTAGATATCATTTAGATAAAGCCAACATCAATGCTTCACTTTGTATTATAAAAAATAATTGATATTCAACCATTTGCTATCAAAATCATGCACAATTTTTACTGTTTTAAACCTTTTTTATATAACATCTGAAATTCGCCTTTTTAAGCACTATAATTACCAGTACAATGTAATATTCAGTCGCATACTAGGACTAGGAACTAGGAACCAACTGTTCATCTGGTAACATACATAGACTAAGGTGGTGCCAGTTGATTCTTTCTATATATCACATGTTGTATGTAGGTGATATCTACTGTCAGTTATAATTACAGATAGAGATGTGCACAATAATGTCTGCTACAGAAACAATTTGTTCAATACCTGAGGCTCCAGACAACGTATCAGAACTAGATAGCGACTGTTCATGTGTATCTACAGTGGCGACGGTGGCGTTAGATGGAGTAACGGCAAAATTTACTATAACATACACGTACAATCCAAATATTACAATATTCAAAAACGATGAAAATAGCAATTTGATCGAATTTGACCCTAGTGAAGCCAAACTCACAATATCAGTCAGTATTTCAATATCATATACTGAACAGCTAACCTCCACTTTTTATATTTCCTATATCTTCAAAATATTGAGTATCGTTATAAAAATGTGTATATGACAATAATTGTTAAATTTGATAATACAAACTTCGCCATTGTTATCCTAGCAAATAGTATTTCTAATTCAAGTCAAAATCTCAAAGAAATTGCTTTTAAACTTTTTGGGAACGAGCTTGGTACATAAAATAATGGGTGGCGGTTTAGCTGTTCCGTTCAGTATATTACAAACATTTTAAAATATGAAACTAGTGCATAATTTTTGCTATTGATGTGCGTTGTTAATTGTATCAATTTGTCAAACAATATATTATAGCTTCTTTTCATGTTCACTTAAAACACAAAGGATTATTCATGAAATTAAAAAAAATATAAATAAGTATTTATATAAATTAACTTTTTTTAATTTTTGAATTGACATACCAAAAAATACAAATTAATACCACATACTTTGATATGTATGCCGACTGTTAAACATCGGCCCGTACTTTGACCCATTTTTTCTAATATCTTGGAATCCTGGAGCATATTTCGTGCTAGGGGATATGAGGTGTGTTGCATATTTCATAACACCTCATGAACAGAATCAACAAAACTGAATCTGCTTTTTTCTTATGCCGCGTTTCCAAGATATATTTTTATCAGATAGTATTTCACAAACGCGGTGAAAAAAATCTATATGTATTTTTTTTGTTAAATTGTTGTCATGCTATATATGAACTTACATTATAATTGTGTATTGTGAATAATTACAGTCATTACATTATAATTAATCATAATTATGCATTGTGAGCCATAACAGCCATTACATTATAATTATATATAATTGTGCATTGTGAGCCATTACAGCCATAACATTATAGTTGATTCTAATTGTGCATTGTGAGCCATTACAGCAATTATATTATAATTGATTATAATTGTGCATTTTGAGCAAATATAGACATTACGTTATATTTGCAGATTGTGAACAATTGTAGTCATTACATTATAGTTGTGCATTGTAAAAAAAATCCGGCCTTTACACTATAAGTGTGTATTGTGAACAATTACAGCCATTATATTATAGTTGTCTATTATGAACAATTACAGCAATAACATTATAATTGTGCATTGTGAGCCATTACAGTCATTACATTATAATTAATCATAATTATGCATTGTGAGCCATAACAGCCATTACATTATAATTAAATATAACTGTGCATTGTGAGCCATTACAGTCATTACATTATAGTTGATTTTAATTGTGCATTGTGAGCCATTACAGCCATTATATCATAATTGATTATAATTGTGCATTTGGAGATATTACAGACATTACATTATATTTGCGGATTGTGAACAATTGTAGCCATTACATTATAGTTGTGCATTGTGAAAAACTACAGCCTTTACATTATAAGTGTGTATTGTTAACAATTACAGCCATTATATTATAATTGTGTATTGTGAACATTTACAGCCATAACATTATAATTGTGCATTGTGAGCCATTACAGCCTTACATTATACTTGTGTATTGTGAATAAATACAGTCATTACACTTTAACAGTGCACTGTGAACAATTACAGCCGTGAACATTGTGAACACCGGAAACCATTGCAGCCATGATAAATGTGCAAATACAGCCATTACATTACACTAATACAATGTAAACAACTGCAGGCATTGAAACGTAATTGTGAATTGTTAACAATTACATCCATAACATTATAGTTGTGCATTGTGAACAATTGCAACTACTGCAATAAAAGTTTTTACTGTGAATAATTGCTGCCTTGATACTATAAGTGTGCATTGTGAACATTGGTAACCATTGCAGCCATTATAATTGTGCAAATACAGTTATTACATTTCACTAGTGCAATATTAACAATCACAACCATTACAGTACACAATCATTTTAAACATATCTTATTTATTCAAATTTACATACATAAAAATCTGTTTAAATATAAATATGAAATAAAACGGAAGATAAAATCTTAAACAATTGCAGGGAGAAAAGTTAAACCTAGCTGCTACTATGTCTGACTTTACTGTCACGGTTGGTATAGAAAACTGCACAATGGTAGAATTGACCGATACGAAACTAGTTTGTATTCCACCGAGCAAACAACCACAGCCGGGAATACCAGGGGCAGAATACCCGGAAGTTAATGTGAGTTCTTAGAATAAATTACATTATTATTACAATAAAATACCATAAAAACTAGGATTGTTTGTTAGATTGTTTATGCTAATAATTGTGTTATTAAATACAGGCATTGTTCAGTCTACTCTTATTTATTAATTAGACAACTCAACAATACAAATGTTTACTTGGCTGTCAAATGTATTTTATAACACATAATTTATATATATAATCGACCAAAGGCCGTAAAATAATGTATAATGACACACAATTGTACCAAATCTCGATATTGAATCTATGTTCATGTTTGATTTAACATTCATTTACCTTGTATAACAAACAAGCAAAAACATTACATTTCACATAATATGTCCTAATTTTCAATCCATTTACCACGCTAACACAAAACAAAATCAACATTTAATTTTGGCAGGTCAAAGGTTTTGTTATAAGAAAAAATATTGAAGTAAGAAGATGGCAGATTATTTAACTGAAAGCATGAGCATAACAATAGGAAGACTATGGTCCTAAACTATTCACCTGATACAGAAGAAACTATTCTGATTAATTTTTTAAGGTGGTACATGTATACTGTCATGTGACATGTTATAGATGGTATATCCCGTTTTATTGGTTAAAGAAGACTTCAGAATGAAAAGGAGTAGAACAATCGTCCTGTCGCAAGTAACTGACAAACTTTCTCACATAATTATTTTTTTAAGCACGGGCTCGAACCGAAGACCTTCAGCGGTGTGATGTACATTTTAATTAAATGACAGAAACTTAGACCATTCACCACAATGGACCATGTATTGATGATTCAAAATAGAGATGAAGCTAAAAATAGACATAAACCGCTGTCTAAAGAAGTTTGATTTGACTTAGATGACTTACATGTTATGACAATATTGGACCTTTTGATGCCAATTAAATTGATTAACAATATTAACAATTCAGTAAATTCAACACTTCGCTAGCGTTCCAGTGCGTGAGATATGTTTAAATATCTTAACTCATTAAAATAATGTCTAAGTTACATTTTACTTCCTTGATACTCCATTAAACTTCAAGAAATAGTTACCTCAAAGCTACTTACAAAACGAGTACAAGTATCCGTGTGGGTCGAAATTACATGCAGGGACGAGGCTCTCAATGGGAGAAAACAGACATATACAATCTCAGGACGGTTTATTTGTGTTTTTATCCTCCAAGCGTATTGTGTAATATCTTATTTGTTATTAGTACTGGCAAATGTGATAAAAGAATTTTCAGTAAGTTAACTATTAATTACTGTATAAACAGAACTGTGTAATGTTAACTGGTATCAAAATATATATACCATCCTGTTCAAGGTTACCGTGGGAAACATTCAGAAGACGGTTGGGTTTCTCAGGTACAAGAAGTTAGAAGAGCTGGTGACCCACCTGACCATTATCATCGCCGTTGTCATTAGTGTATTGGTCGTTTTAGTAGCCTTAGGTAATGTCTATCTTTAAATTCAATGACATCCATCATTTGCTATATATATATTGTTTAATAACTCAACATTGTTTTACAATGATACTAACAAAATATACATAATAATTCCACTGAAGACTCGCTGAAAATAAAAAATCTGAAATAAATTGAACAATTCTGCCTGATGTTTATCGTGTATGTATTATATATAATCAGAAACCGGCATACACATTTTTTGACCTTTTCTTTTAAGATCTTGGAGTCTTGCACAAATTTCTCAAGCACACAAAATAAATGTGCCGTTTCTTTTACAAATCCTTTGGATCACTTTTTAATATAGGTAAAAAAAACCAAACTCATTCCATCAAAATATATATCAACTACATTGAATATGTAATGAATATTATTTGTGTTAAGTCGTACTTATGAATTAATTAATGAGTCACCGAAATTAAACATTTTTAAGTTTTTTTTTTATTTTATTTTCACCCCATTCAGATCACCCGTAATTCGTAATATTTTCATGTTTAATACATTGTGTACCATTCTAGGAATAACGACAGCGTGTTTCCTGTACAGGAAGTTTGGAAGTAAGGTAAAGGAACTAGAAAGTATTTCAGCTGCAAAAGATGTGAAACTATCTTCGATAGAGGGCAGGTGAGACTATTAAACGGGGGTCGTGCAAAATGTTTTGTCACTAATGAGATTCTGTATTTTTATCCCAGGTATATTTTAAAACGCCTCACTGCATTTCATTAATGTAAATTGCTTTTCAAATGACCGAAATATTTAAGTCTGAAATATATGCAGTCATATACAATGACCATTTTATAAGTCACTAGGCTTGGTATAGATGCAAAGCAATAATTGATGAACTGTGTGATATTTCTATGCGTACAGTATTGGTGGGTTAAAACTTTTTACAGCGCTGGGAAATTGTCTGTCAAAGATGACACCCGCCGAAGACCTAAAACCTCTATTCTCTATTCAAACATCGGTACTGTACAGACTGTGGTGGAGCAAAATGCCCGATTGTCGGTGAAAGAAATAGCCAGTAGAGCTTGCATATCAGAAAGCAGCATACAAACGATTCTCAAAAAGCATCTGCACCTGAGAAAGATTTGTGCTAGGTGGGGACTTCATTTGGTCACTGAGTAAACAGCGTCTAAAATGTGCCTGGGAACTTCTGAAAAATACAACTGTAATAGTCGGGTTATTTCTAACTTGCTAACAGTTGACGAAACTTGTGGGTACATATGTTTAAGCCACAGAGAAAGGCTGATAACGAGCAATGGAATCGAAAAATCAAGCTCGCCTATGTACGCCAAGAGAACCATCAGTACGAAGAAAATGCTGTACGCCATTGTCATGTGTCTTGTCCATCTGGTCATACAGTCACTGGACGCTTCTATAATAACTGTGCTGAAGAAAGCCAAAAAAATATCGCCAAATCGACCAAGCAAAGGATGGTCAGGGGTCTATCTGATTCATGACATCGCCTCCTCTCCTCAGGTGCGAGGATATTTGGGCTTTCTTGGCTTCTGAATACGTGCATGTTGTAAACAATCCGCCTTACTCACCAGACCTGGGTCCATGCGACTTCTTTTTATTTCCAAGTCTTAAAAATGTTTTCTGGGAAGAAATATTATACCAGAAATTCTCTTGGCAGCGCTATCTACCAGTGTCTCCAACAAATACCAAAATAATACTATCTAACTGCATTTCACGACTTGGTAACAAAAATGTGTTTCGGTAAAGGGGAAATACCTTAAACGTTTGCAATAAATATATCTTTGATAAACGATGCACTTCAGAAATCCAACCCCAATGACTAAATCTTTTGCAGTAACCTCGTATATAAAATGTTAATATTCCTGTCATTGTACAGAACACATCTATTCAATTTTAAATTCCTCATCAAAAAGGAGTATTTCTAAGATATGGGTAATCATATATGTTTGTACGTTGTTTGGCTACTGCTCACTCTATATACACCTTCCCATGAACAGGGACAGTACCCTTTAGCTTGGGATGATCTAGCATAGAACTACCACATCCCTGGATTCGCCATTGTTGTTAAAATGAGGTATGGACGTCGTAATACCGTGTCAAAATATGAAGGTCTTGAATTCAATGTTGGATTTAGGATTTTGTGAAATCCGGAATCTCATGACTAGCTGATATCATTTTCATTATTATTATGTTTTCTTCTTTATCCTTACTAATTATCAACGGGTCTTCACGTTTTATTCGTTTGTGCATCCATTCGTTGTGTGTGTGTGTGTGTGGGGGGGGGGGGATAGAGGGCGTTAGGAATGTCAACGAAACAAATATATTATCTTTTTTCTTGGGTGCGACAAATAATCCAACACGGCTTTAGGAGAAACACCCATAGTTGTGTCCCTTGTTCTTGCAGTCGCTGCACGATCAAAGAGGCATATTTTGCGGTCGGCCGTAAAAGCGTAACCACAGAATCAAAATTGTATTTTAGTTAACTGTTGTATTTACAAACTAGCGAACAAATAATTTAGATAAAATATAACCCATGTGTTCGCTCTCGCGTGACGAATAGTAGTTGTGCTCGTTTAAACGAGTATTAAAACTTATTATACGCACGTGATAATAAATTTTGAGAAACAAATTGTTTCGAAACCTATTTATGTTTAAATAATGTTTTCTCTATACTTTATACCTGTAAAATAACTAGAAAAGGGTAAGAAATTAGTAAATCATTCTAGAGGTATTAACTATAATGTATTGTGTTTTATATCTACAGGTTACAAGAATCGGAGGCACGTAATAACGAGTCTGTTACCCAGTCTACAAATGTGGATGATCCGTATGCGTATATAGATGATCCCTACCACGAGATTGACACCGATAAAACTGCGAATACATATCAAGATCTTGATGCTACAACTAGAACCGTTGGCTACACTGAAGCTGTATCAAGGGACTCTGGTTACATACACCCACAATCTACATCTAGAAGCTCTGACCAAGGGCAAACAGATAACGAACATGGAAATGACGGCTATATACATCCTCAGTCGGAGCTGAAGAATTTCGACTATGAGCATCCACAAGCTACATTTAAAAGCTTAGACCAAGGGCAACGAAATGACGAATCTGGAAAAGACGGTTACATACATCCACAGTCGGAGCAGAAGAATTTCGACTATGAGCATCCGCAAGCTACACCTAAAAGCCCAGAACAAGGGCAACCAAATGACGAATCTGGAAAAGACGGTTACATACATCCACAGTCGGAGCAGAAGAATTTCGTCTATGAGCATCCACAAGCTACATCTAAAAGCTCTGACCAAGGGCAACCAGATGACGAATCTGGAACAGACGATTACATGCATCCACAGTCGGAGCAGAAGAGTTTCGATTATGAGCAGCCACAAGCTAAACCACCAACTTATCTGCAGCTACAAGGTGATTCGAGTGATTCGAGTTATGAGGATACAGATGCACTCCGAGCATAATAAGTAAAGGAATACAATATATGCTTTAAATGCAATATGCAGAAGGTTATTAATAAATTATGTATATTATTTTTACACATTATAGTAATTTGTGCCTAATGTAATTCGTCACACTACAGACTCGCGTCCTCCTTTAGTTACGGCCATACACATTTTGCGCTAATTACAAAACGTAGTTTGGTTTAAAATATTCTAAAGAGGGTTCATATAATATAGAGGGATGTTTTGCTGCAGATTAATAAGGCAAATGCTTGCCTAGCATATACTGCAATTAGAAATCACTTTTTTAAAAAATGTGACTTCATTAGATTTATAAACCGGGTGTAATTAAGAGCAGTTACCGCACTGTCCTGCCTTTTTAATGGCTGATGAACATGTTGATGCATTTTTATGAGCGGATACATTTTTACTATGGAAACATACTTTAAAGGCTTTTTAATGGAAATTGATTTTACATTGGGAGAGCTAACTTTATTGTATGATAGAACATAGAGCTTTATTCAACTGTGTGGTGACACCATGTATGGAGTTTCACAGTAGACTGCACAGGTTACTTTTGCTGTCTTACTTGTTAATTTGTTGAATTTGGTTAAGCAACGTACAAGTGTCATAATCCTGGTATATGGAAAACAAGGAAGGATTCTGTTCGTGTTATTGCGTTTGTTGCGTTAAAGAAATTACAGATGACACGTTCTTTTGAAGTCAATTCATTCAATAATATGATTTCATCAATAAGATATATGTGCAAAATATATTCAGTCGATTCCATCGGCGGAAACAACTACATATGATGATGGATAGACATATGACGATTTTATCAAGAAAAAACAACAACATTACATACTGTAAACATAATATATTTCTTATTCTTGTACGAAGAAATTGTGGTACCTAAAGCAAACAAAGGAAAATTAATGAATTTATCGAAACAATTCGCAATAAAAATATTTTTTTCTAATACGCAGTATACGTGTGTTATTAAAAATAGATGGACAGACATTTATTTCCAGCTTTCAGAGATATGGTAAACTTCATCTCAACATACTACTAAAGCAATGTCAACTATCTCTCCATGGTCTGTTTGTCATAAAAACAATCTATTATACAAAGTAAATACGTTGGAAGGTGCATAGCTTGATATATTTTATAACGTTAATTATCAATTCAGAAAAGACATTTATAAAACAAAATGATGGACATGTGTAACAAAAAGACCGAAGGACATGTCATGTTATAATTAATTTGAACAGACATTCCTGTTTGAGGCCATATTGCATTGGTTATAAACAGTACATGCTATATTAAGGTTTAATTTATGGTAATGCTGTAACAAGTAAAAAATGTGTTTGTGTATGTATTACAGTTGTAAGTAAAAATGTTGGTAAACGTGTACTAATTTACAGGATGAATGAAGACTGAACTTGCATATACTTCACTATTGAGAAAAAACAACAACGATTTTTTTAATGAAACGTGTATTGATGTTGAAACAAATTAACATATGACTATGTAGTGCAGTAGTTAACCAAAATATTGAACACTTGTATTAAATCGTATATACATTTGTATTAATGCACATTATAATTTCTTAAAGTAAAATGGATATAAAGTGTGGACATGCATCACGCCTTATTGTTTTCATATTACATTTATCTAGTATTTTCAGCTTTTGATGATGTATTTATTAATATGTGTGTGTGAGTGTAAACATTACTACAAACTTAATTAAACAAAATGTATTAACATATCCTTTTTTATTTTTACATATGGCTTTTGTAATATTTTTGTATGTTAGGGCGATCCAAGCATGTTTGGTAGAACAAGTGTAATATTATATAAACATTTATATAAAAGTGAAATATATTCATATAACTTCTTATTCACATGTTTCGTCTTTAGTATATAAGGGCAGTCTCAAGCGGACATACGCCGTATATGTGTCAAAAAAGAACCTAATACAATATATGATATAAAACTATAAGACGTCAAAATTTGGTTTAAAGTAGAGCTTAACAATAAAATATATTATAAATATATCAGAAAATATGTGAGAAGTTTATTGAAATAGGTATATGATATATGACTGTTTTGAACACTTTTCAGTAATTATTAACGTATGTAATGATACACTTATATTCAACATGTTTTGGATATAGTATGAATTTAGTTATAGTGTGATACTGGATACTGTTTATCAACGTTAGTTAAAAGCATGCATACATATATGACAATCTATTACAATACATTACTATAAGGGAAAAGGATTAATATTATTTTGTATTACAAATATAACTTATATGGTAATAATAAGTGAAAAGCAAACGACACAAATAGGAATTTATTGCATTTCTCAAATACTTTTGTATCATTTAGAATTTTCACCTTTTTTACATAGACATGCTTTATGCTATTCATGATTATATAAAATATTAATTTGGAATGGTATAAATATTCATATGATACACTTAATTGTACTTGTTAAAAACTATATGTAGATAATATCGGAAAAAATGTATATATTGTATACGGTATGCGAGTGAAAAGTAAAGAATATACAGAAATAATGTGAAACATAAAGCGACAAGTAAAGCCTCTTAAAATATTAGGAACGATTCGTCCTGTTAAATCATGCTGATTGGTGCTCAATATGTCATAGGACATTTGTTTGATATTTTGGATTTAGTAGTTTTGGCAATAAAAATATTTTTTCCATTATAGTTTTGATAATATATAAATACATGTATATAATCTTTAAACGAAATAAATGCGAAAACTATTTATACATCAAATTGACAAATAAAGGTAATACATGCTCATACACCAATAAAATATTTAAAAAAAATGTTGATTCTTATTATATTTTGCAAAACATTACTGTATATATATTGCATGTTTGTAATCATTAGTTAGTATCTCCTTTTGAAGATAGAAAATGCAACTCTTGACAAACAATTGAAGACGAATATCATTTCATTATGGAGTGATCATTATATGTAGAATTACGTAGAACATTTATAAATAAATACTTTTGGTATAAACCAAGTATGTATAAACTAGTACAACTTTTCGGTAGTAAAGATGAAAATGAAGTTAGAAATTTAAGCATATATATTTTTAAATCTTTTGACAAGCGGAATATCATTGAAAATACATAACACTATTGTATTTACCGTGTTTCTGGCTTAAACTGTATTTGATATATATGTAAAATATATATACGTATGAATGTGTACATGTATATGCATATCGTATGTGTAAGTAAGTGCTTGTGTAATGACATGTGTTACTAAATTATATGCATAAATAAATTGTTAAGCATATTCATTTTTCAATCATATGAAATAAATTTATATTTTTCAATGATCTGACTAAAAAAAAAGTCTCCTTGTAAACATGTTGATTGTGGCTTAAAAAATAAATAAATAATTTGTATATTCTAATAATTATAAAGGTTACTTACTTGTGTTTTATCATCATACATGTACTTTCTCCGTAACAAGAATACATGACAGTATTTCTCTATTTCTGTGTTTGCTTTTCCACAAATTTTTGATGTATGGATTTGAGAAAATGTAACTTCATTAAATAAAACCAATTGATTAACATGCATCTGGTATATTTGTTTTATGTATGTATATATGTATGCACATTGCGTTATGCATACGTGATATTTTCGCTCTCTTTTTTTTACCATTTTTTGTAATATTAGAAACAGTATGTGTTACGTCATGTATGTAAATTTATTCCTGTTTTGTATATGTTCACACTGGCCTATGCCTTTTGAATTCAAATAAAAGTTTCGTCTTATATGCATGTTTGTAATCATTAATTGTTTAAAATGGCGCATACCTTTGTGATTGTGAAATGTTGTTTGTTATACTGTTTGTATGGTCATCAATACATGTGATACTTGTTATATCCACTTTTTTACCCTTGTTCTCACCAACACACTTAGTTTGCAACATAATGGACATAGCGAATATTAAAGTACCTTCCCCAAATAACGATATAAATGATATGTGGAGAATTCTAAATCCAAATTCAAAACATTATACATGGCACTCCTACCACAAAAACGCCCATATTTGGCAGGCTAAACTTTTTTCTTGTTTCGAACAACCTAGTAAATGCTATAACAGAATGTAAAACTAAATAGAGGATATTTGTTTGTTTCGGTGTAAGATCGAATTATATTTCACCAAGAGATCACCAAAAGTCATATTTTGGTGATCATGAGATGAAATATCATTTAATCTTACACCAAAACAAACAAAGTTTATATTTATTTTATGCATTTACATATTTTTTGTTTATTTTTACCTAAATTCGCCATTATATATTATTGGATTTATAAAAAAAATATTAAGTCCTTTTTTTTTTAAATATTTTGTTTTCAAATTAATATACAATGACAAAAAAAATTTAAATTCATAATTTCACTGTTTGAAACAGTGAATTATCAAAAATAATCCACTGAGAAATCTCTATAACTCACCAAAAAGCATAAAATAAAACGTGTTTGCTGCCATATCATTCGTTAGTATACTTTAATATAAATGTAGATAATCAACATCGAGGTCAAGAATTTTTAAATTTAATAATAGGATTACTTATAAGAAAAGAATTATCAAAACAACATAAAACTCTCGATACAATAAATAGCCGATATCAATAAAGAAGCTAATCTTAACACGTTATGGGGGAATTATTACACGTGTTACTAAATATAGTAACAGATTTATACTAAATTTCGTCTTTTACCACTATTAAAATAAGCTCATATTGACCTGACTATTGACGTAGTAAATCATTTCTTTTGGCGCAGTATTCTTAGTCGTTGTATTGGAGCATACTTCCCTGCAGGAATTGATTTTATCTTAGTTAAATTAGCATGCATGAGCCAAGGTTTTCCGTCATGATAAACCACCGTTTCAGTCCACTTTACATTTGGTAAAGAAGCATTATAAATTAAGATGGTGAGCTATCTCTCATTATTCTTTCGGAGCAGATGGGGTCAGATGGATCAATTGCGTTTTTGAAAGCTACAACAGTAACGTATTTGATGCCAGTAAAGTTTGCTGGCAGCTTTATGGAATTTTCGCCAGGTCATTTTGATAATTTCATAATGCGTGGATTCGTTTAACATTTGTAATTCGTTTATGGCTAAGCATTTATCAACAAACCTACTCTATAAAATTTAATTCCGCTCTCTAATTGAAACGACTTATAAACATACATTTAGTCTATTATTTGATATCGACTAACCTTCAAATACGATGTCCGGTTCTGGTGGTGATCCATCCATGATGACATCAATATGCTCCACGTTGGATAGTTTGGCCTTGTTTGTCGCCTTGACGGTGAAATGATAACGACGATTGTGTACCCCGATATTCTTACTTAAGTTGACCACTGGCCGGGCAGGGATTCAAACTCACGACTGATGGATTGATAGTCAGACGCGCTACCGCTTGTGCTAATCGGGCCTGGCAAAGAATAAAAGAGACAAGAAGACATCCTATAACAAGGTTGTTGTTGTTTTACTTTAGACGTTAAGCAGGAACCAACCCAAATGTTAGCTCACTCATCAGCCTAGACGGCTAATTCATATAAAATATATCGATATACATCTATGTGACATAATACATATATATGTATAGTTTCGATGCTTTTATTATTTTACGTATACTGACTGCAGGGAGGAGTGGCGTATGTCTTAATTCTGAGGTCAAATGTCGATATTGAAAAAGAAATCACCAAATCTAATAATTCCGAGTTTATTTTGCTGTTCTTTTGGTTTGACTGGATGTTATGTTATTCTACAGCATACAATACATCTATTTGATATCACCTTTATATCTTAATGATATTCAAACCAGTCGTTCGATATTGCTGTTATTACACTTGTTATATATTTGTACTACATATAGTAAAAAAACAAGCTTGTATTTTTTGTATGATATAGCTTCAGTCCACAGGGCATATTAAAAGTCACGTGTGACGACAGGGCAAAAATTCATATGCGAGGGCCAAAACATCCATATGTAAGGGCCAAAAATCCATAATAATTTCCATGTTATAGTGTTTTAATATAAATGTTTAGCGAATTATGAATGAAACATATGCCAAAACCCGTCTATTCGTGTATTCACACATGCATCCAACGACGACAACCGTCAGCAACAATTAAAATGGCAGAAGCAGTCATCGCCTCTCTGTCTAACACACTTTTGGAGTTATACCAACCGATAGCACAGAATAGAAGTAATGGTTGTGCAAACGAAGTGCCCACTGGAACTGTGCAATTTGTCGAAGACATCAAGGAATTATCTAGAGTCCATAAAGTCCTTGAAGACATGACGAATAAAAAAACAAAATGTAAAATAAAATACGACGTGAAAAAATTGTGCAACTGCTTCGGAATCCCGCTGGAAGAACTAAATATGCATTTAGCCAGATTTTTTCTTGCAATTCACTCCTTGGTGAAGGTATATTTAGTTTTAATCGTTGAATAAACCATGCTTTGTTAACTGATTGTTAATGGACACCACGTCGTCATGTCGTGCATAAACAAAAGAGCGATAACTCAAAGGGAAGTAACTGTACACTATCTGTTTGAGAGGCACGCAGTGGGGTTTCATATGCATTAGTGTGCTATTTTCAATATAGTCTTTTTACGAACAAATAGGTTCAGTCGTAATAAGCATCTTTATATATTTTCAGAATGTTTGATGAAATAGTTATTATTGGTATCTCCTTGGTATCTTGAACTGATATGTGATATTTTACCAAATCGTTACTAGCGTCCGAACTGCCGAACGACCATTTGATGGTTTCAATACTACCGCGCAGATCAAGGGTTGCGAATGAAAGTCTTTGTCCCCATGGACATCTCACGTGCCAAACATTGTTGATATGGGGTTTCGAAGCAACACTGTGCACTGTTGTAGATTCATTATAAGTATTATTTACAATGTGAATGGTGCGAAATTAAAAGTGTAAATCTCACCATTTGAAATTTTGGTTAAAGATTTTTTTTCAATGTATGAGTATTGCAGTTATAAGGTCTATTTGTTTGTTTGTTTGGATTGATTATCAGCCTCAACCAAATTTGTACTTTTGTGACAAATATCGGAATATTCGAGCGCGCTGTCCCTTCGACAATTTTTTGCTTTTATTCAGATCACTTTCAACAAGGACCTAAATTTCTATCTAATTCATTGCTTTCAGTTATACAATAAAATAAATATTGAGACTTAGTGGTGAAGGCCATTCCCTGGCTAAGATATAGTGGAGAGTGTTGTTTAGTATGACTTACTTGTGGAATCTGTTACCGGTATTTGGAGAGTGTTTTTTAGTGTGATTTAGTTGTGGAATCCGTTACCGGTACTTCGAGAGTGTTGTTTAGTGTGACTTAGTTGTAGAATCTGTTACCGATATTTGAAGAGTATTTGAAGAGTGTTGTTTAGTGTGATTTAGTTGTGGAATCCTTTACCGCTATATGGAGAGTGTCGTTTAGTGTGATTTAGTTGTGGAATCCGCTACTGGTATTATATTAGGTGGAGACTTTGGTTAGTGCTGAAATCCGTTCCGATGTTTTGATAAAGTACAGTGTGTGGTCTATAATTAAGGATTCTTCCCAGTTTCTGATAAGTTTAGTCGTTCTTGTGCAGTTATAAAATATAGTATGTGATTTAGAGTTATCGGTCCATCCCAGGTTATGATAAAGCGAAGTGTGTGAAAGCCATTCTCGAGTTATAATAAAGCGAAGTGTGTGAAAGCCATTCCTGGGTTGTGATATTGTACAGTATGTGGAAGCCGATCCCGGGTTTTGATATTGTACAGTGTCTGGAAGTCATTCCCTGGTTGTTATATTGTACAGTGTGTGAAAGCCATTCCCGGGTTGTGTTTGTGTACAGTGTGTTGAAGCCGTTCCCGTGTTGTGATATTGTACAGTGTGTGAAAGCCATTCCCAGGTTGTAATATTGTACTGTGTGTAAACCATCCCTGGTGGTGATATTGTACAGTGTGTGAAAGCCATTCCCGGGTTGTGATATTATACTGTGTGAAAGCCATCCAGGGTTGCGATATTGTGCAGTGTTTGAAAGCCATTCCCGGGTTGTGATATTGTACAGTGTATGGAAGTCATTTCCGGGTTATGATTTTGTACAGTGTGTGGAAGTGTCAACAAAGGAAGTGTCAACAGTATAACAGCCATCACCAAAGGAAGTGTTAACAGTCTCACAGCCATCACCAGCCAGGGGGAAGTGTCAACAGTCTTACAACCATCACCAAGGGGAAGTGTCAACAGTCTTACAGCCATCACCATAGGGAAGTGTCAACAGTCTTACAGCCATCACCATAGGGAAATGTCAATAATCTTACAGCCATCACCATAGGGAAGTGTCAATAATCTTACAGCCATCACCATAGGGAAGTGTCAATAGTCTTACAGCCATCACCATAGGGAAGTGTCAACAGTCTTACAGCCAAGACCATAGGGAAGTGTCAATAGTCTTACAGCCATCACCATAGGGAAGTGTCAACAGTCTTAAGGCCATCACCATAGGGAAGTGTCAATAGGTTTACAGCCATCACCATAGGGAAGTGTCAACAGTCTTACAGCCATCACTTAGGAGAAGTGTCAACAGTCTTACAACCATCACCACAGGGACGTGTCAACAGTCTTACAGCCATTACCATAGGGAAGTGTCAACAGTCTTACAGCCATCACCAAGGGGAAGTGTCAATAATCTTACGGCCATCACCATAGGGAAAAGTCAATAGTCTTACAGCCATCAATAAAAGAGGGTGTCAACAGTTTTACAGCCATCAACAAAGGCAGTGTCAACAGTCTTACAGCCATCAACAAAGGCAGTGTCAACAGTCTTATAGGCATTAACAAAGGAAGTGTCTACAGTCTTACAGCAACAACCATAGGGAAGGGTCATCAGTCATGCAGCCATCACCAATGGGAAGTGTCAACTTCCTTACAGCCACCATCAAAGGAAGAGTCAACAGTCTTACAGCCACTATCAAAGTATGTGCAACAGTCTTACAGCAATCACCAAAGGAAGTATCAACAGTCTTACAACCTTCACCAAAAGCAGTGTCAACAGTCTTACAGCCATCACCAAAAGCAGTGTCAAGAGTTGTACAGCCATCACCAAAGGCATTGTCTACAATCTTACAGCCGTCAACAAAGGCAGTATCAAAAATCTTACAATCATCAACAAAGGCAATGTCAACAGTCTTACAATCATCAACAAAGGCAATGTCAACAGTTTTACAGCCATCATCATAGGGAAGTGTCAACAGTCTTACAGCCATCACCATAGGGAAGTGTCAACAGGCTAACAGCCATCACCAAGGGGAAGTGTCAGTAGTCCTACAGCCATCACCAAAGGAAGTGTCAACAGTCTTACAGCCATTACCACGAGGAAGTGTCAGTAGTCCTACAGCCATCACCAAAGGAAGTGTCAACAGTCTTACAGCCATCACCATAGGGAAGTGTCAACAGTCTTACAGCCATCACCATTGGGAAGTGTCAACAGTCTTACAGCCATCACCGTAGGGAAGTGTCAACAGTATTATAGCCTTCACCATAAGGCAGTGTCAATAGTCTTACAACCATCACCATAGGGAAGTGTTAACAGTCTTACAGCCATCACTTAGGGGAAGTGTCAATAGTCTTACAGCCATCACCATAGGGAAGTGTCAACAGTCTTACAGCCATTACCATAGGGAAGTGTCAACAGTCTTACAGCCATCACCAAGGGGAAGTGTCAATAGTCTTACAGCCATCACCATAGGGAAAAGTCAACAGTCTTACATCCATCAACAAAGACAGGGTCAACAGTCTTATAGGCATTAACAAAGGAAGTGTCAACAGTCTTACAGCCATCACCATAGGGAAGTGTCAATAATCTTACAGCCATCACCATAGGGAAGTGTCAATAGTCTTACAGCCATCACCATAGGGAAGTGTCAACAGTCTTACAGCCAAGACCATAGGGTAGTGTCAATAGTCTTACAGCCATCTCCATAGGGAAATGTCAACAGGCTAACAGCCGTCACCAAGGGGAAGTGTCACTAGTCCTACAGCCATCACCAAAGGAAGTGTCAACAGTCTTACAGCCATCACCATAGGGAAATGTCAGTAGTCCTACAGTCATCACCAAAGGGAAGTGTCAGTAGTCCTACAGCCATCACCATTGGGAATTGTCAGTAGTCCTACAGCAATCACCAAAGGGAATTGTCAACAGTCTTACAGCCATTACCATTGGGAATTGTCAACAGTCTTACAGCCATCACCATAGGGAAGTGTCAGTAGTCCTACAGCCATCATCAAAGGAAGTGTCAACAGTCTTACAGCCATCGCCATAGGGAAGTGTCAGTAGTCCTACAGCCATCACCAAAGGAAGAGACAACAGTCTTACAGCTTTCATTTAGAATCTTTGTAAAACTTTGTCAACAAAATAAAAGTTCATTTAATTTTACTTGGAGTATATTGGCACTTTATTCTTTTACCGTTTTGATGAAGAAGTCTATAAATTGCCCTGTTACCATGAAACAAAAAACATGAGTTTCAAATTATATGCCAAAATCCTGCTGCCCACCTGCCTCATCTCTTGTCCCATTACAGCAACTACCAATCTTTCTGAGCAACTGCATCGGTTCTGTTTACCTTTATGGTTGTTTGTGTTCAGATATGCAATTGACAATTCTTTTACATATTCTTTTATATAAAATGATCAATATCATTATATTTTCACCAAATAATGCAATACTACATTACCCATACAACGAAGACAGCAAAACGACTAATGTAAAACCCAACAATACATAACTAACATTACGCGTTGTGTGCGAAAGGTACACTTTTAGAAAATCGTCACTCAACGTTATTAGTAACTTAATAGTTTAATTAAGAGTCATTAGTACAAATTAAAAATATATAATTGATATGTCAGAGTACCAATGCCGATAATATTTTATTTGTCTTTAAGAAAGACGTGTATTTAGCACACATATACTACATACTAATTGCATACAGAATGGTGTACTCTGTGAACAGTATTTTATTTATTTTCAATAGTTTCTCAACAAAAGAAATGTTATAACAACGCAATAAAAAATAATTAAAAAATAACGCCTTAAAATACTTTCACTAAATTATCAGTATGTTTCGAGATCATTTAAACCATTGTAAAAGTAATTAAGAATGTTACTAGATCGTTCATCTGTGGCAGAGGAGACAATGCCAATGAAAATATTGTTGATAAAGCAAGGGATATACCCCAGACATATAAATTCAGTCAGTTAAACTACAATCACATGTACTGTGTAAGTTTATTGAAGCTCAAGTGAAAACTGCAGGTGCTAAAGTGTACATACCATCATATATTACACTTTTGACAGATAAAGGGTCGTAAGCTCTACAATAACACTTATTATCGTATTTGGTGCATCGCGTGATCACGCCGACATTAGCAGGACTTTGCCTTTGGCATAAAAATCGCCAAAAAACTGTTGTTTTCGCTCCTTGAAATTTAGTTCATTATTTTTTAAAAATGCCATATTAATTTTACAGCATTTCATCAGTTTATCAATGGCACTTTTGTTATAAAATGATCAAAAATAATACATTTCATCAAAAATACAACATCGCTATAACAAGACAGCGGGGCGGTGGTCTAATGGATAGAGTGTTTGCCGCTCACGCCAGAGGTTGCGGGTTCGATCCCCCGCTCAGCCCGATGCCTCTCATAAAACAACACTCAGTACTGGTTCTACCCAGGAAGCGGACTCGAGAGCAACTAATATAAGCTCTGAGCTTTCATCGCAATCGAGCTAAAAGAAATTAGTATAAACTAAGACAACAAAGACAACAAAACGTCTAAGACTACAAAACAGAATATTACATGGTGTGCACGGAAGGAATTATAGAGTAACATTAGTTAATCCTCTCCAAACTTTATTTTTGACCGAGTCTAAGTAGTCTAAAATGTCGTCCAAGATTTTGTTATGTAACTATTTGGCAAAAAAATCTAGTGAAAACACGTGTGTTTGAGTTCACTCAGAGTCAAACAACTCAATTTTCTATTATAACTCCAAAATTTATTATCTAATTTGTCAGATTCAAAATTCCTTCCGATGATTTTTGTTTTTAAGTTAACAACTGTGTAAGTTTGATGATGATGATGATGATGATAATATGAACAATATGTGAGCCAGAGTGCACACAAGGTAAAATTGGACATTCTTTTATAATTCCATGACCATAACGATGGTCGATTTACTCAGGGCTATAACAGCTCGACTTCAGCTTTGCTCAGCTGAGCTAAACTGGTCTGAAATACAATGGACGATCAACATATGGCACGCCGTACACCAGAAGACAGGTAATTGTAGCAATATTGTTTATCTTTCTCTCTATATATATGTATGAATTTTTATTGTATTGACTATAATACGAAATTAATAATTATATTCTTTTGAATTCTATTATTTTAACCTACTAAATCCTTACTGGACGAAATAAAAAATAAAGAAATATAAAAGTAACTTGAGACGTAGCATTCAAAGGTCACATACATCTAACAGCATGGCACATTTAATATAAGAAATAATTGCAATATACAAAATATATACATAGATAAGAAAAAACAACATGGATCAACGCCTAAATATTACATATTTTAAGAATGTAACATATCAAGATAATAAAACAGTATAAACCTTATTTACAATATGGCATTCTAATCAACATTAGCATTATACAAACATAGAAGAAATGAAAAATTAGATAAGAAATAACAACAGAGCGCAACGCTTCAGAACGACCCGTAGCAAAAGACGCACTGGGGACATTTAACTTGATTAACGTGTAAATGTAACCTCGCTCTTATCCCGTCGTCATACCAATATCATAAGATGAAACAGTGTAAATGGAATTATCCTCGCCAGGCTATTCTCTTACAAATACTGCAGCATTCATTTGTTGTTATTGTAAAATACAGAAATAAGTTTAGCAAGTATTTCCATATGAATTTTATATTTGCCAAAGACTTATTGTTTTGATTTTTTTTCACGTAAAACAGTATTTTATGAGATAAATTTGCTAGATTTTTATGTCTGCACAGAACTTTGGCCTAAGAATAAAACGCTGCACAGATTGTTTCCAAACAGGAATCCCAATTCTTGTTTTAGGTATAATCCGAAGTTCGAATGTAAGTAATCACCTCCGTTTGTATTAAAAATACATGTTTTGAAGTGGAATAATATCGGAAGTGATATTAAACTAGCTTAATATAGGAAAGAAACAATTTAAATTGACTTTTAAATCAATGTTTTATCTTTGTTGCTCCACATATTCAATAAATAAAATATATGTTTTAATGTTAGTTAATTACAAAACTAGCTGGGTTCGTTTGTACTGATAATGTTTTTAATTTAATAGTGAAGACCGCTTGATTCTCGTTTGAATGTCTGGAGTATTTCATCACACCATTATCTGTTAACGAGTCATTAGATTAACAATAATCGTTGCACACATGCATACTGTAGGTAGTGGGTTTGTCGCACCGTTCAAATCATCTGAAAAGTACATAATTATGATTATAATGACATAAATATCATGACTCTACAACTTATAAATACTGATATTGCAAACAGTAAATGTCGAATCTCTCGGATTTGCAATAATAATATCATAATTATATAGCATCCGTAATCAATAAAATTTATATTACAAGTAAATGCAATTTTATTTTCCTAAATTCTGCAAATACATGAAAAAATAATGGCAATAGCAGACACCATATGGTTTCGCTTAGAGGCGTAGTATTATCATTAGAAGCATAAATGCTTCCGAAGGGTAGTCGAATATTGACAATTATAAATAATCATTGTTTCTTCTTTTTTTTTAAAATTCTCCTTATTCCTTATTTCAATGCGCATTGTTTGAATGACATTATTGATATATTTTGAAAGTATCACATGTTTGAGTCCAGAAAAATAAATGATGCTTGGAAATTGGGTTATGAATACATGATTTTGGCGACTACTTTCACTTTGTTAACAGTGTACACATTGGTCAGAAAAAAATATCTTGGATGACAATTGACCACTACTTTTCGCATCATATTTCGGTAGTGCAAAGATTGACAAACAATAAACTATCAGTTTCACTTCTTTTATGTTGGTCTCTCAATGAATGACAAACATGTACGTAAATGTCATAGTACTTTGCGTCTTGGTCGAATATATTAATTACGTTAATTTGTCATTCTAAAGTTACACGTGCCAGTGACAATCCAACTGTTTCTTGTGCTACGTTGTCTTTTATTGTAATGTTCTGTACCTATGCGTTTTATAAGACTTATAAGAGGATATTAGCATATTAGCAGTAACGTTACGTCTTTACTTACCAGCAGCACTTTAAATTTGCTGCCGAGCCCAATTAGCTCAGTCATTAGCGCGTCTGACTGTGAATTCAGGGTTCGTGAGTTCGAATCCCCGCCCGGCCACAATCACCGTGATGTTTGATGAACGACATTACGTCTATTATCATTCGTCTCTCACCGCTGATTCAAGTGGAAAAGGTATCAGTTAATTGAGGAGATGGGGTGTGCTTGAGTACTGGTTAACATTCCAGGATCACAGAAATCGTCTGACAGGCCTCGATGGCATAACAATGACGCTAAATTTTCAATTAATCAATCACTGTGGTTCAGCTTAGATTAGCAGCAACGTTGTGGTGTTGACATGCCGGTTACCCTGTTGTTTTGCTTAGTTTAACAGCTTCTATGAAGCATGTAATTACCTGTGATTTGTTGCTTTTTGAACTACGATGCGACATGCACTCACGGTCTCACTTAAGACTTATCTCGCTTACCTGACGGTAGGAGTATTCTTGTGCCCGAGAAATAATAGCTGTGTAAATCGGTTGGGCATTATTTTTTTATGAAAATGCATAAAAATTTTATATTTCGTTGTGCATATGAAAACATTGGAACATTTTTTTGAGTTCTGTCCAGATTGAATGACATTGTGCACTGTTTAATTAACATAAGATAACAGTATTGCATTTATATAACAGCAACAGCAAGCAAAACTCCATGTTGTTTTTGCTTATGTGGGCCAAAAGAGGACTATCTATAGAAATAAGGCACTTTTAAAGCCATTGGTAATGTGTTCAATGTTCAAGAAGTACATTCCTCTATATGTAATACAGTAAAAAGTTAGTTGTTGTTTTTGCGTTAACTGTCACACTGTTGTTTTATTAAGTTCGACAGCTATGCTGTGCTGTATACATAGAGTCACACTTAGATTTTCTATTAATTTGGCAGAGATGTTGCCGTGTGCGTCCACCCGTCATAGTAAGGGTTTGTTTATGGAATAGTTGATTTAACTTCAACAGCTGCTACACTATGGTGTGCATTTACCAAAGGTATACACACATTTATATACGCACCTGTCACATAGTAAGTAGTCACATACTCTGTTAAATGCTCGTCCGTGCTTTCTGTTTGTGTCACTGTCAATTGCAATAATTATGAATTGATTAATAATTAGAAATAACATCCATTTCAATATTTTAAAAAGTTACGTATGATTTACACGTGGCACGAACATTCTCAGTGTTGATGGGGGTATAAACAATAAAATAGTTAAAACATGTAACACAATACTGCTAGTTCAAAATAAATGATAAGGTTACTTACTGTGTTCATATACAATTTAACGTAACTATATCCATATGTGAAAGAACATAATATAACAAACACAAATTCTAGATACTCGCACGGGCAAAACAACAACAACAGCAAATATGCAAAAATGCATTTATAATAAAGTAAAACTACATAATAAACAAGGGATACATCCTATTACCGACTAAAGCACACGCAGCTGTCCATCATCATATAACATTCAAAATCATCCATACACGACTAAATCACACACAGCTGTTCATCATAATATAGCATACAAAATCATCCATACACGTCTAAAGCACACACAGATGCCCATCATCATATAACATACAAAAACATCCATACACGACTAAAGCACACACAGCTGTCCATCATCATATGACATTCAAAATCATACATACACGACTAAATCACACACAGCTGCTCATCATAATATAGCATACAAAATCATCCATACACGACTAAATCACACACAGCTGCTCATCATAATATAACATATAAAATCATCCATACTTGTCTTAAGCACACACAGCTGCCCATCATCATATAACATACAAAAACATCCATACACGACTAAAGCACACACAGCTGTTCATCATAATATAGCATACAAAATCATCCATACACGTCTAAAGCACACACAGCTGTTCATCATCATAAAATATACAAAAACATCCATACACGACTAAAGCACACACAGCTGTCCATCATCATATAACATTCAAAATCATCCATACACGACTAAATCACACACAGCTGCTCATCATAATATAGCATACAAAATCATTCATACACGTCTAAAGCACACTCAGCTGCTCATCAACATATAACATACAAAATCATCCATACACGACTAAAGCAAACACAGCTGCTCATCATCATAAAACATACAAAAACATCCATACACGACTAAATCACGCACAGCTGCTCATCATAATAAAGCGTACAAAATCATCCATACACGACTAAAGCACACACAGCTGCTCATTATATTAAAGCATACAAAAACATCCATACACGACTAAATCACACAGCTGCTCATCATCATAAAATATACAAAAACATCCATACACGACTAAAGCACACACAGCTGCTCATCATCATAAAACATACAAAAACATCCAACGCGACTAAATCACACAGCTGCTCATCATAATATAGCATACAAAAACAGCCATACACGACTAAAGCACACACAGCTGCTCATCATCATATAACATACAAAAACATCCATACACGACTTAAGCACACACAGCTGCTCATCATCATATAACATACAAAAACATTCATACACGACTAAAACACACAAAACACTATATACAACATAAAACTTTACAGTTAAAGACAACTAAGATGGCATAGTATATTTTGATACAAATACGAGGAGGTTTCGTAAAGTTAGCGGAACATATTTATAACAAGTTATAAGTTGTTAACAAGTTCCGTTTTATTAATAGAAATTCGTATTGATAGAAATTCATACTAGTATTCCGACAAATAGCACAATAAATTTCACCGATACAGTTTTAAAACTGAAAAGCGTTACCGTTATTTCAATAACGCATACCAAGCGTGACCGGATTAAAGTCAAAATACTCTAAATTAATTAACGTCATGTCATTCTCAAATTACATTACTTAAAAATCATATGGTATTACAATGATAAAACCAGAGTTATGGTTCTTGTCTCTGTGTGTTCCATTGATGATGGTGAACACTATTGCGAAGTTTAATTCACATCCAATGAGTGGTTGCATAGATATCTAAAACTTAAGCGCAAAAGTTTAACCTGAGGGTCTACAGACGACGACGACGACGACGACGCCGACGACGACGCCAGGGTCATGGCAATAGCTCTCCTTGGACTCGGCGAGCTCACACTCCGCATTGGTAATGGGGATGCAGGTGTTTTCTAAATTGATGACATTTGTTTGATTTGTTTAGTTTTAGGATCGAACGATGATACCCATGTTTCATTAACTGTCACTTTCAAGACCCACCGAGCGACTTTCATTATGGCTTGGAAATCCAATATGGCCGCCAAATAGGTTACCATACTATTCAATTTTCACGTTTGTCATTTACAGTATTTTATCACATATTTTTTTTTATGTCAAGTGTTATCACATTTTACTTGTATTTAATAATTTTAATAGTTTTATTGCGACAAAATATTCTGAAGAGAAAAGAAATGCAAACTAATGGCTAAACCTGTAAAAATTACAAACATTTCCATTATTCAAATATTATGTTATACTTTTGCTCAACATTTTCATCGAATTTTACAAAAATACATGCTAACATACGTGCGATAAAAATATTTTAAAACAAAGCAAATGTTTGTATCTATATGCAAATTAAAGTGGTTTGGGTAAATCAATATGACGTTATGTAACCGCTATTGGTATATTACTATGATGTGCACAATACTTTAGCCTTTGTACAATACCTTGTACATTTACATAATTTTAAATACCATTTTTCAGCATGTAGACAGACGACAGATATGTTCCAATATTTTTCCAAATCTTATTTTTGGCTCGGAATGGTGATAGGAAAATAACTGGTAAACTGTTCTTTTGATGCTTTATATCTTAGCTGCCGATATAAAGGTTGGTCACCTTAATGTGTGAATAATACCTTTAAGGACTTTACATTTGAAGAAGTGCTTGTTGGCACAAATACAAATTACTTGTGGAGTGCGTGATCTAGTGATAGAGTGCCGAATTCATGGTCGTATGGTCGTTGGTTTGATCCTTCACCACGGCGTTGTATGGTTTTCTGTGCTTGGAAACACACCATAAATGAATGGAATGCTGGAAAGGATCCCGTCCTCGCTTTATCAAGTTGATATGAAACGGTATGCATGCATACGAGAAGTATTTTCCAGCTGTAAACCCAACTTAATTCACACTCAAACAAGTTTGTAAACTTAAATCAATCGCTTATACAAGAACGCATGTATCAACAGTTATTGCTTTCTATCATGACCTTTCATAGACATTTAGTCGAAGACCATATGTGCGCTTGTCTGAAACACATATACTGTCTATTGTTGTGAAGAACAGAAATATTGAACTAGTTCTTTCTTGTTGTCATCAACCCGAAGAAATGCGTCCCGGACGTTATGGAGCTTTGCATAGCTTTGTATCTCGTTTCCTATCGTAGATCATGCTAAAGACTACAGTGCATATATCCAATCGCTACAAATCTGCTGACTGATGGGAGAGTTCTCTTCTTATAGTTATAGTTTTAACACACTTTAACTCTACTTTTAGAATGGCAGGCATGTTATGATTTTAACTTAAACTGTGCTACCAAGAATAACATAGTTTACCTCGTGTTTTCCTAGTTGTACACTGGACTTAGTTTTAAGATCAGATTAAATCCAATGCGAATGTTGCCCTTGATGAAGAGGCACTGGCGTTTTTGGTGTCAGAAAAACTAGGCAGGATCGGCCTTTTTCACTTGACTTGGCACACGGAGTGGTAAATCCTTTGATATCAATGGCCGCTAATGTCTCTGGTCTCTCAAAACCAACTCTTGTTCTACCTAGAAGAGGGACTCCTGAGTGATTCATATACTTTCTGATCTTGCTTCATAGTCTAGTTAGCTAAATTGAACTAAACCTATATTATCTATACCAACGTATTTCCAAAGTGCTCTACAAATAGATTTCCCATTGCTTCCATAGTACACATTTACTCATTTACTTCTAGCCATAATTAACACATTTGACCTGTTTGCAATGTTCAACATTTGCTCCTTTTCTCTATGTTTTTTTTCTTTATTTTCTAGTGACGTCTTAAATTTAACTGCTTTCCCCATTACAGATCCGAATACCACTCATATATAAAGCTTGTTATTTGATTTATATGCTTTATCTGTTGGTTCTCAAGAAAATAATGATATTATATTAATTGTTCACTACACTTTTGCCATTTGCAAACTTTTTTGCTATCTCGTCCATCAAAGTCGTGTCATAAACGCAACAAGGAACCAAGTAAAAGTTCAGCAAGAGTTATTTGTTAAGCTGAGATTGCGTTCTTACCGCGATCTGACGAAACTTCAGTGTAACAGATCAATGGAAGTTCAAAGATTGTTCCAAGCAGTTATTCCAATGTGAAGCTTTCCAAACAACACTGAATACTTATACCTTCGAATATACCTGGTCTGTTTTATTGATTTGTTGGTTGCTGATCACAAGCAATACATGTAGTTTGGGCATGATTAAAAAAGTCTGCAGACGCCCTATAATGTTTAATGTTTTATGCATTCGGTTAAAAATGTTTATCATGAAACTAACGATGGATTTGAATTCAAAATTTGCAAAATGCTGAATAAGCAACAATTTGTGACTGATAGTTTAGAGACAACAAACAATTAACATCAACCCCTTTAACTTATAAATGTATTTATACATATGTCTGCTCTATTTGTCTTTAGAGTTTTGCATAGAAATTATAAGAATCAGTACAACAAAGCATTAAAACAATAAAAACACAACCGACATTTCAGTATCTTTTACATTTTAAACCAATACATTTTTTTTCAAAGAAGCCATTCCAAAGTGATGCTTTCCAAACAACACTGATTACTAGTACCTTCGAATATACCTGTCAGTTTTATTGATTCGTTGGAGGCTGGTCACAAGCAATACATGTAGTTTGGTCGGGATTGAAAATGTTTACAGACGCCCTATGATGTTTACTGATTTACAAATTATGACAACAGACTGATCAGATTGAGGTAGAAGGTCGCATTTGTCAATGATTGAATATTTAGCTGATCCTTCCAACATATTGGCGTGACAAAACGACTATGGGTATTGTGCATTCGGTTAAAAAAATATCATGAAACTAACGAAGTTTTTGAATTCTAAATGTTTAAAATGATGACTAAGCAACAACTTGTAACTGATAGTTTTGAGACAACAAACATTTAACATCAACCCCTTTAACTAATTTATGTTTATATACATGTGTCTGCTCTATTTGTCTTGTTTTGATATCTGTATTGCATAGAAACTAAATGAATCAGTACAGCAAAGCATTAAAACAACCACAACCGACATTATCAGTACCTTTTACATTTTAAACCAATATATATATATTCATATCACTCACTTACATCTGAATTCTTTAAATTTAATTATGAACCTTTCATACATTTCATTGAAGTTGGCCTAACACAGTAAAGTACACTAAATAATGTAAATATAACGTCACATCAGTACTTATATACATTTAAAATTGATTTCCTTCACCCACGTAAATTTGCATATATGATACAATGTTTTGATCTTTATCATTAGAAAATATATTTCTATATGTTTACAAAGTGTGTAACTGTTATTTTGTAATAAATCTGACAAAATAGAAAAAACTTTAATAGAATATTCAAATTATAGAAATTGTAGCTATTTTTTTATGATTTTAAACCTATATTTCGCATATATCTATATATATTTTAAAATATGTTTTCGCAATAAAAACATTTAAATCAACAAATATAAATATATTTTAAAAACATTAGCCATAAAGAGCTATCAAATACCATTAACTATTGTAAATATAAAGCCAAATAAGGATTTTGTCAAAGTTGAAGACCCTTTTGGTGACCATCAAGGATTTTCCGGCATTTTTAAAGTGGGTCTTTGTTAAAACAGTTAATCTTGATCTATGTTTGTTCCATGTTTGGTGCTTTCTCAGAAATGGCTCCACAATAGAAATGATTCAAGCGTTTAGACGTTGCATGACTTATGTCTTTTTCCATGGCCGTTGGTTAATTGACGCCTTCGCTGACTCTGTTGTATAATTTTTTTTTTCTTCAAATTTTTTTCACCATATGTTTTCATAATGTTAGTCACAGTTTCTGAATAAGTTTTCTTTTTTAAAACACAAAACTTCATTGCATTCCACCGTATTGGCGTACGACACAAAAAACGTCATAATGTTCTACTGACGTCACATTATGAAAGCTATTGACCTGTGGGTGGACGGGATATTATTGTTATGAAAATATATCAGCGCATATAAAAGTAATGAACATGTAAAGTAGTAGAAAATTTCGAAAATATCTGCCAAATAACGAAAAGTGATCCGGTTACGGTCGATGTACGTTACTGTAGTAACGATAAACATATTATTGGTATGACTATAGTGCTGATTTCTGGCCAATTAAATAAAGAATATAACAAAGGCATTTGATGAAGTTAAATTTCATATAATATGGTTTAATAATTGTTTTACATGCAACACATCTTGACTAGACGGACAATTTACATACATGATCATTTACCAAGTATGTGGTTTTGTAGATGCCTTGATATTGTGTCTATGGTTTACATTAGAGCTAGGCGCACTCCCTGTAGTCTGACCTATACATTTATGTCTGGTTGTTCACAAATAATTATCTCCATACTTTATTATACATTGTGAAAAGATCCCACAAAGCGGAAATTCCGTTGTTGTGATTTCAATTATCTTCCTTAAAATCACTCAGCGTAATTTACGTAAATTACAGACCTGACACAAAGTGTCAAGGTATTATTAAGACTGAAAATGTGATCATGGCCTTGAGGTATGGGTCTGGATATTAAGCGCGACACTTCGTCACGTCATGTTTATCAATTAAACGATATAGTTTTAAAAAAAAAACATTCCTGGATGACAAAGTTACGAACCGAACACAAATTCAAAATGATGTCAAACAAACGAACAGTATAACCTTGAAAATTAAATTAGGGCTCTGGGTAATACGCTCTATGCGCCGTCGTGTCCTGTTGCTTTTGAAATGTTTCCATGGAGGACATTTGGTGTGTGACAGCCGCGTGTAAATGGAGATCATCTTATATTGAGACAGATAAAGCATGTTTCTAAAACGAAAATATGAAATGTGTTGGTTTGAAATAATAGCATATGAAGGAATAGTTTAATTTTCCTTTCCTTTTATCTTAAAATAACGAATAAGAGAGTAGTCTTCTTTTACAAATCAAACTATAATTGCATAACGCAGTCATCAGAAGTAAACACAATACTAATACAGCACCTGTGGATGTTGCTAGGATTGAAACAAAAAGGCGTTATATTCAGGTTCGACCGTTGTTTAAACAATAGCGACATATATAAGTTACATTTATAATACATTTAAAGACGTCAGACTTCGCGACGTTGAGAAATGTACCATGTGAAAAGCGCGCCAAACATATATATATATATATACATGGAGATAATTATTTTGTGAATAACCAGACATAAATGTACAGACCAGATTATGGCGAGCGCGCCTAGCTACAATGCAAACAATAAACACAATATCAGGGCATCTGCCAAACCAATAAATGGTGTCAACCATTACTTATGTGCTATGGTTTTTTATTCAACATATCTGGACTGGACAGACAATTAACATACATGAACGGATAGTTTATATGAGTAAGATTCAGTTAAAGAGATGTATGACTACTCACATGCTATATAAAGGACATGTGTATAAATCATTTCGATATATTCTAGTTACATTTTAGGTCTACGAGGGAATAAAACCAACACAAAATGTTTTAATTGTTGAGTGACTGAATGACCGTCACACATCGTTATACTTTGTTATTATATTCACTGTTGTAAAAGTAGAAACCAGTTTATTTTGACAGAACAGCATCATAATCTTATGTGACGGCACTCAATAACCGATGAAGAAGCTAGAACAAAGACCATATATATTTGGCTATAAGGTATTTGGCTATTTGGAAGGTACTGATACAACATTCAGCTGAGTCAACGTGGTTACACGATTACACAAACATTGTAGTAATAGGTTATAAGAGTCCTCGAATAAATCAAAACAAACGTATACCTGTCCGTTCCGAACATTTTGGAATATCATAGGACTTTAGTTTACGGTTGACGACACACCAGAATCCACTTCCTTGAGGTAGAGAACGGCAGAAATTATGATTTATATCGTATTGTATCAGGTGACCCTGAAACAAATAGTTCCCATATAGAAATACCATATAACAAATGATATGCATTTATCATATTTCGTCTTTTATCACTACTGAAATGAGTTCGTAATCAAAGACCTCGCATAATTCCTGAACAATGCATATCATAATCTAGATCTCATTTAGGCATTGCGTTATCATTTGAATTTACTAAGAATCTTCTAGGTTACAGTCCCGGTCAAAGGCCAATGACATGGGGAAGGAAAATGTTCATAGGAACATTATATGCCATCTCTCTATGACAGAACGAATACACTGTCTTATTACCTCAGTTACTACATAGAGAGTCATGTAAAGAAGCGCCAAATAGAAATAGGGGAGTTACTTAAGATGTCACATTACTTATTGTGACTTATTGTGACTTATTGTGACGGTTTGATAATCAGTAAAGCTAAACTGAAATTGAAGATGTAATTTTTCAGATAAAATAACAACATTTGTTTGCATAATAAAAAACAGACAGGTTTATAATAGACAGACGTTTTTATTCATAATATTTTGTTGTTTTTTTTTAACGAGGTTTAACGCCGTTTTAACACGTTTCAGGTTATATATGGCATATCCAGTTTCATTGAATGAATAAATGAATCTGAGTAAACCATCATTCTACCGAATGAAACTTGCAAACTTTCTCACATGAAGTTTATTTGAAGCGAGCGGGTCTCGAACCTTCAACCTTAGCGGTGAGAAGTAAATGATCTTTAGACAGCGCCTTAGACAACTCGGCCACGGATAAGCCATTTTTGTAAGAAATAATGTAAGAAAGACAAACAAAGATACACATAAATAGCATGTGTTTGCATACATTTTGAGTTTTAATTTCAATGCCGTTTCCAATTTAGACAAATCAAGTTAACTGTTCCCAAATTTAAAACACCCCAACCCAATCCCCACAAAAACATATCATAATAAAATATTATGGTAGCATCAATTAATATTCTGGAATGCTACAGTTGTGATTAGCAGTGCCTTGTTGTAACGACAGCCTTGGAAAGTGATACAATACCTTATTCCATTATCACTAATCGAGTTTATCTTCATATTAACCTCTTATTGTTTTTGAAACAAACACAACCGTCTATAAAAGGCTAACAAGTGTAGCGTATTCGGAGTACAAGTACATTTACAAAGCGGATAAGACAGAGAGTGTAACCGCTGGCAAAAACATCAGTGTAAGACAATTCATATAAGTCGATATAAATAAATGCAGAATAGCCAAATGTAAAATAACAGGCAAAAGGCGTCACAAATGGATGAAATGAAATATAAAAACAACTAGAGATTTATGGAAAATATACAAATTAGACACCCCAACCAAACGATAATGTTAATTTGGCTGGTTTTATTACTATTCTAAAGATTCATCTTCGGTATTCAAAACTGAACAGGACTCAAGATTTCTGCATAATTTTTATAACAATGCAGACAGACGTTAAATTGATGGACTAGATTTACCATTTACTATAAAAGAAATTATGAAATCAATTAAGTTAGTAGGTACACATAAATATTGCTCTTTTAATAACATAATAAATTATACGAATATTTTCAAGGAAAGACTAGACATATTAGACAAACTTTAGGCATTTTTATTCAATTATATCCTCTATAAACAACGTTTCCCCAAATCATGATCTAAGGGAGTTTTTATCCCAGTTTATAAAAAAGGAAGACTCTAATGACCCCGCCAATTATAGAGAGAGATTGCACTAGTATGTCGTTTCGCCAAATTATCCACTTTTGTTATAAATGGAAGATTAAAAAATACATAAGGCAACGAGATCGTTACAGATGCGCAATTTGATCTGAAGGCAAATTATAGCACTGTAGATGCGATATATATTTAAAATTATTTTATATATATTTATAGAAATTCTCTTTGGCCAAAATTAATAAGAGCAGGTGCTTTTCAAAACTATTCGGTCGTTGTATGATGATGTAAACGTGTGTATTCTGATCAGATGTTTACAACTGGGAAGTTGGATTGTTACAAGTGGAAATAATTTCGCCATTTTTTTATTTTCATTGTTCGTTAATGATATTGAATTTTTATTCAACGTGATCAGAATTCGGGCTTGACTTTAAATCAACCTTCTATTTGTATATTACTGAAATAGCAAGCGGACTTCAAATGTTATTAAATAATCTAGAAGACTATTGCACCAAATTGAAACTTAAAGTAAAAAACAACAAAGGTAATAGTACTCTGAAAAAGAATAACAATTAATAAAAATTAATAAAAATGATGTTTTCATTATAATGGGGAAGCATTTGAAAGAGTCCCTAGTTTTAATTATTTAGGAGTGTCTCTACAAGTGAAGATTCATTTTAAAATGCTACAAAAACGTTGACGGGGAAAGTTGTTAAAGATATTGGTTCTTTGTTCTTTGGGGGGGGGGGGGGGGGGGGGGGGGGTTGATAGGACGAATAATATAGAACGGCTACACAGGACATAAAATATGGGGTTTCGATAGGACGAACAATAAAGAACGGCTACACAAGACATAAAATATGCAGTTTTGATAGGACGAATATTATAGAACGGCTACACAGGACATAAAATGACTACTTCATGTTAAAATGTCAACAAGTAGTTCACTATTGTATAGTGAGTTAGGTAGTTACCCATTGTATATAGTAAGACAAATAAGAATAATTACAAACATTTATATTTCCTTGGGTTGTGTTCTGCAAAAACATAGTAATTATATATTATGAGTTTGCACGTTCATAACTGCAAATATGGATATTATCATTACACTTTTAGATATCATTGAAGCGTCGAACCCGGTTTCACCCTACATATACTGAACGTAACAGCTAACCCGCCACTTTTATATTTACAGTATATATGTATAGCAGTGTCGATATATTGAGAAGTGTAATCAAAATTGTTTGTTGTTTCATTTTATAAAGCATTATTGTTGTTTTTTTATCCAAGTCAAAATTTCAATGAAATTGCGTTTATAATGTTTGAGAAAATTCATGAAATGTCAGTTACATAAAATGTCAGGTGGCGGGTTAGCTGTTCCGGTCATTATAAAACTTTAGATTTTCCTCAACGGTTTTTTATTGAATACTGTTACCTCACTTAAATTGATTATGTCGCATGATATATTTACCAATTAATGCATATGTGTTATGAATGTACATATGCAATTGTCTTTCGTTAAGCAATTTTGTTGGGAAGAATTCAATTTAAAAGTATGTTTTCTAAAACTACGTGAAACGGACCCCTTGACTCTGAGTGGCACAAAATATAATTTATAGATAAAGTAAGTGATGCTTGTTACTCAACCATTTTTCTCAGGCACGTATTGGCTATCAGAAATTAGTAAATGTACCAACAGGTCTGAATTTGAACAACTATGCTTAATAAAAACTAACCGATTACCGAGTTTAATCAATATTATGTAATCTGCATTGCTTTAGTTGATTCATCAAATATTTTTAGCATACCACAAAATTGTATACCCTTCCAAAACGCCATGCATCACATGTTTCGCCGTCAGCGGCAGTATTCCATGTTCCGAAGTACACATCAACATCCTCAAGCACACAGTTAGTTTCTGTTAGAATTTAAAAGAATTAAAAATGATCAGTTTGATTAAACATCGCTATTTCTAACTTTATTTCTATAAAACATTATAAAGGACACAGCATTTTTACTATACTTATATTGTAATTATTTAGGATTTATTCGTTTGCATTTCTAGATTGTAAATGTCTACTACCTCAAGTTAAGGCGTATACATAACTACATGTAATAATACACATCGCATATCATGTTTTAAAACAAATATATCAAAGTAAATGTAGGCTACCGTAGGCAGAGAACATGCATGTAAACGATGTTTTATAGGGAAAGCAAATAAATCTATATTTAAAGGGCAGAGCGAAGCTTGTGTAGCCTATTTTGATCATTTAAAACTGTATATTACGGTGTTCAACGATACAACGCTGACGTTACCGAAATTTTCAGGGATTATACATATTCCCTGATTATACATATTCCCTGTAACATATATATATATATATATATATATATAGCTCGGTTACATCATAACAAGTTATAACTGCGTTTATTTGTGTAAATAATGAGGATTTTATTGGCAACCATAAAATCAAATTCAGACGAAAAAAATCAGTATGTATACATTTCGGTTATATTATAGTCCACCTGTTATCAATTAATCAATGGTTTAAGCGGTGCCCTGTGGCTTTGTTGTTGTTATTGTTGTAGTGATTTTTTCTTGTTGTATCGTCTGAGAATAGAGCAAGTTTGTATTAAAAATATACTCCAAGTAAAATTAAATGAACTTTTAATTTGTTGACAAAGTTTTACAAAGATTCTAAATAAAAGACAGAATAGACAGCCGTATTAGAATTACTTAGAGATTGTATTCCCTATTCTCAGTTCAGTGAACAAACCAATGAAAACTGGTGGCCCCGGACCGACAATGAGAGATGGGCTAAAGATCAACGCGTATGCCATTACGCAGCTTACCTGTAAGGATTTTGTCTTCGAAGAAGTTGTGTCAAGGAAGTGGCCGAACAAAGAAAGCCATAAATTGGAAATCGCATTACAATACAGAAATAGTTGTCTTTTTATCAAACAGCTGACGGCATACTTATCAGTATAAACAAAGAGACCAGGCGTTGTTTTCGAAATCAACTATTTATACTTAAACGAACTCCGGATAAAAAGAAGATGACCTTTGTCACATTTTTTCTCCAGTTCAGCCAGGAGAACACTATTCTGTTCATATTCCGGTTATTATTATTACACGTCTGTTACAATTAGGCTTTTCAGTATAAAATAAGCTTACCGTGGTCCATCCGAGCCACGAAGCATCCTTCTGGGTACATTCCGGTTACATTATTACACGTTTGTTAGAACAAGACTTCTCTGTGTATAATAGACGATTACCGTCGCAACAATTTTCTAGCCCAGCCAAGAGATCACCCTTCAGTACATACTCCGGTTACATTATAACACGTGTTTTAAAACTAGACAGCTCTGTGTATAAATGACGATTACCTTTGTCACATATTTCTCCAGCCCATCCAGGACAACATCCGGTTACATTATAACACGTGTTTTACAACTAGATATCTCTGTGTATAAATGGCGATTACCTTTGTCACATATTTCTCCAGGCCATCCAGGACAACATCCGGTTACATTATAACACGTGTTTTACTACTAGATATCTCTGTGTATAAATGACGATTACCTTTGTCTCATTTTTCTCCAGCCCATCCAGGAGAACATCCTTCTGGAGACATTCCAGTTACATTATAACACGTGTTTTACAACTAGACCTCTCTGTGTATAAATGACGATTATGTTTGTCTCATCTTTCTCCAGCCCATCCAGGACAACATCCTTCTGGATACATTCCGTTTACATTATTACACGTCTGTTACAACAAGACCTCTCTGTGTATAATAGATGATTACCTTCCTCACATTTTTCTAGTCCATCCAGGCTAATATCATTCTGGACACGTTTCGGTAAAATTATAACGTGTTTGTTACAACAAGACTCTCTTTGTTTAAAAGAAGGTTACCCTCGTCATATTTTTTATCCAGCCCAATCATGAAATTATTCTTCTAGACACATTCAATCACATTATTACACATATGTTGCACCTAGACTTCTTTGTGTATGAAAAAATAAAACGATTACCTTTGTCCCACTTTTCCAGTCAAGCCAGGAAAACATCCCTCTGGACACATTCCAGTTACATTATTACACATACTAGACTTCTCGATGTATAAAATAAGCTCACCTTCGTTACATTTTTCTCTAGCCTAGCCAGAAGAACAACCTTCTTGACACATTCCAGTTACATTATTCCACGTATGTGATAACTTAACTAGACTTCTCTGTGAATATAAAAAGAAACTTACCTTCGTCACGTTTTTCTCCAGCCCAGCCAGAAGAACATCCTTCTTGACAAATCATTCCAGTCACATAATTACACGTATGTTATGACTACACTTCTCTGTGAATACAAGAAGCTTACCTTCGTCACATTTTTCTCCAGCCCAGCCAAAGGAACAGCCTTCATGACACATTCCAGTTAAATTATTACACGTAATACTATGTTATAACTAGACTTCTCAGTGAATAAAATAAGCTTACCTTTGTCACATTTTTCTCCAGCCCAGCCAGAAGAACAATCTTCTTGACACATTCCAGTTACATTATTACACTATATGATAAATTACACTTTATGATAACTATACTTCTTTATTAATAAAAGAAGCTTACTTTCGTCACAATTTTCTCCAGCCCAGCAAGAAGAACATCCTTATTGACACATTCCAGTTACATTATTCCATGTATGTTATAACTAGACTTCTCTGTGAATAAAAGAAGCTTGCCTTTGTCTCACATTTCTCCAGCCCATCTAGGAGAACATTCATCTGGACACATTCCGTTTTCATTATTACACGTATGTTACAACTAGACCTCTATGTGTATAAAAGATGATAAACTTCCTCATATTTTTCTCCAGCGAATAACATTCTGGACACGTTTTGGTTAAATTATAACATGTCTGTTACAACAAGACTCTCTTTAAAAGAAGGTTACCCTCGTCTTATCTTTATCCAGCCTAGTCATGAAATCATTCTTCTAGACACATTCAGTTACATTATTACACGTATGTTACACCTACACTTCTTTGTGAATAAAAGAAGCTTACTTTCGTCACATTTTCTCAAATCCAGCAAAACAATAAACTTATTGGCATATTCCAGTTACATTATTCCACGTACGTGACAACCAGACTTCTCGGTGAATAAAAGAAGCTTACCTTCATTACATTTTTCTCTAGCCCAGCAAGAGGAAAGGCCTTTTTGACACATTCCCGTCACATTATTACGCGTATGTTATACCAAGACTTCTCTGTGAATAAAAGAAGCTTACCTTAGTCACATTTTTCTCAAACTAAGCTAAACAATAAACTTATTGACACATTCCAGTTACATTATTCCACGTATGTGATAACTACACTTCTCTGTGAATAAAAGAAGCTTACATTCGTTACATTTTTCTCCAGCCCAGCAAGAGGAACACCTTTCTTGACACATTCCCGTCACATTATTACACGTATGTTATAACAAGATTTCTCTGTGAATAAAAGAAGCTCATTTTTGTCGCACTTTTCTCCAGCCCAGCCAAAGGAACAGCCTTCTTGACACATTCCAGTTACATTATTAACGTAATACAATGGTATAACTAAACTTTTGTGTGAATAAAAGAAGCTCATTCTTCCCTAGCCAAGCCAGAGAAACATCCTTCTTGACATATCCAGTTACATTTTTACACGTAATACTATGTTATAACTTGACTTCTCTGTGAATAAAAGAAGCTTACCCTCGTCACATTTTTCTCCAGCCCAGTCAGGAGAACATCCTTCTAGACACATTCCAGGTACATTATTACACGTCTGTTTACACTGGTAGCATCCATGCTGACATCGTTTTCCAAAGTAGTACTTCGGGCAATGATATTCTTAAACATATATTGCACAATCTAAAGTACGAACTAAATATTTGAACTCGATGATAGAACTGCAATTACATAAGAATTCTCGGGGAGTGGGGGGGGGGGGGGGGGGGGGGGGGGCAGAAATAAAGGTGAATGAGTAACAGAAACTTTGATTAAATAGACGTTTAAATTTAATTTACGTGTTTTTGTTGAACTATTCATCATAAGCATTCTCAGAAATACGTATTATGTTAAATCAAACATGTTTCACGGATAATGTTAAATCAAACATGTTTCACGTAATATGTTAAATCAAACATGTTTCACGGATTATGTTAAATCATATGGAAGGGTATCACCGCCATAACGTTTAGTCTGAAATCTGTCGTTTGTTATTTGTGCAATGGATGTAAATGTTTCTTTCTTCTTAGTTCTTTGTGGAAAATGAAAAATTTCACCTTTGTAACTTTGCTATTTGTCTATCCGACTATATCCTATCATTGTAAAAGTTACATACGTCTTGTCTCTTTGTGTCAGATTAAACATTACTTGCTGTGTAAAATTTATTTTTAGAATTTGATGTATGTTTCGATATGTGTTTCGGCTGCAGTCAGTCACGTATCTTTTTATGCCAATGTTCTATCCCTTTGTAATGAGTGTAGGGAATGTTTTTGGACAGGGTATCAGACTGTTTCGACTGTGCTGCCGCTGAACGTCATCATTGTAATAAATCACAACTTCCCTTTATAACGTTCAGTTACAGACAGGTCCCCTGTAAACAACCCAAGAAGTTGCGAATGGAAATATTTGCTGTAAACAATCGTCAGAATTCGCGACTCTAAATACAGCCTTACTTTAGGTCAGCTACCACCATTGAGAGGATCTCTCTGATTGGCTGAAAAAAGTATAGAGATGTTCAGGGCAAATATTTTTATAGAAAGCTTATTACTGGTTGGATGAAAATGTCAAACTGTCACTTGATCACAATAAAATATATATTATGTTTGTGTCAATAAAAAAATTTTTTTTTTGTGCGACAGACGAAATTCATTTTATTAAGGAAACTGTATGAAAAGTAAAACTGGTGAAATTTATTTTTTTTATGCTAAAAGTGGGGGTACCAAACTTCAGGGGGCAAAAAGTGGTAAAAAGTGGTACTTTTGAATCTAGGATAGTACTTTAATATGATGTAGGACTTTTCAGTGCACGAATGTAAGTGTGAGGTTTCTTTTAGGTCAGCCACCACCATTGCGTTTTCCATAGACTTACATTATAACGTTTGACCTAATGTTCACTATTTCTAGCATTCGCGGACAAACAGTTTAGTTTAAACTTATTTATTTTACTTCGATTGTGAAACAAGTTATTACATCTTAACAATCACGCTCGAAGTATTCATGGTTCGAACCAGTACAAAGCATATGCTGAAAAGTGTCTTGCTCGAGAACACCACACAAAGTCGTAGCAGAGGATAGAACCCACGATTCTCCGATCATTAGTTCGATGCTCTACCACTTGACCACGCGCTCCACCAAAATGTCCTTCATCATAGTAAAGTACTATCCTAGACTCAAATTAATATGTCCCCAAAACGGGATCAAAAGTATCACTGTCTAACACTTGTTGCCACCTGAAGTTGGATACCCCAACTTTCAGCATGAAAAAAGTAAATTTCACCAATTTTACTTTCCACTCAGTTTCCTTGATAAAATGAATTTAGTCAGTCACAGAAACATAATTCTTTTATTGACACAAACATAATAAACTTATATTTTATTGTGATCATTTGCCAGTTTGACATTTTCATCCAACCAAAATTAAGCTTACTATAAAAATATATGCTCTGAACATCCCCTATACTTTTTTCAGTTGATCAGAGAGATCCTTTCAATGGTGGTAGCTGACCATATGTTCCATATGACTAACGATGAAAACAAAGCAACACCGATTCTACTAGGGACCAGTCGTTATTCTTTTATATAGCGGCACCTGTCGTCATAATTGACAATGCAAACTGTGTATTTCGCATTGTTACATATGCCTAAGTGCATTGCACAACATGCTTACTGCATAGTTAAACGTTTGCACAATTCGATCCTTTTGAAACTTTTTTCACGTGATTATGCTGAACTCGTTATATTATGACAGGAAGTATGTAACTTTTACAATGATAGGATATAGTAGGATAGACAAATTGCAAAGTTACAAAGGTGAAATGTTTCATTTTCCACAAAGAACTAAGAAGAAAGAAACATTTACACCCATTGCACAAAGAACAAACGACAAATTTCAGACTAAGAGTTATGGCGGTGATACCCTTCCATAAAATCAAACATGTTTCACGGATTATGTTAAATCAAACATGTTTTACGGATTATGTTAAAGCAAACATGTTTCACGTATTATGTTAAATCAATAACGGTATCACGATTATGATTTACTGTTCCGTTAAAAACTGAAGTAATATTATTTCCTGTTATTTCTTATAGAAATAGTCTTAGAATTTAATTTGCAATACATACAGCATTGTCATTACGAGAGTGGTCCAGGTTACATAAAGGCTGTATAAATTGTCAGTTACATATGGTGTACAATATATTTCAGTCATCTTTACTGCTTTGCATCAATATTTTCTTGTAACAATTTGTAAAGAAACTCTTGTTCAAAAAAAGTTGAGAAGTGTTTAATAATTAACATACATATTTGTTTTCCATTTTTGATATCGATTTGATTGCTGAATTACGAAATCCGAAAACTTTGAAAGTGAAATAATGAATGAATGAATGGTGTTTTACGGCACGTCGACACATAAATAGGTCATTTTGTGCGTGCATAAATTGAAATAAAATTTGATATTCATAGTATAATGTTTCATAATGAAATTTTTTATTAACATGTTTTGCATATCATTGAATGGAAAGGTAAGTCTTTGAATGTTGGACGGTAACGAAGCGAAAAATAATGAATAAATTAGGATGTATTCTAAGGTCTATTGGATGAAAGGAACAGCGCAGGTGCTTGATTATTCTACGGAAGTTACCATGAAAAGAAGAAAACGCGTATTCAAAATAAAAGACTTAATGAATTGACATGCTTTTAACTAATGAGAATTAGTCAAAATTTGGTATTTACACATTTGAATAGAAAAGCACCTTAAGAATGAAAGAGTATATACCATGTGCAATTATTAGCATATAAAATGAATTGCACTTTTTTTTAATGTTTTGAAGTACGAACATATCATCTGAAATTATGTTAAAAATTGTGTTAAAATACATGTTTTTATAGAAATATAAAGGCTCGCCAAATCTAACAAATTACTCAAAAGACGCATTGATTTTACAGTCTGAAACGCTGTATATTTAATAAAGGTTTGTCTACAGAATGACTCGTAACAAAATTTAAGCTGTTTGTTATCTGTGGCCATATGTTAAAATGTTCCATCCGACATGCTTCACAATATATTTTGATTGTTTGATAAGTTACATGTATGAAATATAAGTAAAAGTGAAATTAGACTAATAAAAAGTATTCCTGTTACTTATATTCATTTTGGTGGTGACCTGGACTACAAAGCTTGATCACGAGGACATAAACGGTGTTATACGATTGACATTATGTCCAACTGATAATAGTTTCTATTTTTTTTTATATTTTATTCAATAATTTTGTGTGTACATATTAAATATATGTCCCAGTACACAGTTACGCCCCTTTTTTCACGGTTACATGATTCTTACGCTGATAAAAGGGCCTTTATAATTTGGTTTTGAATTTTTTCAAAATTGTTCAATAAGACATCGCTGGTGTTAAAAAAGTGAATTTTTATACGATTTCAACATGTGTTTATGTGCATTTGAGGATTTCTTTTTTAAAAAAATCTCTAGGTGTCTCTGCATCCTCTTTAAAAAATACAACCTGGTCAACCAACCAGTAATTGTGCATTTTTATGTAGGTATACATTCCTGCTATAAAAAATTATATGTGGAATTCTTTTTTTACCACGGAAATCCTTAACCTTATTTTATATAGAACAAAAAAAATTCAACTGTGTAGTGAGATCTTATACAGAACATAACGTAATTATACATTGTTACATATGTAATATATAGGCTGCGCATAAGAAATATGATTTACATAGCAGGAATGTTTTTAGTTTAACTACATTGTATAACCATACGTATCGTACAGTATTTCCTTTAGTTATGTTATTTATAAGTTACATTGAACTACATTCCGCCTTGCTTTGATATTATCAGATTTTTCCAAGTGGTACATAAATGTTGAAAACAAATTCAATATTTCTATAACTTTTTACTTTTTCATTAAACACTGAATTTATATGAATAAATATTGTTTGTATGATTACCGTGATTACTATAAGGACATTGCTCAATATCGCAGTCATCGATATCGATAACACCTCGTCCCTTGTCAACAATGCAATACGTTGTGTTGTATCCAATATAATAATTGCGGCAGTAGTTATGATCTTTTCCTGTTGGCTATAATAATAATTCATGATCAAATAAACTGAAAACTGATAGATATGAACAACACTACACATTCTGGGTTCAGTATCTGTTTTTATTATTTTGAGCCCAAACAAGTTTAAATGGGTCACAGTAAAACAGGACAGGTAGGACAGGTGGGACAACAGGTAACATTTTCGCACTATATTACCGACCATCAGTATGGCAAAGGACAGTCAATATATTGCAAATCCAATACACTCTTTGTTTAATATCGAGTTTTTTTTTATATATCGATGGCAATTTAAGAAACCAGATCATATTATGTATAGTTATAGTTTTATGAGAATCTATATGTACATAACTTTTATTTAGAAGAAAGGTGTGTTCAAGTGGTTTAATAAATTAAGATATCAGAAGCCTAGACTGGAGTTTTTGATATTTTAGTTTTAAACGTAATTGCTTAACGTCGATTCTGAAACAAGTTCTGACAACTTGAGCAAATCACGTTCGAAGTCTTCCTGGGTAGAACCATTACTATATGTATTTGTAGACATCCTATATTTGGATACTGTGTCTACACATTTAATATTGAGTTAAAATTTACTAATATTGGTGTATGTGTCTATGACTTGATGGAATATATACGCCAAATATGGAATCATCTAGACGACTCCGGTTTGTTACAGTCAGTTCGAAAACGCCCTTTTGTCAAGAAAATCATTGTAAAACTACAATTCATAGTTGAAATATGATTGATTTAGATTTTCAAATCCACCATAAACGTGACGAATATTAAATAATATTTTAACGGATTTGCTAAAGGGAATTATTATATAATATTAAAATAAATACATTCTGATTGGCAAGAATGATCTCTCATTGAACACAATACTGTATGATATTGCAACGATGAAAACTGAGATATTCCGAATGCGGCGTTGTTTTCAAATTGCTATCAACAAGAGATTTGCGTCCGATTTGAGCAAAATTATCGATAACAAAGATGCCGATACGACAAAAATGGCAACTGTTCCATTAATACATATATGTCGTCAGTATTAACAAGAAAAACACAAACATTCAAATAATTAGTTTAAATATAAATATAACAACTATTTATCAAGATGTGTCTGTGGCAGAGTGGTGCTATGCAAGATTTTGTTTTTTTCCGTCATGGTTCGAATCCCACCTGAGGAATTATATTTTCAATATATTTTTTTATGTTGATGTTATTTAATATCTTTATTTAAATAGGGTCTACTATTGTTTTATAAAATATATATATATGATATTCACCAACATTATTTAAGAATAGTTTTAGAACTCATGAATCAATTATGAAAAACACAATGAGAGTCATTTTTTAGACCAAAATGTGCAAGCATGTAAGGACACCGGATATATAATCAAATACACTCTCACAATTATTTTATCTGGCATGGTAAACTAGATATCTAGATTTGAAATTTGGATTTTCAAGCTTAAGTCTATGAATATTCTCACGAATGATTGGTGAATACGACACTAGATCTAGTAAAGTAAACTAACTCATTTATTTTTATTTTATATAACAAAACATTATAGAAATTTCACCTGTGCAATATGATGTTCTATGCGCCAGAAAAACAAAAACAAATTCTGGTGCATAACACATCATATTGCACAGGTGAAAAGTCCATAATTGTATAATGTAATGTCACCTCAAAAGCTAGATAGCCGCACTATTAGACAACGTCCACCTCGCCATAGAGGTTGCTTCTAAGATAAACCAAAGTTTACAATATGTAAGAAATGTGACTGTGGTTGTGGTATAATCCTGTTTTGCACAACCTAAATTTTGTTCTGACATCCTAATCTACTGTCCATAGAAAATAAACGTTTTGTTATATTGCAACACACACCCTGTATGCAATCAATACGCTGATAAAGTTGGGATAAAACTGCCAATGGGTAAGTCACGGAATATCTTATAAAATATTTTACTAACACCATATCATACCGTGTTCTTTGCGGCTTGTTCTGGATGGTCACTCCATCGTAGACACGTGTACCCGTTAATCGATGTTGATTAAATTCCACGGTATAGTCGACCGTCTCCAATTTGGCACTCTGTTTTGAGAAAACAAAATGTAACTTGTTGGGATATACAGATTGAAACATATTTAAATGCTGTAAAAATATTATTGTAGTTATTATGATTCTTTATTATTTTTGTTACTATTGCTATCATCATTAATATCATTGATATCTACCACTACTTATTATTAATATTATTATTATTATCATTTATATCATTATTATAATTATAAATATAATAGCTATTTTTATATTCCTATTATTATCATTATTATTTTTTAATAGTATCATTTTTATAATTATAAATATAATAGCTATTTTTTATTATATTGTTATTGTTAATATCATTATTACAATTAAAAATAAAATATCTATTTTTATTATATTATTATTATTATAATATCACCAGTATCTTTAAAATAAAAATCATAATTATACTTATCACTATTATAATCATCATATTATCATTAATATAAATATTATAGTTATACTTATAACTATTATTATCATCATTATTATCATTAATATAAATATCAAAATTATACTTTTAACTATTATTATCATCATAACTATCATTAATATAAATATCATAGTTATACTTATAACTATTATTACATCATCATTATCATTGATATAAATATCATAGTTATACTTGTAACTATTATTATCATCATTATTATTATTAATATAAATATCATAGTTATACTTATAACTATTATTATCATCATCATATCATTGATATGAATATCATAGTTATACTAATAACTATTATTATCATCATCACAATTATCATTAATATCAATATCATAATTATACTTATAACTATTATTATCATCATTATTATAAAATTCTATTATCATTGTTATTATTTGCAATTTTTGAAAGACTTGTAAATTATTATTGATAGAATGTTGTCCAGAATTGTATGAATGTGGTGTTACACATGTTATATATTTACCAATGAATTACAACGAGAAAAAAATACAACGCATTGTGACTTTGAAAGAGCCCAAGTTTGAACGCAAAACATAGCAAATCTCATTATCATTACATTCAACTTCGATGAAACTTTGGGATGCATCTAAAATTTATAACTTTTGAAAGTGGAAATTCCGACATAAAAGAGACAATGAAAGCAATGTGTTTTTATATCCGAATGTTTTATTGATTTGAAACATTGCAAACTGCAATGGGTATAATTTAAGACCATTTTTCAAGATGAAAATATTATGAACATTAACGCTTATGTACATTTATGTTCAAGACATCAAATACGAGTACATGGCATTTTGAATGATTTGATATACTCTAAGCCAGCTAAGTGCAATTATTATAATTCTCTATGTAAGTCATTACTAGTACATTATATGTACCGTAAATATATTGTCAACAAAACGAATAAATATATGCATACATTTTCATAATAAAGTATAAAGACGGTCGACAATCATTAACTCAAAGTCGCTTAATGCAAATACTCCGGTTAATTCGAATTGAAATCCAGGGGTCGTATTCACCAACCATTCTTGAGAATATTCTAATACTTGAGCTTGAAAATCTAAATTTCAACCTTAGAGATCTAGTTTACCATGACAGGTAGAGTCATTGTTAGAGTTGTTTTGACTATGCATTAGGTGTCCCTACATGCTTGCAAATTAAGGTCTCAAAAACGAGTCTCTAAATGTGTGGTTTTTTTTAAATCCATTCAAGAGTTCAATTCTAAGAATATTCCTAAGAATGTTGGTGAATACCAACCCTTGTCTCGTTTTAAATTCTTATATATCTATATAAATGTAGAATGATACTTTGCCTCCCAGATCAGAAAGGAACTGTGAGACAACTTAATATAAAAATGTTCTGCTTGAAACCGACGATACCATTGCAAACAAGAATTATATTTTTGTTGATGATAATGGCATTTTTATGCATATAATAAAAGCTGTATGGACAATAAATAAGCATGTGTTCGTATGGTGTTTAACGCCACTTTCATCAATGTTTCAGCTTTATTGCGACTGTGTCCACTTAAGACAGTATTTTAGGCGCTGGTATATGACTTTCTGAAGATACTCGCTCACAAAGACTTACTTCCCTGTTATAACATATTGTGTATTGATATATCTGTTAACAAAGCGAGAGTGGGCCTGTTTGGTTACTATCCATCAAAAAACGGTTTAAACCGATAAACAGTTTCGATTGGATTATTTGGCTTTCCGTTTTACTTAATAATATTCTGTCAGGTGACGTCCACGAAAATCCAGGTCAAGCTTCATCTAATACATCCGATATGAGTTCCGGCTCGTCCTCAACTATGCCTAACGGATCATTTGACCTCTCAGAACTTATTTTTAGCCATCTCTCATTTATTCATTATAATTTCTAAAGCTTTGCCCCAAAGATACACCAAATGTATGCTGATGTATGCTCTTTTGAATTATTGGCTGTCACTGGTTTAATAACAATACATCTACAATCGGATCTTGCCTTTGTTAACTACCAAACAATCTTCCGTAAGGATCGCCTGACTAATAGATAAAGCGGTGTCCCAGTTTATAATAAGGATACGATCACTGCTCGCCGAGGGCAAGAATTAGAGGTAAACGTCATTAAATGTATATGCTTAGACATGAACGTGAAACATCAACCTATTCTGTATGGCGTTTTCTACCGTCTACCGAATTCCATTGCTGATGTCCTTTCGTGAATTCAGGATTCCATAGCCGTATCTGTCGATACTCATATTAAAGACATAGGTACTATGGTTACTGGTGATTTTAATCTCGACTGTCTCAAACCTGCATCTCGATTGAAAATTTGTATGCAAATCCGCATTTCCCAACTTATTTCAGAACCAACCAATTTCACCGAGTCTTCACTATTGACATTTTTCTTGTATCCTCCCCCAATGTATTATTCATTTGTGGTGTAGGTAAACCCTTTTTTGAGCAGAATATTCACTACCATTGTCCAGTTTTTGTTGTACCAGATACCCTAAACCCCGACACAAACCATTCAAGCTCAAGTTGGATATTTAACTTGGTGTCAGCATAATCAAATAATATAAATACAAAAGTCATGTAACTTTAATTCCTCACTTAAATCATCCTGAATGTAAAACTTTCAAATTTGAGTTCAAGTCAAGTGTTTCTTTAATAGCTGGCTTTTATATGAATCATGCAAATTGTATTTGAGTTCAACAAAATGATACCTTAATTTTTATTCAAAATTTTATGTTTTTTCTTTATTTTAACTGTATTTTTTTCTTTTAAGATTTTGTTTGTCAATTTTATTCTTTTGCTTGATACAATTTCATATCATATCATCTATAAAATTTGTTTCTACATTTTAAATCATTAAAGGTTAGTATATCATGTGTTAACAGTAAATACATTCTTGCCACAAGATAACATTCACACACATTACTCAGAGTGTACCAGACAATTATCAGCATAAATATCTTGTGTGGTAAAAATGCATTCATCATTATTTTTTTATTTAAATGAGGGAAATTGAACAGTTTCTTTAATTTTACCTTCTTAGGACTCAACATAAAATTAAAAGATAAAATATACACATTTTGGAAGAATAAAGTACATTTGAAACAAACACATCAAACTTTGAAGAAAACAATATTTAAAAGAAATGCGTTTTACAGGGCCGATATTGCAACATGTAACTTTAATCATGTTGTTTCAAAATAGTTTGATTTAAAAAAATCGACATTTGATGAGATGAGATTTGATGAGAATAAATTCAATGCTTATTTGGCTAAAACCATTTATACTAAATCATGGAATTTTAATAATTAAAAAAACCCATTTTGTTTCAATATTGAACACATATGTATGTCACTATGCAAATGTAAGCACCTTTTTCGCTACGATCAGCAAACCATCCAGGTACGCATCCGTCCATGCATAACCTGGAAACATTGTAACACGGTTCCTGACAATGTATGCAGGGCTCTAAACACTTCTCGTCATAATAGTAAGGTTCGAATTCTAGGTAAAAAAATGAAAAAAAAAAAAAAAAAAATCAACTTGAATAGGTTTTTACATATCGTTACGAAAGAAGGTATAGTGCATTCAAAGCTTGTGAATATTCATTTTTTTTAATTATTCGAAACATTGTTTTTTTCTGAATATAATGTATAAAATAAATTTGATACGAAACATTTTTTTCTATATTTGCATTTATAGTATTCCTTTGCATAAACGTCTTCGAGGCTTGACAATCAACGTTTAAACGTCGCCATGAATATAAAATAGTGTTATCTATAATGCAATTTATATAATTTTAATTAATTCAATTTACATGTGTGAAACAAAGTATGCAACTAACAGGAAACGTATAAGCCTACACATCAACACCCATACTCTTTATAAACAGAATAATTAAAAAACGAAAATACTGTAGTTCAAAACAGGAGTCACCTCCTTGGAATTATCAAAAGCAATAGACACCATTTTAAACATGGAAAACGGGTAGGGCCCAAGCCCCAACTATTTTCTTACCATTACGACAGCATTTACATTTTGTAACGTATAGAATGCTCAGGTAAATAGATATAAAATACAATACATGAACAGTATACGTGAAAGGTCAAGGTCATGTCAATGTGAGATGGTCGTGTAATTTTAGCAAGGAGCGTTAGTTTGCCTAGTATTTTCGTAAGGTTTTGCGTGTCAGTGGTGTGTAGCGGATATAATTAACAGCATGGATATGAGAAACAGTATAGTCGGGACACAAAATGTGACTTTTGATTTCAAAACAAACAATCGCTTTCAACACCTTCTGTAGGAGGGAAACGAACATTTGGCGCGAAATGAGGAAAAAAATGGACGACCACTCGATCTTTCAGGTAGCGTTAACTCTTCAAATTCGTTAAATTCTCTTTCAAAGTCATTATTACTGTCATAGGACGATAAATATTTAATCATTTTGGAGAAAATAAAACAACTTGAGAAATGTAACAGTAATATCATGTCAATGGCCGCCAAAATCAATCAAACCCAAATAAAGGTAAACTCGGTCTGGCGGATATTGAACATGAGGATACAGATCAAGTGTTACACCGGTTTTTTGAAGACCATTTAGATATTGACATGTCTGATATGTACATACAACGGGTTCATAGACTGGGCTCTATACATAACGCACGACGAATAACACAGACTCCCAGACGGCCGGTTATTGCAGCTTTACGTAATTGCAGAGACACGGAATTAATTTTGGAACAGGCTGGAAATTTACGCGGCATCGATATGGTAATTACCTCGACAACCCAATATAGATATCCGCCACTAGGAAACGACACTGGAATGGATATAAATTAGCCAAATCAAACCCGGGGTCAACGGTCAAAATTGTCTTTCCGGCAAAACAGTCAAGTAGTAGCAGACGAATTCCCCGACTGGCAAGGATCATAAACCGTTACAGGTGAGCCATGTTCAAAAGTGCTAATGTTAATCGGACAGATATAAACTGTAGCGTCTATTCGGCAGCTACATAAATAGATAAATGAAACCAAAGGGCAAGTGTGGAAGTTAGAGTCGCGACGCCGCCCAAAAACCAACAGCAATCACTTCATGTGGAAACATCACCGCGACGCGACCAGCTCCTAACTCACACCAGCAATCTCGTTGTCACTCATGCGCCAGCCGTGGATAATATGATTGCTAGTCAACCGCACTACCCCATCGCAAATTAGTGATTCTAAATTTATCCCGGCGCTGGTTGATCAAAACGATTATAGGCACAGTGTAACACCATATGTGCACACCATAGCAAAACGAGAAGACTCGCACGGGATCGGAGCAGAGATTGCCACGCAGATTCATAATCATCCGCCGGTCAAAACAGCAGCCGAATTTAAACTTTAAAGATTGTAACCAAAAATGTTAATTAAGTACAATCTTAAGAAATGAGAGATATTTGCACAAATGATTTTTTTATTAAAGGAAACAATAACGAATACATCAACTGATTTAAATGTTGACGGGTTCACAGTATTCCCGCTACACAGAACAGAGAAAAAAAGCAGGCAGTTAACGTGACTCGGGGGTACTGCTTGTTAAATTAGAAATTGCTTATTGGGTGACGTTGACTTGTATAGTAGTGACATTGATGCTATTTTATGGTTTAATTGTAGAGTTTTAATCTTGAGACGGATGTTTATTTATGTTTAATATGTTATGTGATACCACGAGGCAGTTCCCGTGAAGTATTTGTTGAAACACACGTTTATGACAGAGTTCTGAATAAGATAGAGTCAATAACAAACTTATCAAATGGACAGTGTAATTGTGTGGTCCTTGGGGATCTTAATAGTAATATAGGACAATTAAGTGATATATGTTGAACACGATGAAGTTGATCTGATATGGGAGTACTTCCGGAACACTATCACCTAGACTCGCCAATTGCAAGAGCTTCACAAGATACATTTACAAATCAAAATTGGTCATTGCTTTTGTACTTTTGCAAAGAAACCGGCTAATGCATGCTTCATTGGCGTATAAATGTAACACCCGAGTACAGGTATGTATAACACAAGTGCAGGAATGTATAACACAAGCGTAGGAATGTATAACTCAAATGCAGAAATGTATCACACAAGTGCAGGAATGTATAACACAAATGCAGGAATGTATAACGTTAGTGTGGAAATGTATAACACAAGTGCATGAGTGTATAACACACAAGTTCAGGAATGTATAACTATAGTGCAGGAATGTATAATTCAAATACATGAACACTAGTGCAACATGGTACAACACAAGCACAACATGACATAACACAAATGCAGAATTGTATAACACTAGTGCAACATGGTACAACATTAGCACAATATGACATAACACAAATGCAGGAATGTATAACACAAGTGCAAGAATGTATAACACACGCGAAGGAATGTATAAATCAAGTGCAGGAATGTATAACACAAGCGCAGGAATATATAACATAAGTGCGGAAATGTATAACCCAAGTGCAGGAATGTATAACACAAATGCATGAGTGTATAACACAAGCTCAGGAATGTATAACTCAAGTGCAGGGATGTATAACTCAAGTGCAGGAATGTATAACACAAGTGCAGGAATGCATAACACAAGTGCAGGGATGTATAACACAAGCGCAGGGATGTATAACACACGTCCAGTAATGTATAACACAAGCGCAGGAATGTATAACTAAAGTGCAGGAATGTATAACACAAGTGCAGGAATCTATAACAAAAGTGCAGAAATGTATAACACAAACCTAAAATAGTATAACGCAAGCACAACATGGTAAAACACAAGTGCAGGAATGTATAGCACACATGCAGAAATGTATAACACAAACCTTAAATAGTATAACGCAAGCGTAACATGGTAAAGCACCTGGGCAGTAATGTGTAGTGCACAAAGGTATATCATGTACACAATACTATATAAGAAGATTCAAGGAAGGTATAACGCATGCCCAAAACGAACGTACCACCAGTGCTGTTAAACACACATTCAGGAAGGTATAACACGATCACAATACAGTATTAAATTAATTTTTCTGTTTTCATGCATGTGTAAAGAATGCCGCAACACGCACAGATCAAATCAAGTACGAATAACACAATGATAAAAGGCGGGTTTAATAATTTCACCTCAAAATATTTCGTCATTTTACTTAACCAACCATTGTTTGCAGAGTTCAGCTTATAGTGGTAAGAATAACTATTACGATGCTATTGCATATTAGATATAGTGAATTTGATGACAGACGTGATGTATCCCTACGTGGTTACTTTGCAGCGGACAGTTTATATTTCCATTCACTTGAGGAGTCTGAGCTAATTAAAAATATATATCATCAGGATTGGAATTGTAAGGATTAAATTCATTTTTTCTCTGCATGTGTAAAGAATGTCGAATCACGCAAAAATCTGACATAATAAAGTTCCTCGGATTTAATTTGACTTGTGCGTGATTCGACATTCTTTACACATACATAAAAAAAAAACAATATAATTTAATCCTATTAATAAACTTCACTTTAATATTTTGAATAAAAATGTTCATTTTCTAAATAGTATATAATTCTTGGCCTTTGTAACATACAAACTTTGCACCGAACCATTTTCGTACCGGGAATATTACTGACCATGACACTTTTTTATGCAAGGAACGGTATTATCTCTTGGATTCACCAAACCACTTAAATTAGAACAAATTGAGTGTTTGAATGCTGTTTCGGTGGAATAGGGCGCCATTGCGGCACTCCTGATTTGTCACGGGAAAATTTCGAAATAAAAACAAATAAAATAGTCATCCACTATTTGCAAAGGTGTTTAGAGCTGGATCGGCCATTTCCGAAGTTATGGTTTAATTAGAATATATTTTTCAAATAAAATCAGTATCCCACTTTGATGACATAATTATGTCCATCAATTTTTTGGCGTGACTGTTTCTAACTGAAGAATATTTCATTTTTCTCCATATAAAATTATTCCGAGAATATATGAAAATATCGAGATAAGTGAGATAATTAAGCAGGTTCCGTGAGGAAACCACGCTCAGTTGATAAGATTCTAAACTCCGTATTTTTGTTATTAGTGCCTTATTTATGGTGATGCTATGTATCCAATATAAATAAAATATGATCTTCAAATACTACGTTTAGAGAGCATGGAACCATTTTCTAAAGTAAACATGATTATATGCCATGTTCGGGAATATCGGTATGGGTGGTAATTTTCAAACATTGGTTATGTAGACCTATATAGAATAAAAAAACTGTATTGACGAAATAGGATAGTCGGTGTCATTATGGATTCCAGTGTGAAATGAGTTAAATAATGCTATGACAACACAACACAATGATTATACAACCGAACATAGTGATTCTACAAACCAACACAATGCCATGGAAACCAAGCACATTGAACACATTGATTATACAACACAACCTGATGATATTACAATCGAACACAATGGTTACAACCTAACACAATGTCATGACAACCCAACACAATGATTATACAACCCAACATAATGATGAGACAACCAAACACAATGTTATGATAACCAAACACAATGATTATACAAAAAACCAACCTGATGCTATTACAGTCAAACACAATGGTTACAACCCAGCACAATGTCATGACAACACAACACACTGATTATACAACCGAGCATATTGATTATACAAACCAACACAATGCCACGGCAACCAAACACATTGAACAGATTGATTATACATCACAACCTGATGCTATTACAGTCGAACACAATGGTTACAACCCAGCACAATGTCATGACAACACAACACAATGATTACACAACCGAGCATATTAATTATACAAACCAACACAATGCCATGGCAACCAAACACAATGAACATATTGATTATACATCACAACCTGATGCTATTACAGTCAAACACAATGGTTACAACCCAGCACAATGTCATGGCAACACAACACAATGATTAAACAACCCAGCCCTAATGTTGAGACAACAAACATAAAGATGAGACAACCAAACATAATGATCAGACAACCAAACAAAATGATGAGATAACCCAATCCTAATGTTGAGACAACCCAACATAAAGATGAGACAACCAATCATAAAGATATGACAACAGAACAAAATGTTATGACAACCCATTATAGTGCTATTACAACTGACATTGATTATACAGCCAAACACTATGCCAAGACAACCCAATACAATGACTATACAACCCAAAATAATGATGACACAACCGAACATAATAATGAGACAACCGAACGCAATGCCATGACAACCCAACGCAATGATTATACTACCGAACATAATGATGAGACGATCAAACACAATGCCATGACAACGCAACACAATGATTATACTACCCAGCATAATGATGAGACAACCGAAAATGATGATGAGACAACCGAACGCAATGCCATGACAATCCAACGCAATGATTATACAACCCAACATAATGATGAGACAACCGAACACAATGTTATAAACATGCATAATAATATGACTACTAAACTAAACATGTTCATACGACCGAACATAATGTTATTACAACCCAACACAATGCTAAGACAAGCCATCAAAATGACCCATAACCAAAGACAATGACACGAAAACCCAAGATAATAATACAATGACCCACTGACAGTAAAACACATCAGATAAAAAAAGTATGAGAAACAAGACAACACACCAGACGACAGTTAAATACACCCGATTAACCAGACGATAGTGATATTTTTAGAACACATCAACGGATATGCTTATTACTTGATACTTATAACAAATTACGAATTCAGGAAGAAAATCTCCCGTTTTCAGCTTAAACGGGGACCATAAGTGTTGAACGTCACGTATATGATCGTGTGAATAAATACTAACTTTTGGAAAAGTGCATAGATCTATTGCCGTTTATGTATTAATTATTCTAGAAAGTTAATCGTATACATGCTGTTAAAGATATCGGGACTTAAAACAGGTAATACTTTTCTGATACTGTGATTATTGATCTTATAAGGCACACCTGTTGTTTGTATAGGGTATTATGTGCAATGCACTTAAAATGGAGTACACACCAAGGTGACGTTTAAAAAATCATTACAGATGAAAAAATTCCATAAATTGCTCTTGTTATTTCTACTGTGAATAAAACATGTTTAAAGCCGTGTCATTCATAAAAAGACCCGAATCAAAGCATGGAAGCTTAAATTGTAGTTTGTTTACATCTGCAGGGCCAATATACAAGTAGAATTACAGGAGTCATGTCTCACCCAAGATATTTATTCTATGTTGACTAAGCGAAAGTAGACTTCAGAAATAATGTATTTATACACAAACTTCCAAGAATATTTTTTTCTAAATTAACAATTCAAACATGACAGTGCTTTCAAAATCGTTCAAGTACATCATTACTATTATCTATCTCCGCCATTATGCGACTGGGAGCACTTCCTGTTTCTTGATCTTGCTAAAACTTTTATTATATAAAAAGCATTAAGAAAAGAAACATTATACACTCGATAATCTAAACTTCCTCTTTAGTTGATATTTGAAAGTTTGTATGTATAAAAAAAGGTATTTGATAATGTATAGGGGCCTACATAATTCTATTACAATTTATAATGACTGAAATGAATCATTAAATTGAATCAGATATGTATAAGGCATTGACAACTTATGTATGGCTGTATTTTAACATGTGCATCTATCTGTTTATTTGTATTTTGTTATTTACCTGGTGTTTCCCAAAGGAAATTACAGCTATGACGTAATTAAATAAAATGGCGTCTATCTCAAGAAAACCGAAGCGGTGATCTAGGGGTAGAGCGTCCGCTTCGCATGCAGTAGGCCGCTGTATGTTTAATCCCAGGCCGGGTTATACCAATGACTTGAGCATTAATACTAGATGCTTCCTCGCTTGGCGTTCAGTATTTAGAGGTTAGTTCTAGGTTTGATCGGTCCTGTGTCAGTATTATGTGACTGGGGTGGGGTATAATAACGTGTGTTTGCAGCATGATACCTCAGTGTGCCAGCGCTTAGAATACTGATCTAATTAGACACCGTTGCAATATAACTTAAACAATGTTGAAAGCGACGGCAAACACTTAATAATAACAACAGCATCATCTCAAGTAGGTGTACTTACATAGAATCCTTCTAGTGATATCGCAATTAAGGTATCGGTGAGAGTGATTTATACTTACATAGTTTCCTTCTAGTGATATCGCAATTAAGGTATCGGTGAGCGTGATTTATACTTACATAGTATCCTTCTAGTGATATCGCAATTAAGGTATCGATGAGAGTGATTTATACTTACATAGTATCCTTCTAGTGATATCGCAATTAAGGTATCGGTGAGAGTGATTTATACTTACATAGTATCCTTCTAGTGATATTGCAATTAAGGTATCGGTGAGAGTGATTTATACTTACATAGTTTCCTTCTAGTGATATCGCAATAAAGGTATCGGTGAGAGTGATTTACACTTACATAGTATCCTTCTAGTGATATCACAATTAAAGGTATCAATGAGAGTGATTTATACTTATATAGTATCCTTCTAGTGATATCACAATTAAGGTATCGGTGAGAGTGATTTATACTTACATAGTATCCTTCCAGTGATATCACAATTAAAGGTATCGATGAGAGTGATTTATACTAACATAGTATCCTGCTAGTGATATCGCAATTAAGGTATTGATGAGAGCGATTTATGCTTACATAGCATCCTTGTAGGAATATCGCGATTAAGGTATCGGTGAGAGTGATAAGATATCACAATTAAGGTATCGATGAGAGTGATTTATACTAACATAGTATCCTTCTAGTGATATCGCAATTAAGGTATTGATGAGAGTGATTTATACTTACATAGCATCCTTGTAGGAATATCGCGATTAAGGTATCGGTCAGAGTGATTAGATATCACAATTAAGGTATCGATGAGAGTGATTTATACTTACATAGTATCCTTCTAGTGATATCGCAATTAAGGTATCGGTGAGAGTGATTTATACTTACATAGTATTCTTCTAGTGATATCGCAATTAAGGTATCGTTGAGAATGATTTATACTTACATAGTGTCCTTCCAGTGATACCACAATTAAAGGTATCGATGAGAGAGATTTATACTTACATAGTATCCTTCTGGTGAAATCGAGAGTGATTTATACTTACATAGTATCCTTCTAGTGATAGCGCAATTAAGGTATCGGTGAGTGTGATTTATACTTACATAGTATCCTTCCAGTGATACCACAATTAAAGGTATCGATGAGAGAGATTTATACTTACATAGTATCCTTCTGGTGAAATCGAGAGTGATTTATACTAACATAGTATCCTTCTAGTGATAACGCAATTAAGGTATTGATGAGAGTGATTTATACTTACATAGTATCCTTGTAGGAATATCGCGATTAAGGTATCGGTGAGAGTGATAAGATATCACAATTTAGGTATCGATGAGAGTGATTTATACTTACATAGTATCCTTCTAGTGATATCGCAATTAAGGTATTGATGAGAGTGATTTATACTTACATAGCATCCTTGTAGGAATATCGCGATTAAGGTATCGGTCAGAGTGATTAGATATCACAATAAAGGTATCGGTGAGAGTGATTTATACTTACGTAGTATCCTTCTAGTGATATCGCAATTAAGGTATCGGTGAGAGTGATTTATACTTACATAGTATTCTTCTAGTGATATCGCAATTAAGGTATCGGTGAGAATGGTTTATACCTACATAGTATCCTTCCAGTGATACCACAATTAAAGGTATCGATGAGAGTGATTTATACTTACATAGTATCCTTCTGGTGAAATCGAGAGTGATTTATACTTACATAGTATCCTTCTAGTGATAGCGCAATTAAGGTATCGGTGAGTGTGATTTATACTTACATAGTATCCTTCCAGTGATACCACAATTAAAGGTATCGATGAGAGAGATTTATACTTACATAGTATCCTTCTGGTGAAATCGAGAGTGATTTATATTTACATAGTATCCTTCTAGTGATAGCGCAATTAAGGTATCGGTGAGTGTGATTTATACTTACATCGTATCCTTCCAGTGATACCACAATTAAAGGTATCGATGAGAGTGATTTATACTAACATAGTATCCTTCTAGTGATAACGCAATTAAGGTATTGATGAGAGTGATTTATACTTACATAGTATACTTGTAGGAATATCGCGATTAAGGTATCGGTGAGAGTGATTAGATATCACAATTAAGGTATCGATGAGAGTGATTTATACTTACATAGTATCCTTCTAGTGATATCGCAATTAAGGTATCGGTGAGAGTGATTTATATTTACATAGTATCCTTAAAGTGATATCGCAATTAAAGTATCGGTGAGAGTGATTTATACTGATGTAGTATCCTTCTAGTGATATCGCTATTAAAGTATCGGTGAGAGTGATTTATACTTAATATATAATATCCTTCTAGTGATATCTTAATTAAGGTATCGGTGAGAGTGATTTATACTTACATTGTATCCTTCTAGTGATATCGCAATTAAGGCATCGGTGAGAGTGATTTATACTTATATAATATCCTTCTAGTGATATCTTAATTAAGGTATCGGTGAGAGTGATTTATACTTACATAGTATCCTTCTAGTGATATCGCAATTAAGGTATTGATGAGAGTGATTTATACTTACATAGTATCCTTGTAGGAATATCGCGATTAAGGTATCGGTGAGAGTGATTAGATATCACAATTAAGGTATCGATGAGAGTGATTTATACTTACATAGTATCCTTCTAGTGATATCGCAATTAAGGTATTGGTGAGAGTGATTTGTACTTACATAGTATCCTTCAAGTGATATCGCAATTAAATTATCGGTGAGAGTGATTTATACTTATATAGTATCCTTCTAGTGATATCGCTATTAAAGTATCGGTGAGAGTGATTTATACTTACATTTTATCCTTCTAGTGATATCGCAATTAAGGTATCGGTGAGAGTGATTTATACTTACATAATATCCTTCTAGTGATATCTTAATTAAAGTATCGGTGAGAGTGATTTATACTTACATAGTATCCTTCTAGTGATATCGCAATTAAGGAATCGGTGAGAGTGATTTATACTTACATAGTATCATTCTAGTGATATCTTAATTAAGGTATCGATGAGAGTGATTAATACTTACATAGTATCCTTCTAGTGATATCGCAATTAAGGTATCGGTGAGAGTGATTTATACTTACATAGTATCCTTCTAGTGATATCGCAATTAAGGTATCGGTGAGAGTGATTTATACTTACATAGTGTCCTTCTAGTTATATCGCAATTAAGATATCGATGTAAGTGATTCATACTTACATATTATCCTTCTAGTGATATCGCAATTAATATATCGGTGAGTGTGATTTATACTAACAAATGTGTTTATTTATCATCATTGGACAACAGAAATAATATCTCAGACAGTTTAACAAATATTTTATATTTGTTTTCAAACACGTTATGAGCTACCTTAGAAACTTTACAAAAGAGGGATTTTAATTCTAAATAAAAGTCAAAACGTGTGTTACCTGAAACGATCAAGTGTTCTCAATTAAGCAAAAAACGAAACGCAAAACAGATTTAACAAGAAAAACTATAGCCTATTTACATAGAGTATAAAATACGAGCGACAAGATGAATGCACTTGATGATACACTACGAATAAAGAATTAGTTTGACGAAAAAGGTGATCTCCCGCGACTTTATTACATACAAATGTACTTTTGAATGAAATGATCTGAATATGAATCTATACGACGTAGCGCCCAATACATAAATTTTCTGTAAATGTGAAACATAGAATATTGGCATATTAAACTTTTTAAGCAGAAAGCCGGTAACATTGGCTTCAGGGACTTTTTTCATTTTTGCTATCCGATATGCTAATTTGTATGGACACTCCTGCATTTCAGCCATCGCTAACCTCCATTAAATAGCGATGTTGTTCTTGTAGTATTAAACCATGAGGAAGCAGTTCTTTGGTGAATATGAAATGAGTAACAGATAATTAACCTAAGATATTGAAGGAATTGCCTGAAAGTCTGGCGCCTCAAAAATCACTTTCCGCAATAATATTCCTATATAGAAGTAAATGTCACCTTATACAGAGTCCCAATATATCCCAGTCCCTTGATTTGCCGAATCTCCAATCACTTGCTGATGCTAGGATAACTTATATCATATATGATCAAGTTTGACATGAAGAGGAAAAATGATGCTTCAAAACTCAAATTGAATAAAAAAAATCATAAATGGATGAAAAAAATAGAATGTCCATTCCCCATAGTATTCCTATGTAAAACTGAAGTCTCCTTACAGGACCCATATACACGCAAACCCCTTGATTTGTACAAACTTTTCATAAGGACAACTATATCAAATATGAACAAATTTTTGGAAATTGTCTATTTTAACTCTTTTTATACAAAACATGAACCAGCAACTTATGTAAATAAAGGCAAACGCAGTTCCATTAAAAAAGTAATAATGTTTATTATAATTTTAGTTGAATATCATTACTACCTATATACTTTCAAAAGCGGTTCATCAGAAGATTTTTATACCCCCCTAAAAATTGTTGGTGTGGCATATAGTAATCGCAGCGTCCGTCCGTCCTTCCGTCCGGTATTTCGTTTCCGGCCTGTATCTTTGTCATGCATAGATTGATTTTGTTGATACTTGGTACAAATGATCAACATAACATGACGACGTGTCGCGAGTATGACCCACACCCGTACCTCAAAGGTCAAGATCACAATCTGAGTTTGTTTGAATACACTTTGAGTCTGTGTGAGATTTCGTGTCCGGCCTGTAACTTTGCCATGCATAGAAGGATTTTAGTTATACTTGCTACAAATGATCAACAAAACATGACGACGTGTCGCGAGTAAGACCCACATCAGTAATTCAAAGGTCAGGGTCACAATTTGAGTTTGTTTGACAACACTCTGAGTCTGTGAAATTTTGTGTCCGGCCTGTAACTTTGTCATGCATAGATGGATTTTAATGATACTTGCTACAGTTGATCAACATAACATGACAACGAGTCGCAAGTAAGACCCATACCCGTAACTCAAAAGTCAAGGTCACAAATTGAATTTGACAACACTTTGAGTCTGTGTACGATTTCGTGACCGGCCGGCAACTTTGTCATGTATAGATATTTTTAAAATACTTATTATAAATGATCAACATAACATGACGACGTGTTGCACTTAATACCCAAACTCCAACTTCAAAGGTCAAGGTCACAATTTAACTTTGTTGGCAACACTTTCAGTCATTTTGACATTTCTAGTATGGCATCTATGGGTGAATGTTACAAACACTTGGCTCAGTTGATCAACATGACAAAATTAAGTGTCGCATGTAAGACCCAGAACCTTTCCTCAAAGGTCACACTTTCGATTTGTTTGATATTGTGTGTCTGGTCTGTGACTTTGCCTTTAACTTGTCTCAATTTATCAAGATGACATGACGACGTGTCATAAGTATGACCTAGACACATACCTCAAAGGTCAAGGTCACACTTTAAGTATGTATGACAACACTTTGAATCTGTCTGAGATTTCAAGTCCGTCCTTTTAAACATGGTTGGATTTCAAAAACACTTGGCTCAATTTATCAATTGATCTGTAACTTTGTCTTACATTTAGGGATTTTAAAATAGCTTGACACAAGTGATCAGCATGTCATGATGATGTTTCAGCAGCATTTAACTGTTGAAATACCCAGACTATTACATCAGATGTCGATGTCAAGGTCAAGGTTACACAAAGGTCAAGGTCACACTTTAATGTAAAAAAACATGAAATTGCATGTCTAGTCTGAAACATCAGTCCATTACTCTTTATATTCATGGATACATCGCTACCTATTATAACATAATTATATTGTTATTTTTCAACGACCATTTGGGGGTCATGCGACACTTACCAGTAACATTTCTTGTTTTTAAGTTTTGAAAATTTTTAATAATGAGGACCATCTTGAGTTTCACTTGAATAAAAATACAATAGAAACATCCATGTTAATTGACCTAGTGGTTTCAGAGGATGTGCTGCTAAAGTACGACTGACAAGGGAAAACGCTCCATCGAGTAAGCCCTTTAGGCATTAGAGCTAAAAAATTGTACCCTAAAATGTTATCTAAACTAGGCTTTTTATTTGAAAATACACCTACACACATAATACAAATATAAACAAAAAATTATATCATCATAAATGGGTGCTGATCACAAAATGTTTTCAGGACCTCCTGACATGTTTTTTTTCTCCTGTTTAATTAATTTGTTTTTGCATAATTTAAATGTCACAGTGTGTTCCTAACCTGTTAGGAGACTAATATTATATGCCAGCAGTCTGATTAGCTCAGTCGGTAGAACATTTGCCTTGTAAGCAAAAAGTTCCGGGTTGAGACACAGACTGGCTGAATATTTTTCTTGTCCTGTAACATAAACAAAATAATTTTTTAAACTATGATTTACACTTTGTCAATAACCAGTATTTATTTTAATAGGGGTTAACGCCAATTTAAAAAAAACAAACCTAGAATCCCTAATAATGAATCTCAGTAGAGCCACTATTCTTATGCAAATTACCTCTTAATAATTTTCACACAAAATGTTATCTGTCCACCGGAGCGGGGATTTGACCAACAATTTAAGCGATGAGAAGAAAGTGGCCATTTGACAACACCACCTTGGACAACTCTGCCACCGCAAGAGCCATTTGTATAATACTCAACACCAGACATCAATGCTGTATTCAAGCCTTAGTAGAGTTTTTTGTGCTTTAAATGTTAAACAATGAGTTATTAAAAATATTTCTCTGGACAGGATTAATCAAATGTTGGAAACTTCAGTGTCATTTAACTAGAAAAAACAATTTAAAAGAAGTCTTTGGACATATCAGTAATTTGGACCTCCATCTCCCATGTACCAAGGAATACTATATTTACATTGTCACCATAAAAGCATGACTACACATGTACTTAAATTCCAAAATTAGTAGCTGAAGTATCCAAATACAGCCAAACCTGTGAAGGCAACCACCTTTATTAAGCAGCCACCTGGCATAAGCAATCATATTTTCTATTTCCCCATATCTATGTTTTAGAGTAAATTAACTTAATAACCTGTATTAAGCAACAACCTCTCACGGTCACTTGCTCATTTCCTTGTCTGGCTGCTTAACACAGGTTTGAATGAATGAAATATACAATCTGGACATAAGTTCCTTTCAGTTCTTGTCCAAACTCTCCTACAATCTAGTTATATAATTTAAATAGATAAAAAATAAAGCATAAGCTGGGATTTGAATCCAAATCTATTTACTTTGTATATTAATCACTCTACCTTTATAACACTATCTTTTGAAAAAAAAAAAAAGTAAACTGAAGTCCACGGAAAATGTTTATTAAATATAGTTTAATGTATAGCAGTCAAAAAGAGTAAGCACAAAAAACCCTGATGCCTCTTAAAACTTAAAATATTAAAAGTAAGATTGAAATGTAATATATGTAATAATTATAGAGATATTTAATAGAGAATAATTTCATTAAAAAACAACTTTTTCACCATATTGTAGTCATCTCTTTTCCATGTTGTTTGCAAATGCTGGGATTTGAACCAAGAATTTCTAAAAAAGTGTAGATGTGTTTGCCAGTTACACCACAAAAGCATATCATGTTGTACTAAGATAATGGACTCCAATATTAACCAAATCAAGTTATGTAAATTAAAAGTTAAAAGTATTTAAACTAGTTCCATTTTCTATTTATCAATACACTCTTGTAACACACACTCACAGCAGCGCATGTTTTCTAATAATATATAGTATAATATCAAATAAAAATCAGATCTACTCATCCTTTTAAATGGTGGGAATAAAAGCCTAACTAAACTGCAAGCCAGCCTTTAATCAAAATATACACATTGGTTTCAAATCCGATTTAATTAAACATTAAAAGACATTTCTTCGAGTTACTTCTAGCGCGGAGGTTTTTTTTAAAAGTTTGCACAATTACTTTGACGTAAGACAAGTTTAAAACACTAGAAAAAATATAGATCACCATGCTTGTTTTTGCAAAATTCAGCATCAAACAATGTCAATGGACCATGAAATGTAGGTCACACTCAGCATCTGCAGTATATGTGATGCAGGGTGTTAGTTGTAACTATGATCCAAGTATGAGTGTCTTAGCAATTGTACTTGTTGAGAAATAGTGTAAAAACGAAAACTTAACATTGGAGGTAAATGCAAAATTCAGCATCAAACAATGTCAATGGACCATGAAATGTAGGTCACACTAAGCATCTGCAGTATTAAATGTGATGCAGGGTGTTAGTTGTAACTGTGATACAAGTATGAGTGTCCTAACACTTGTACTTGTTGAGAAATAGTGTAAAGACGAAAACTTAACGTTGGAGCTAAATATAAATGTTTGACGCCGCCGTCGACGGAAAAGCAACACCTTAATCTCGTCTCTCCTTCGTCGCGGCGAGACAAAAATGTTCTAATGCGGAGAAGTGTTTCATTCTTTCTACAAAGAAGCACAACAAGCAATATCATAAAATAAATTAAAAAATACGCATAACCTAAAATTGTCAAAATGGTGAACATTATCTGTTGTTATTTTTTATGAATGAAGTTCCATTGCAGAGGTAACTTTCAAATTTGTAAATTATGCACTACATAGCAATTATAATATTTGTAATTTATAATGTTATTACGGTTTTGTTGCTTTCATACATTTAATATACGAACATCAATATCTATGATTTATAGTTTGAAATGTTAGAGGCCTAGTGGTTAGACCATGTACTGTCAATCAAGGTTGAATCACCAGTGACCTGCTACCCAACATAATATCTTCAGAGTTTGATCTACGAGTCCATTCAAGTCTTTTTTCTGGTATTTATCTTGGCTATAGTAGTCACACCGTCATCCATTATTATTACATTAACTTTGACATTTTTATTCTTGTACTGGGCTACTTCCAACATTAATCTTTGAATTGTCATTCAAATTTAAGAACACTCATGAACTGGTAGTGATTGCTTTTAAAATTTCATAATATGTGCATTTCTTACAATCTTTTGTAAAAACACCATATGTTTTTCGAATACATTTTTTAACATGGTCCCAATATCTGATTTACTGTCACAATCCATGCTTCTGGCAACACATATTGTAATAAATTGCCCAGATCCTGGTGAAATACTTGAATGACTTCATCACTGAAAATTAAAAAAAGTTTATATGAGATAAAGAAATAAATGACAATGTTTTTTTTTGACAAATTGTATGTAAGCTTAATTTACATCGCCACCAGTTTCCCACATGGGTGATGCACCCAGAAGAGTGAACAGTTTAGTCTTTTTAGGTTTGTGGGGGATAGTGCAGACAAATAAATATCATAGAAACCCAATCATATGTTTCACCTGGTTCTTTTGCTCGGTGTATAGCACCATCATAAAGGTCCTCTGTTTAAAGTCACATCTGAATGACTGTTAGCACTGTCAGTTAGCCAGCCTCAGGTATCAAACTCTCAACCCTGAACTAGAAGAATCGTGCTCTACCGACTGAGCTAATATTTCTGGCTAAAAAAACGACAATATACTTTAATTAAACAGCACAATATATGGGTATAGTTTGGCAACTCAAGGGCTTTAACTGAATAGCAATTCCTGTTATGATATGTATGTTCTAATCATTGAACAAAATCTTATGGTTATAAACTTGCGTGTATGTGGACATTTTTTACCGAATAAAACTGTTATGTTGTGAAACAAACAGTCAAGGGGTTACAAGCTCAAATCCCTGCTTGGCCAGTCTCTGTGATGATTTAAATATATGCAAATTCCATCATTGTGTCTCATGTTCATTCATATTTAATCACTGATTCAAGTGGGAAAGTTGTCAGTTACTTGCACGGATACTGGGTGTGTCAAACAAGTGGTCACAGGTTTGATCCCCTTCAGATCCTCTGTTGTACCTTGGACCCACCGTAACCACCAACACAAAAATAAATCTTTTATTTATGTGTTTTATTGGAATATATGTTCATTTAAAAAAAAAGATGCAATAATAATATCTTTATAAATATATTTTTTTCAAGTGAATATCAAACACACACATACAAGATTTGTGTCAAATTGTGGTGCGTGGGTGGGTGTTGTCAGTCCAAGATACTCTGCCATAAATTAATTGACTTTCACATATATTATCGGAGTATATGTAAATGTTGTGAACGATTGTCTCCTTTTATATCATTCAGTGCACTGTATTTGCGGTCGCACACGTGACCAGATTGTTCTGCCATTGTGTGCACACCTCACATGCCTACTGTAATTCCCACTACTGGTGGTAGTGACCTAACAATGTTTAAATGAATATATTCTTGCATTTTGATACGGTTTTGTAACATGCCTCATTTCAATTTTTGTTCAAAAATACATGTATAGGTTAAAAATTATTGGCTAATAGAAAATTCCATTTACAACATCTAACCTATTTAGTTGTTGATCTACTTTCTGTTTCTGGAACGATTTCATCGGCTTAGGAAAGAGGCCAACATCTACTGACAGACATGACATTCTATGTTAAATGGAATGCACTATTTTAAAAAATCTGATCAATTTCATTGGCTGAGAAAATAGGACATGTTATCAAGGATAAGCATACATCTAGATACAGTTCAATACAGCGAGGAATCTTAGACAGTAGATTTGTCTATTACTACCAATAGTGCTGACTAAAAGCTGTGACCCTATAGGAGTGAACACGTGACATTTTAATCAACATCGACACAAACCTGTGACACATGATGTTTTCGATGTCGTCCATTTGTCATGCACCTTCATGCACTGTACACATGGGGTTAATGTCAAAGTCACAATTGTTTAATATATAATTCTTGGTTTGTGAGAACTCTGTCGCAACGTGGGGTGATTCGCGTCGACAGTTTGTCAGAGATTCACGTTGATATGATGCGACAAAACACAGCATATTTTTATGTCTTTTCAAAGACCTAATCGATCAGACTCTCCTACAATCTAATTGTAATACTGAACAGGAACAAACAAAATAGACAAAAAAAATAGCCTCAGCTTGGATTCGAACCGAAAACTGATTACCTTGTATGTTTAATCGCTCTACCTTAGTAACAGCAGCTTTTTAAAGAGAACATTGTTAACTACAGTCCATGGAAATTGTATATATAATATATTGTTTGAATTGATCGCAGTCAGAAAGAATAAGCACAAATGACCTTGATTCCTCATAAACTTAAATGATTAAAAGGAAATTTTGAAAATGTGAGCAGCACAAGTTTCAACCACAAGAAATGCTCTTAAATTCAGGTATTAAGGTTCTAAGGATAATTCATGGTAACTTGCCGTTATTTTAGCTGCAGTATACACATTTTTGTTACCACAAGCTCGCCAACAGTTTTAACACAAATTTCCAAAAATAATGTTATTTGATGACATTTTCATTTTACAGTGTAATAATTATGATTTGTTTTCCAAAGTCTAGTGGCTGTGAAGGAAATTAAAAGCGAGATATTGTGATATTTTTTACGCGAATACACAAGCGTACACAAAATCTCAACCAGTTGCCTCTACTTCTCTATATAAATTAATGGCAGAGGGCTTAAAACAGTTACAGCAGCTTCTCCATATTGTTAACCATTGTTATGCACGGAAACAAAATTTAAGTAATTATGCAGAACATAACCTATGCAAGGAACATCGAAACAACAGACACACAGGTCATTATCTTAATAATTAAATAATGTACGGAAATGTCCTCAATCATGAAGCAAAGCATTATCACAAGCAATTTATTTTTTTTAGGTACGCCAACTGCTTTGGAAAGCATAATTATTATGCTTATTGTTGTATAATTCATGACAACATTTAATAAGAACTCGCACATGTATATATTCCTTCATGCAGACTGACATGCCCATGGGAACTCAGTGCGACATCTTCTTCAAACAGACGAGTTATGCATAAACATCGGTACGATCTTGAAGATAAATCATTTAGTAATAGAACGAAACCGGGTTTATTAAAATTGATGGCCTATAGACTAAGAAATTCTAATTTTGATCGGGGAAGGGGTCAACGTTTGTTTCTTCCCTTGTCTTTTTATATACGTCAGATAACCCCATCCCCCATCAAACGTTATTATCCACTCCCTAAGCTTCTGTGGCCGAAAAGATAAAAAATAATAAATTTAACCAATGGTCCGATTTAGCTCGTTGTGAACTACAATTGCATTATAAGATATTTACTTACTGCATTGTACGACATTTCAACTAAACAAAATGTACAGTAGATAAAAAAGAGAGAAAATAAAATTAACAAACGACATCGAATGGCGTTACCCTTTGGAAAAAGTGGCACATCGCAAAACAATACTTCAAATAAGTTTTGATTGTTATAAATCATTATTATGCAACTTAACTCATCAATAAAAATTCCTACCTTTCCTCGATATATAATGCGATCTAGATAAAGTAAAATATTCAAAATACCGCGTCCAAAACTATCAACAGCTGTATCCAAGATGGCGGAAATCTTTGCATGGAAAACGCGCTAATTTTACGTATGCAAATTACATGACGTCATGCCCTTCCATCAATACATCTTTCGCCCTGGAAATCCGATTTTAACAGTGAGGCCTAATTTTCGTGTTTGACATTCCTTTGCTTTGAAAAAGCAATGAAAAAATAAAACACATTTGAAAAACAACACCTGTGACAAATAGAAATATTGCACTTCAGGTATTACATATTTCTGGACTTCGCCGTTAATATACACGAGGGAGGCACATAATCAACGGTTCACCAATCACTGTTTATCTCTACTGAACAAAATAACTTAATTCGAAAATAGATATAGAGCTTCATATGATAATATAGTAATGACTCCATATTCGAAGAAATATAGAAACTGATAATTCTTTTATGATAACCGTACTATGAATTAATAACTCTCTAAAGAAAAAAAAACTTTATGCCGAAATGGTTGCTAAATATGGCTCTGTTAATGTTGAACAAATGGTGCCCATGATGTTTAGAATGACTCCGCCGCGAGGGCTCAATTAGTGGACTGCTTTTGCCTAAATTTTCAAAGAGGCATAATTTGAATAAAGAGATTCAAGTGCTAAATATCTGGTGTAACACATACAGGTTCAGACGTTTTGAAAGTTTCTACTGATGGGAAAAGACCAGCACATGTTTTTATCATGGCTGACGGGAACATGATGATTGGGGTGATATATGGGTCAAGACTAGAAGAGGTTTCTTCTTATGTAGTAACATATAGAGGAATATCATATGACTATGTCATAAGTACCAAGTCGTTTTTACATACAGAATTGAAGTTTGAGATAACATGACTTTTGTCCGAAGTAAACAACAATTCCCGCTCTTATCCAAAACACATTTTAAACCATGGTGCTTCAGCTTTCACAGTTGCTTATGCATATAGCATTTAAGGTTAATCGAACAAAGTTTGATCAAATTATGACCCTGGAGTCATATTTGACCTCATTGTGGGGTTCCCTCTTTAACAAATATAGGGAAATATATAGGGATCTTTTAAGACAAAGTTCTCATCCAAGCTTGCTCAAATCATGATCTTTGGGACATAGGTGACCCTGCTTCAACGTTGGCACCCCATTCCCCTCACCCCAAATAATATAACAATTTTATTCTAATGAAACTGCTCTATTTTCTATAAAAAAGTCATAACAAATAATGTTTTACTATACCGATTTTGTTGAAAAGATGAGCTGGAATCATATTTGGCCCAGCTCTTGGGTATCAAACATTAATCGTTATTGTGACATCTCTTTAAAAGTATACATACAACAGTATGGGACCTACTCAGTTGTAAGTTCTTGATCGTTTTATCCCTATGATACCAGTATTTATGATTTGATGAAGTCATGTACATAAAATTGGATCCAGCTGTTTGTTTGTTCTCATCTTGTTATAATTCAGTGGGTTACGTGGTCTTGATTTGTAAAAGAAATATAGGATTAATGAAATGAGGGTCTCCTTCAGTGAAATATGTGCTCTTGATTTTTAAAAGATATAGGATTCATAAAATGATGGTCTCCTTGTTCAGGTTAGCGTCTTAGTCCCATTTGGGCCCCTTGTTATAAAACATCTCTGCAACTACAAATACCAGAGGTTTAACATTTTATATAAATTAAGACACATTGTCCTCTACAAATCATGATCATGACACTGGAGTCATTATTTGGCTCCACTCCGGGGTATCAAACTTTAATAAAAAAAAAACAACAGCGAAATTGCAATAACCATGATAACTTGAACCATGTTTAAATTTTGTGATGATTCATTTAAGGGTTTTGCGGAAATTATCCATTCTTTGAATACTGTATGACTGCAGTTGCTTTAAAAATCATAATCGACTTGAATATAAAAAAGTAATCTTTTTTTATTTTATGCTTTTGTATTTATTTGAAATATTGCTCGTTTTCATCCGTTTCTCTGTATTTCTCTGTGTTTTCATTTACCAGTTTGGCAAATTACTGCGGTGCACTGTGAACACTTCTATTAAGGTTTCATTGATCTAAATCTGGACCAATGAAATTGCAATTAATCGTGCTATATACATTCAGCATCAAACTTAAAAAGATGTCTTTATAATTTGGTAAATGTGTTTCTTATTTTCAGGAAATTTACATAAAATGGGGCATTTCCAATGGATCTGTTGCATTATTGTAGTTCTGTTGGTGATACACCTGGTTTTAGCAGAACAGAAAGTAATCAGTGTTCAAACATTTTCCAATGATCTCCTGACCAAAATACAGTTTTATAATAAAACCATATATGTGGCTGGCCTTGGACGACTCTACAAACTCGATGAAGATTTGAAAATATTGAATAGCACAGGGACATGTGTGGACAAAACAGTTGTCTGTGATAATGTTAACCAGATTATGTTGGTGAATGAAGATACAGAGGAACTGATTCTCTGTGGTACAGGGAATAATGGGAAATGTGAAATAAGGAGTCTAGGTGATATCAACAATGTGACACTTGCACGTTCAGACACTTTGAAAGTTTCTACTGATGAGAAAAGACCAGCATATGCTTTTATCATGCCTGGCGGGAACATGATGATTGGAGTAACATTTGGATCAGGACTAAAAGAGAGTATTTCTTCAGTTGGACCACAATCAGCAATATCATATAACTATGCCATAAGTACCAGGTCTTTGTTAAATTTTGAAGCATTGAAACGTCTAATATTAGGCATACATAAAACTGATGGTATAGCGAACATTCCTGCAAAAAAGCAAGTGGCATCATTAGAAGATTACAAGATATATTTCAAGGGCGGATTTCAACATAATGGATTTAGTTATTTTACAACAAATCAAAATAATTTTGTTGGAGATAACATGTATGTTTCAAAACTGATAAGGATTTGCCAAAATGATACAAGTAGTAACTACAATTCCTATACAGATATACATATTTCCTGTCAGAAGGATGGGGTTGTGTACAATCTGATTCAACATATAGTTCTTGTGGACCAACCTGATAACATGGGTACACTATTTATAGCATCATTCAGTGTTGGAGATGACCCAGAATCCACGCCTGGAGACAGTGCCATATGTGTTACTAAACTCGCTGACTTGGATAAAGCAATAATGGCGGCAAAGAAAGAATTTATTGTATGCCCAAAGTCAAATAGATCCGAAATTGAAAGATACCTACCTTATTTAGAAATATGTTTATATAACAAATCAGTAAGTATTTATAAGGATCGATTTAACATAAACTTAGATGTTCTTGATCTTTTCCATACATATTTTGATATCTGTATAAACTGAATACATACTATGCATAAAATATATCTTTTTTATAAACTATACTTTTTTGGCCATTGTTAACAATGCATTCAGTGGTATAGATCTAGTAGAAGTTAACATATTAGAACATATTTCCGGAAATCATATAACAAAACCCTACATCTTTATTAGCAAGTTAAATAATTAAGTTTTTCGTTGCTAAATTCTCTTTACTATTTAAATTAATGGCATTCAGAACACTGACATTCACTGAATGAAATACCCTATACCAAAGTGGCATGAGAATGATGATGATGATGACATAATAGTTCATCACATAAGGCACAGATAAGTGGCTTTTATCTAAGTCAGGCACTTCTGACTGATTTCCATTTTAAAGGATTACTGGAACAGAAACATATTTAAGAAGCATATATTGACTAAAATACTTTTTATATATTTTGTGATGTTCCTCTTTTATAAAATGATGTATTATACTTATTTCATATAAAAGCTATATTTACTTTCATAGTTATATTGTGTCGAACGTTGTTACATCTTAAAACGGTATGGGAATTGAGTTGCTAGAGTGTTGGTTGCGGGTTCGATCCCCAACTCGACCCAGTGGTATCTCAAAATCGATTTGCCCTCTTTGTAATCAAGATAAAACAAGTTAGTTAAACTTACAAAAAATGTAGCATTGACATTGACCTTGGCCTATTACAACATACCATTAGGAACAATAACACATAATTCTACCGCGGAAATATAATACTTATGAAATATTAGCATAGTAAGTAATCTTTAGTTTAAACCGAAACATTGATTTAACATTTGAATACATGATCTGGAAATTGTTTTGCTCAGAATGTTTGCGTTATTCACTTCCTTTTTGAAATATATGTTTAAGGCATTGAAAAACGTATCAACTATTGAAGAAATGGCATGTTAAGTAAGAAATACTTTATTGTCGTCTAATTAATATATTTATATTACTATTACAGCTGTATAGTGAAGCTGACGTTACATGTGACAGAATTTTTTCAACATTCCGCTATGTGATCGGTGAGACACCGTTCAACATGACAGCCGTCTACACCCTGGCATCAGACAATGGCTACATAACCACTATGTACGGTGGATTAGTTGATGGAGTCAATGTGGACATACACGCTGGTACATCATCAGGGAGAATTATAAAGGTATCATAATTTTAATCTAATTAATGGATGAATCTGAAATTCCATTTCCTATAATTTTGAATACGTATATTCCAATAAAGCACTTTCTGGCACTATTGACGATTCTATTATAATTAATAAAACAGTGTAAATGGTACAAATGCTGAAATGTATTACAACATTTTACCTTTATAGTTGTTAGTTATTGGTAGTTCAACTGTTATAAAAGCACTTAAGATTATGAGAAGAGTTTAATAAGAATTAATATCAATTAAACATACTTTTATTTAATAGGTTATTTTCAGTTCAAATTTTGCAACAACACTTAAAGTTATGCGTAGAGTTCAATATAAATTAATATCAATTAAACATCCTTTTTCTTAATTGGTTATTGTTAGTTTAACTGTTGTAAAACACTAACGGTTATAGGTAGAGTTCAATATAGATTAATATCAATCAAACATAATTTTTCCTAATTGGTTGTTGTTCATTCAACTGTTGAAAAAACACATTAGGTAATGAGTAGAGTTCAATATAGATTGACATCAATTAAACATCATTTTACTTAATTGGTTATTGTTAGTTTAACTGTTGTAAAAACACTTAAGGTTATGAGTAAAGTTCTATGGATATAAATGAGATAGATATAAAGTTAATCCGTTTAAATGTAGTGCAGAAAATTGGCACACTTGACCTAGCTAAATTGTATAAAGGAAAAATAATTGTGAAACATATGGTTTCCATATCAAATATTTTATATCATTCTCGTATGAAACTGTATTTTTCTTAATATGAACTGATTGTTATAATTGTTCTACGATGCCGAGTGGTCTGAGGCGTCGTCTCAAAATCACTTACCACTCACCGCTAAGGTGGTAGTTTCGAGCTCTGCTCGCTCTTAAACTTCATGCGAGAAAGATTGCCAGATAATTTCGGAAGGATGGTGGTTCTACGTAAGTATTGTGTGTTTTATTGTTTGGATATCGTTCCATATTAGAATCATTATTGCCTATGTACAGCAAAAAATGACGAATGAGAAAAATATCAAATAAAAATTATAAAGTTTAACTTTTTTTTCTTTTATTTAGATAAATCTCTTATTGGTAATTTGTTACACTTAAAACAAGTATCACGCACGCACGTATTTTAAAGTTCATCACATACAACGGTATACTCAACACTAATATGATTGTACATGTATGTACCAATGTTTAGTTGAACTACCTTGGCGTTTGTAAGAATTTGGAACTATATGAAACACAGCATGTGCCTCCGGGGTTTTCTGTTCGAGCGATTGCTCAGAATAACGACAACTACTTTGTAATGACAAGTAAAAAGGTAAATATTCTAAAACTAATAATGCCATCAAAAATTGTTGAGCCAAGCAAAGTTTCTTAATTGTATTTTTGGTTTCATTGATTTTTTGATAATGAACGTTCTGTTTTATACAATGTAATGTTGACCTGTCTATTTATAATTAGGTACATTGTTGGTCACATTTGGCCCATTTCATTTATAAAATTATATAAAAAAGCTATAAAATGTAACATCTCACAAACACAAAAAAGTGTTTATTATTAAGACATGTTCATTACCTATTATTTTATCATCCTCAAAAGTTACAGTTACCCCAGGATGTAAAAATGCCATTCCTGGCGTCGCCTAATGTAAAATGACATTGCATTATACATATTTCATTGATATTTAACTTTGGAATAAGTATAATTCTAGTAAGGAAATAATCAACAACACAATCGTTATAAAAGATATTTAAAATCATATAAGTGTTAAACATTTTGTGTTTGCATTTAAAATCAAATCAAATAAATTGCATTTAACGTCGGCATGACAGTAAACATAAATATAAAAAAATATATATTTGTTTAAATTTGCGCCATTCGTGTACATATCTATTCAATATATTCAAAATATATTGTGGGAGTATTGTATTATTATGCGTAATACTGGCTGTCATTCATTTTACATTAACACGTTATTCAATACCAAGTACTTGTTAAGCATTCTTCTCTAAGGTGTATTCAATAACAGCATTGCATAAACACATATATATCGTCCCATTGGTGCAAGAAGGTACCAAATGCCTTTATATACACTTGGTACCGTATTTCACCAATGGGACGATATATCATCCATCTACAGATAAGTTTCGGCTGAATGACAAAAAATAGTATAATATGGTACAGTGTCTTGAGGTGGTAATACAATTGATCATCATAAGGATTAGCGTCAGAGAATACCATTTTTAATCTTAACCCCACCACCGCCGCAAGAGTGCAGCATTTGATTGACGTTTTAAATATTAAATTTCCCTGGGGTGTTGGGGCATCCGCTAGAGGGCCTTCCCATTCCACAAACTCCTTAATACCGATACAAAAAGTACAAAAAAACGCTCAGAATATAATTATGGAATATGAGAGAGAGAGAGAGAGAGAGAGAGAGAGAGAGAGAGAGAGAGAGAGAGGGGGGGGGTATATTATGTATGTCATTAATTTAATACATGAACTAAACTATTTACTTAAATCATGCAGACAACGATCTCCAACTGTAGTAATTTTAAACGTGTGTCAAATTTTGAACATATACAGAAGGAATTAAGAAATTAATTGTGTATTTTGATCGCATGAATTTTTGCGTGCGTGCGAGCGAGAAGAGAGAGAGAGGGAGAGAGAGAGAGAGAGAGAAAGAGAGAGAGAAAGAAAGAGAGAGAGAGAGAGAGATAGATATGGAGTAATACCGCTTGGCCCATTTGCCCCTTTATGTTACTGAACACACCCATGAAGTTTCATTGATAATGTCCGTCATATTGACCAGAATACAACGACGACTCCACGCCGAGACGAGTAAAATACCTTAATTCACAAATATTAAAGAAGGTTTAAAATCAACTATGCCTGATAAATAAAATAATGTGCAAATGTAAACGAAATGAAAGAGATGATGTTTGTTTAAGAACAATCAATAATTTTATGTTAGATTTTAAAAGTAAATTTATGACTAACATCTTTTGTATCGTATTTAGTTATTGAAGTATTCAAATACAAACTGTTCAGAATATACAACATGTGCGGGAACTATCGTTGGTAAAAACCCATTGTGTGGGTGGTGTGTTTATAAACAAAGGTAAATCTAGTTTTTATAATATTTGTCAGCCTTATTATTATCTCAGAATATGTGTTAACCCAGGTAACCACCAATATATCACAAATAATCCTTTGTAAGCAGTGTTCGAGAAAAATAATTGTTCGCCAATATACATTTGTTCGTGATGAACACAACTGTATCACAAATATTCAATAGTAAGCTGTTGGTGGGAATACAAATATATAACGAATATTCGTTTGAAAGTCATGGTGGTGAACAACAAATGGCCACTATATAGTACTTAGTAAACACCATATTATCACCAGCAGAGTTTAGTTAACTATGGTGTTTATCAACAAAACACAACCAATAGGGCTTAGTAGTTTGCGGCTTGCGTGGTCCAATTATAGAGCACTGAGCCCATGATTGGAGGGTCGTGGGTTCGATAATCCCCATGGTCATGTGTAGTGTCCTTGAGCAAGACACTTTCCTGCATTAGCTTAAAACTGGTTCTACTCAGGAATACTTCGAGCGTAATTTGTATAAAGTTCGCAATCAAAGTAAAATAAATATGGTTAAGAAAACGCTACATTATAACCAATAGTTGTAAACAAGCTCTGGTTTTGAACAGCATATTTTCATCATTAATGCTTAGTAAACCGTGGTGGAGATCATCACATGTACACCAATACTGCTTAGTAAGATGTCATCACAAATACTCTAGTGTAAGCCGTGGTGATGTAAATATAGTTATCACTATTATTTCTTTATACGCCGTGGTGAAGAACATCTAATTATCACAAATAATCTTTATACGCCGTGGTGAATACCAATGTATCATCTTTACTTCTTTATATGCCGAGAAGTTGAAAACACGCAACCCTTCCCTCATACCCTCACATTTCTTGAAAATAAATCATAAATGCTTGCAATTATGTGTAACATTATTGTTTACAAATTTGGGTTTTACATTTACATAAATCTTACTAACGGTTCCAAAGCGTTTACACAGGTCGTTAGTTTTTCTGCATGCATGTATTGTATTTAATATGATTTTTCTGTATGTTGATTATGTTGTGCTTTCTTTTGTGCTGTTTTAATTGCTGTGTCATTTGAACATCTATTGGTAGTTACAAATTTCAATTCTTTCAATTAAATACTTCCTAAATTGAAACATATAGGAGTAGCAGAAAAAAAGATTGCTCCTCAGAACTAAACCATTGGCTATCATCGCAAGGCGATTGTGTTACCATTTCATTGGATACCAATGGACTGCCGATCAATGCCGAACCAAAACAAGTACATATAAATAATTGAACATCATGTAGCGCTAGAACATAGAACATTTGCTTTTTGTATGTTATTTTAGTTTAAAACAATGATTAACATATAGCATAATAAAAGTTGCCTATTAAAAAAAAGAAACTCCAGTTACTGTTTAATAATTTACTTCACAGATTGTTAAACGAATTGTTAAACAACAATAACAAATAGGTAATTGTTTACATAATGAATTCTCTTTATTACTATATTGTAAAGAAATCTTAGTGTATTATTAAATGCATTAAATGGCAGTAGTCTGAGACATTAGCTCGTGGTTTTGTCGAAAACCTTAGCTTAAAGCCCTTCCTAAACAATAAAGACAAGTGTTTTAAGAATATCAGTAATTTGTATACGCACGGAACCAGTGTATCGAATAATGATAGTATATAAAAGCAATAAAAAATGTTCACGCGAACTTCTTAGAAAGTTCTAATATTAAACAGGTTAATTCTAAAATATATAAGAAAAATGCAAGCGCGAATGAAGCTATAGTGTATATATGTAATATCTTCTCTGGTACGAATATTTTTGACTTAGTGACTTTAATTTCTCTTTAATTAAGACATTCGATGAAGTAGTGTACACAGTTATCAAGTAAACGAACTTACTGGCGAAACGTGAAACTGTCCAGTTCACATGTCTGTTCTTTAAATAGCGGTTAAGGAGTTTGAATAGTCTTGAATATATAACATTTACCTGCTCATGTGAGACATCATCATAGGTATGCGAAGTGTCACTACCTTCCAGATGTGTAATGTGATATGTGTTCAGTTCGCTTAAACGTTTAATTTATTTGCCGACACCTCCAAAAAATGTTTGCTTGTGTTTAATCACTTAATGATCAATTGAGTTTACTTCAGCCCGTTGTAATCCGTTTTCCGTTTACTTTATTTGGTCACTGTTTGCGGTTATAAACAGATTAGATATATTTAAAGGTGCTGAACGCATCCCAGTTAAGCATCATATTATATAAGCTGTGACTGAGACCATTTCTATTGTTGTAGTGAATTCTTCAGTAGTGTATTTCGTTTGCATTGTAATTATGTCTGGTATGATAGATTCATGCCCGACTGTTTACAACTTATCGGAATATATCGATTCAATATTTATAGATACCAACGTATTAATAAAACACATACATCGTTTTATAATGAGATGATTTCTATTCACAATGACTTTGCGTTTGTTATTTTTACAGATACGACTGACTGTTAACAACTTTCCTTCTAAGCAAGATGGGGACGAATACAAATGCATATACAAGAATGGAGCCACAGATATTGGTATAACAATTGCATCAAGAATTGACAACTATATAATCTGTAGCTCACCAACTGTGGCTTGTAAGTAGAAATTGATCCTTAACGGCAATTATAAAAGATAGTATGCTTCTTATTTGTTTTAACAGATTGTTTATTGAATGAACAAGAGCTGTCGAAAAAGAGAATCGACTCGACGTTATGAACTCTGTTCTAAATGGCTCTTTATCCAATACACTGTGACCGCAAATATTCTGATCTTTTACAAGTTATCACTGGAAATTTAGGCATAAGCTAGCTGACCATGATATATACATTTGTAAAATATTATTGATAATGAACATAAGTTACTGATTTTAAGTCATAATATTCGTTTGCCCCAAAAAGAGAGAAAATTATCAAAGTTTCTAATTATTCTATTTTCCTAATGCCTAATGAAAATAAAAGCTTTTTACCTCGTTTGCCTCCCTGAGTTTCATTGGTCATATTGAATACATATTGAAGTCTCATTGACGTAGACATGTAAGTCTATCTAGAAAAGTATGAGTTTGCTATAAAACTGCAACAAAAACATAAAACAAGAATAAGTCGGAAGACACCAGGCACGACTTTTGGCAGATTGTCGCAAAACAACAGCTATCGAAAGCCTAAAACTTGACGATAATATGGATAAAAATATATCCCAGTTCTTAAATATGAGTAGTGATATAATTCTTAGAAGATGTATGTAATGATTATGGCGATTATCCTTATGATATTTTATTTTACTGTGATAGTGAACACATCAGTTCATTTCCAATTAAATCCCTGTAGCATTTTGGGAGATTAGAGCTTTCTCATGTCTTTAATCAAAATTATAAATATGAAAGGAACACTAATTTTTCCTGAAACTGTTAATGGTTGTGGAATATTTGCGATATTTCATTGCTGTATGGCTAGTAGTTACTGAAATGTTTTCTTACTTAAAACTATGTATAAACTTTACCTAGATTTTCTATGCATAAAGGGAATGTTGTTCTCTCTTAAATCAAATTAAAATTGTTTCGCATGTCTCCTTGAGTCTCTTTAACGACACATGTGAAGTTTCATTGTTGTATGACAAGTGCAAAGTACAAAGGGGCTGTTGCTTTCCCGATAATCAAAATGAAGTTGTTTCACTTAACCCCTTGAGTCCCATTATTAATAGTGAATACACATGTTGAGTTTCATTGTTGTATGACTAGTACAAAGTACGAGTACAAAGGGGCTGTTACTTTCCCGATAATCAAAATGAAGTTGTTTCACTTAACCCCTTGAGTCCCATTATTAATAGTGAATACACATGTTGAGTTTCATTGTTGTATGACTAGTACAAAGTACGAGTACAAAGGGGCTGTTGCTTTCCCGATAATCAAAATGAAGTTGTTTCACTTAACCCCTTGAGTCCCATTATTAATAGTGAATACACATGTTGAGTTTCATTGTTGTATGACTAGTACAAAGTACGAGTACAAAGGAGCTGTTGCTTTCCCGATAATCAAAATGGAGTTGTTTCACTTAACCCCTTGAGTCCAATTATTAATAACGAATACACATGTTGAGTTTCGTTAGTGTAGCTAGTAGCTAAACTGAGAAAACTGAAAAACCTTTTAGACAATTTTAAAGTAAACATGGACCATTATTCTGCTTAAAATCAAAACGAAGTTATTTTAGTTTTCCTTTTTAATACCTTTAATAGTAGTAAAGACATAATAATTATGTGAAGTTTCCTCTGATGCAAAGCTAATAATTACTACTCTTACGGTACATTGTGCCCAAGTTATATTAAAATTGAAACAGCTGTCAGTTTCATTTTGATTGTTACACGCTTACAATATAATTGGAATAATCCTTTACAGCACACACAGAAGCCACTTTGGAATTATGGGTAAATGACGTCTTTCTGGCGTCATCTTCATTTCTGTTCTATGCATGTGGACATTACAACAAGTAAGTATGACAGAACTGATTATAAAGGTAAATAAAAATCTAACAATTTTATAAAACCCTCTAAACATACCTAGCTATGGGTAATAATTGTGATAATGTAACATGTTTCGTTAAAAAAGCTTCAAAACTGCTTGTTTCTGTAAATAAATGTAGCAATTTCTGATCATTTGAGTCGGAGTCTAAATCTCAGACTCAAATATCGATGAATTTAGATAAAAAACAATAGCAGAAAGCCTGTATCAATCTTCCAGTGTAGTATAACAAGTGGTTACTGAAATAAGACATTCTAACCCAATTTTTATAAGTATTTAAAGGTATATAATGCTAACAAAAACACATATTAAGATAATGTCACTTGTTTTTATGAGTATTTTCTGATTTAATACTGAACACACGTATAACATGATTTGGAGGTTCGGATAGAATCTTTAGGTGTTTTTTTTTGCTAATTAAACACATCGAATATTTATTTTAAATTATAGCCTCATTTATATTATTATTTTTACAACAATGGCTTTCTAGAGGTTAAATAAGATATATGACGTCATATGATTTTTAATACGTCACGTCATAAATTGTTCAAACGTCGCAACAGGATATGCTGAGCGCGCGTAAGATTAAAATTAGTAACCCGGTAAAAATACTAGGAAATCCATATCCGTTATGCAAAACTATTCTACTTGTCCCCTTTATGACAGTGGAGGTGTCTCATTAATGTATGATTAGTAGTTTCTGAGATTATATACATATAAGCGTGTTATAATAAGTGAACTATATTTTCAAAGTACTAGATCTATATTGGCCTTACTGTTACCTTCAATCAACTTATTATCCCATTCATATTTAAATGAAAATGGCACATGGAATGTTTCACTAATATATGAATGGTGAAAATGAGATATGAGCTTTCTATATTTGAACTAAAATTAGTGATATCATTTGTTCGAATTAGTAATATCACTCATTCGAAATGAACAAGTGATATTACTTGTTCGAAAACGTGATATCACTAATTGAATAGGTGATATCACGTATTTGAAATGAACAAGTTATATTGCTTATTCGAGTAGTTGACATCACTATTCCAATAAGTGATATCACGTATTCAGAACGAATAAATGATATCACTTATTAGAATAGGACATATTATTCGTTTTGAATAGGTATTATCACTTATTCAATATATCGAGCAAGAAAAAAAGAAAGCTTCCTGAAAATGATCCAGCTGTAAATATATGCTCAAAATGATTCAGCAGATATATGATGAAAATGGTTCAGGTGCCAAAACAAATTGTTTTGTTTGATTAAATGATTAAAGAATAAAGCAATATATATTCTACATTCAGAATAATATTTATAATATAACAAATATTTACGCAATATTTTTACAATATATTTAATATTTCTATTTTATTCTCAACAAATATACATTTTATATCATTGTTAAATTCCTGTCAAATAGGTTATATCACTTATTCAAATAAATGATATCACTTAATCGTGTCATTGTTGTATGTGTAGTAGTTAGTTCTACTGAGAAGGTAATTTTTTATAGAACACATTTCAAACAAGTATTAAAGTGGAGGTCATAAAACAAGTTTTATGTTGACGAACATACACGTGAAATGTTATTGATTTATGGCTAGTAGTTACTGATATGAGCTTCCTAAAATGAAAAAAAAACAACACAACTTTATGTATGAATGAAGACATAATTCCCTCTTAAATCTATATAGAGTTACCCCACTTTTCCCGCAAGTCTAGTTAATGGTAATAAATATACATTGATGCAAAGAAACAACCACAATTTTTAACATAAAAGGGGGTATAAGTCTGCATAAAATCTAAACAGAGTTATCTCACTTTTCCAGCTAGTACAGTTAATAGTAGTAAATAAACATTAATGCAAGGCTAGAAGTCACTGAAAGACGAATATTAACTAAAAGAAACAACCACATTTTCCAACAAATGGGGTCATAATTGTTGTACACTTAAATAGTCTATTCTCTGGTACTTTGGTAGTGAACACACATATGTGAAGTGTAATTGATTACATGCATAGTAAGTTTTGAGATATGATTTAGATGAAAACATTAAAAAATCAACAATGGTATCGGGAAAATACAATGTTTCCTGATTTCAAGTTCTTCGAAGGTCTCATTAAAATTACAATGTGCTGAATCAGATGTGGAATATTTCATTTACAGAGTCTATTAAATATTATTTTCTGATACAGATGCGGCGAATGTACAAACACTACTGGATCTGATTGTCAATGGTGTTTAAAGAACAACCAGTGTGTGTCTCCAGGACAATGTAGCCAGAGTGCCGGTCTTAGTATTACACAGGTAATAATGTAACTTGTGTTATCAGTGGTGTTTACCTTAATTGGTAATATTACAGAAGATATAATATAACTGGTGTTTACAGGACACACAGTATGTGTCACCTGGACAATGTAGCCATAGTGCAGGTATTAGAATTACGCAGGTAATAATGTAGCTTGTGTTACCTTAATTGGTAATATTATATAAGATATAATGTAACTACTGTCAACAGAACACACAGTGTGTGTCTTCTAGACTATAAAGTTAAGGCACATGTTATAATTATTGTCATCCAGGCAATGTAGTTAGAGTGTATTTTATGTTATTACAAAGGCAACAATAGGACTTAATTTTATATTTATCACAATTTTATTTAACGTTGCATTCTCTAAATGTGGTTTGTAGGTTTTGTATATACTATTTTGCTAAAGTACGATATTTTAATTGACCATTTACTTTTTTGTTTTCTTTAGATATTACAAAGATCAGTGTGACTATTAGTACGTGTGGTAAAATGAAGATACATTATCCATGAAATAAAACTAAAACATGCTTAGATGATATTATAGTACAGAAATGATTTCAAAATTAAACGTATTATCTTTTTTGAAACTTGACCCTATCTTGCTTTACAGAAGAGCCAGTGCCCCCAACTTGTAGAGAACCCGTCCCAGTTTGTACATAATGGTGTGGTAACAAGTGTGACATTCCACGCAAAAAATCTTCTAGTAGTATGTTGTGTTTCATAAATTGTATTAAAGAAAACAATGCTATAACACTATGTTAAAATGTGTTAGGATAAAGAATATAATCATATAAGCATCACTACAATTTGATTTATAAAATCTTACGCAGCATTATTATAACAACCTTATCAAGAAAACATTCTTAAATAAACCAATTAGGAGGTGTGGCGCATGAATCATCATTTGATTATGTGTGCACTCTAGCATCTGTTTGTATAATTTTATCTTAATCAAACACACACAGTACTTATATCATCGTGTAATCTTAGACAAGCTTATAAATACATACATGCAATGACCTTTGAATTATCAAACATTTCTGGACAAACACCAAGCGCCAAACAGATGATTGTTGTGTTTTCAATCTAAATTTCAAAATGGCTGCCATTACCTAAATAGTAAAACGTTCAAAGGCTTAAACATTCTCTAAAAAATAACCCTACCTTAGGGATCATTAAAGGGTCGCATGTAATTATTTTATAGACAATGATACTATCGTTTTAAATACAATTAATATTTTTAACATTTTCGTAGAAGCATGATTGGGTCAAAGATCCTCAGAGTTATAATGATCTGGTTTAATAATCGGGAATAAGAAGGACCCAAACAGTTAAAGATATATATTTTCAAATTTCATGAAACAGTCAGATTTGTTCTTATTTGAAAGTATAGAGAAAAGAAAAATTATCTATACATGTAATGTAATGGGACTGATTTTTACGTAGGAATACTATAGGAATCCGATTTTTTTTCTTATCGATTTTTGCAAGAATTTAACTCAACTTAATATTCAAAGTATTTGTTCAAGCAAAAACAGCAAAAAGAAAGAAAAAACGTGTATATATTTTTATATTCATAATAAAATTGTATCATATTTTATACAGGATGCTTCAGACTTCTTTCTAACAATGCCAGCAATTCCATCATTGCCACTGGTAAAGGCATCAGACACAGCGACACAGACATCTGTCACTTTCTCGATACAGGTAACAGATTGTGCATTGTCAATGTGTTATCTCATCTGAACCAAGCTCTACTTACATATTACAACCGTCAGAAGATATAATTTGCTAGCATGTGTCAATCTATCAGTCTCTGGGAACACTGACGCTTGCTGGTTCGGAAAACTAAAAAAAAAAAATAAACCGGAAATTCCCTTTAACTTGTTGTTTACATATTTGTTAACATCTAATTAGCTTAATAAGCTAAAATATTTCTTTTTGTCCACTTAACAATGCCTGACCATACACAAATACATAAAAACGGTGCTGATGATATGATGGGACGGTCAAAACAAAATAAGGAATTAACCAGAAGAAAGCGGGGTAGTAATGTAATGGATAAAGTATTGGCCGCTCACGCCAGAGGGTGCGAGTTCAATCCCCCGATCGACCCGATGCCTCTCATAAAACAACACTCAGTACTGGTTCTACTCAGGAAGTGGACTCGAGAGCGGTTCAAAAGCTAAAAAATATTAATATAAACTAAACTGAAACAAAACAACAAGAACCAAGATGAATTAGTATTGCTTTAATGAAATAATTACCATATTTGACACATTCCATATATATGTTATGGATACCTTTAATACAAATTATATTTATATTTAATTTACTGCTGTTCATTTAATGAGTACAATTTTCTTCGACGAGCGATAGTATCCAACGTCTGGTATGAATATAATATTTTGGAAGTTTACACTGGACATAAGATATTCTCTCGGATGAAACACGACCGCTACTTTTCTCATTATATTTTGGAAGAGCAGAAGTTGACTAACAATAAAGTGTTAGTTTCATTTCTCTAATATGGTCTTTCTGTGAATGACAAGCATGCAGACTTGTTCATTTACTTTAGAATACAGAACAAAAAAACGTTGTCATAATGGTTATAAGTATATTGTCCAAGTTGAATACCCACAAGTCTATAGATCTAAATTGGTGAAATTTATAAAAGCTGATTTTGCTAAAATGGGAACATGGTTACACAATGGCGGTTGACATTTTTTGTTTGTTATCTGTATTCCAAAAGTGACAATGATACTAACAATAGTGAAACAAGTCTTTGTCAGGACTTAATATTCTACAGTTGCTGTTATAACTACTACTGGACAAAAGTAATGAGATGATACTCGCATTGAAATATAGATCAAATCTCACTGCTAAAATCGATACAGCTATAATATATTGCTTTTATATTATTTTATGTTCAAATAAGGGTAGGAGAACCACATTTGTTCCTACTTGTTAAACTGAAATAGTATGTGTATACGCAGTTAACCTGTAATATATTTATATAATGATTACTTTCCATATCACTACAATTAAACTGTAACATACTTATATAATAATTACTGTTCCAGATCACTAAAATTTACCTGTAACATACTTATACTTATATGATAATTACTGTTCCAGATAACTCTACAACTAAACTGTTACATAGTTAAACAATAATTACTGTTCCAGATAACTCTACAATTAACCTGTAACATACTTATACAATAATAACTGTTCCAGATCACTACAATTAACCTGTTACATACTTAAACAATAAAAATTGTTCCAGATCACTACAATTAACTGTAACATACTTAAACAATAATTTCTGTTCAAGATCACTAAAATTAACCTGTAACATATTTATACAATAATAACTGTTTAAGATCACTACAATTAACCTGTAACATACTTATACAATAATTACTGTTCCAGATCACTACAGTTAACCTGTAACTTACTAATATAATAATTACTGTTCTAGATCACTATTAACCTGCAACATACTTATACAATAATTACTGTTCCAGATCACTACAATTAACCTGTCGCATACTTATATAATAATTACTATTCCAGATCACTACAATTAACCTGTAATGTACTTATACAAAAATTACTGTTCCAGACCACTACAATTAACCTGTAGCATTCTTATACAATAATTACTGTTCCAGATCACTAAAATTAACCTGCAGCATACTCATATAATAATTGCTGTTCCAGATCACTACAATTAACCTGTAGCATACTTATATAATAATTACTGTTTCAAATCACTAAAATTCACCTGTAACATACTTATATAATAATTACTGCTCTAAATCACTACAATTGACCTGTAATGCACTTATATAATAATTACTGTTCCTGATCACTACAATTAACCTGTGGCATACTTATATAATAATGACTGTTCCAGATCACTACAATTAACCTGTAGCATACTCATATAATAATTACTGTTCCAGATCACTACAATTAACCTGTAATTGACGAATATAATAATTACTGTTCCAGATCACTACAATTAACCTGTAGCATACTTATACAATTATCATTGTTCCAGATCACTACAATTAACCTGTAGCATACTTATATAATAATTACTGTTCCAGATCACTACAATTTACCTGTAGCATACTTATATAATAATTACTGTTCCAGATCACTACAAATAACCTGTAATGCACTTATATAATAATTACTGTTCCTGATCACAAAAATTAACCTGTAGCATACTTATATAATAATTACGGTTCCAGATCACTACAATTAACATGTAGCATATTTATATAACAATTACTGTTTCAAATCACTAAAATTCACCTGTAACATTTTTATATAATAATTACTGTTTTAGATCACTACAATTAACCTGTAGCATACTTATTTAATAATTACTGTCCCAGATCGCTACAATTAACCTGTATTATACCAATATAATAATTACTGTTCCAGATCACTATAATTAATCTGTAATGTTCTTCTATAATATTATTGTTCCAGATCACTACAAATGAAAGATTGAAGAACTACCCTGTAATAATTAAATATGGGTTTAAAGGACAAGGTGAAGATTCAAGTGTAGTGCTGAATGATGACTACAACAATAACGGTATAGTACTTCTACATGCCTTATAATGCACAACATACATATGTATTGCGTAAAAGTCATGTTCTCGTACCAAACAGACGAGAGGTTGTGTCACATCCAAGAACAGCATGACATTGTATGAACAATATATGTTTGCATACTTTTTTCCCTAATTTAATCTTTGTGAGGTTTGTGCTTTAATCCTTAAAATTGAATTTCATTTTCATCTTGGTTCAGGTTTAAAAAAATATTCTACGAGTCCATGTTGACGTAATAAATTAAGAACAATATCCGTATCATTAACGTTAATGACCATTGACTAAATTAATGCATGTTTCCACAAATGTATTCACTATTAAGACAGCTGTATCTCTTACTGCTTGTCGTGATTTAATATCACTTGCATCTAATGCACCCGTTAGCATGTTTATAAAGTCGTACTTAATTTTTTTGTAAGCAAGGAACGTATCTTTTTGTGTTTATTGTCAGTTCACCTGCGAAGGTTGTATTTCACGCATGCCCAGCTTTGTAGTATATTTCGTAGATGATTCCTCTGAATATGCAATCAAATACAACCACCGGTATCTCTCTATACAATATAGCACACATACACGTCTTATAAAAGAAGGTATCCAGGTATATGTATAACATCTTGGCCATGGAAGTTGCTGTGTTAAAAATCCTCCGTCAATGACATACTGAACATATGTCGGCATAGTCTGCGGTTCTACAGCAACAGCTACACGTTTAGCTAACTTGTTTTTTTTCTGCCCCAAGCGAACAATCTGAGTCGAAGAGAGCCGAGGTAGGTACATAATTGATAAGTGAACAATGAAGATACACGTAGCTCCTCTCTGGTCAACATAACCACAGCAGCAGAAATCCACCGTTGAAAACATAGCTGAAGATCGACTTAAAATTGATCTCAACCGCAACTTTAAAAATCAGTGTATCATCCTGTTGTTTTATTTTCAAAAGAATACTCATTTACATCCTGTTCTTCCATGGATTTAATAATATCACTACCAGCATCCCTGGAGTTATCAATATTATCACTTTCATCTTCTTTAACGTCAATACTACCTTGCGATGGATCGCTGTGAACAGATTTCGTGATTTGGCAATTTGTTTCATTCTGTAACTGTCTTGCTTTGCTCTTCCTTTTGTGCTGCTCACATGATCTAAACATAGCTTTTGCATATCCTGATTTACCTCCGTACATGTCGGTGTAGATAACAGGCTAACTGTTTTTTGTATTTCAGTCATACTATTCCCCTACTAATAAAATCAACGGTTATTCCAGTACCTTAATTAACGTTTGCTCTATGACCAAACTATCGAAAGTTCAGCCCAGTATAACCGCTCCTTCCAACAGCAAGATACCTTGGTTGGAGAAACTTTAATACATTTTGATGTTCTTCATTCCATAGTCACATATTGTACAAGTACATTATTGTACAAGTACATAATTATACAATTATTTCGAATAAGGTGTTTGCCTTGATGCAGCAAATTAGGGAAACATTTCTGAAAAAATTCTTTTAATATCCCTGATGTCTGAGTTTGGTGTTCAACGTCTCAAAAAGTTCAAACATCTCTAAGAATTGCATCCATAACAGTGTCGTTCTTCTACTAACCATCGTTTTCGTATAGACATCTGGTTTCTTGTTTAGCAAATGATTTAGGTATTAGGTTGCAACTTTTATACCAGTGAGTGTCTCACATTCAGTTAATAAGAACCTCCACAGTGTGTTTTTCCACAGAATATTCAAATAGGCGTTCATTGGGGACAATGTCTCGTACATTACCCAAGTTGAGTATCTCCTTCAAATTCAACAGTTGCATTATAAGCCTTTGATTACATAATACTGCTAAGAACTTTTTCTTTTCGAGTGTGTGCCCTTAATCCTCTTAACATAGCTTTTCAGTAAAATATGCCCTACAGTTATATCGGCATAGATGATCTCAAAAAACTCTTGTAGCCCCCAACCTCCAATCAGACGACCAATGTTCCCTAAGAAGCTCATTTCAATTTTAAAAGTGATGTCCTCCCAATCCTAGTACGATATACTATTCAATGGCTCATTCTATGTTATTTCTAATTTATTCTTCCATAAAGGCTGGTCAGAAAGAAGTATAAACGTAACATATAACCTGCTCGTTTACAAGCTTTATCTTTTAAATAATATGAGTTTCACGATAATCACCGGCATGTGTCATATGCGATTTCAGTTACCACAATATTTTTTGTTAATCAAATAACACGCGAATGATTTCTTATTTGGCAAACTTATCTTTCACAACTCAAAGGCAACTGATTTATTATACACAGAATGTAAGTTGTATGTAACCTTAAATTTGTTGTGATGTTTTGATCCCGCAAACGAATTGCCGTTTTAAGTAAGATTTCAAGTATATTTCAAGTTACAGCAAGGAATTATATAGAGAAGAAATGACAGCTGATTGTGAACGCTCGCGTATTCATACAGAATCTCGAAAAATCTCGTTTTCAATTATCTTAACTTCCATTCATCTCAGGAACACAAATAAAAGTTCTTACATTACAGAATAAAATTCTCATCAAAACAATACCATTCCCAGCAATTTGTATTTAAAGTTGTTTAAATACTCCAGATTACAAAATTTGTATACTGCAACTAAAAGAACAACATATTACGAGAAACCTCAATATTTTTAAATCAAGATCATTTTGCGTGATTGAAATATTTTAAAACATCTAAAATTACATACAACTTACATTTTACAAGAAATCGGTTGCCTGTAAATTATGAATGATTTATTTGCCAAATATTTAATTCTTTATGTGCTACTTTATCGACATTCAGTCAGGAGATATAAGTTTCCTATCATTTTAAGTCCTTGATTACAGTATACACATTTTGAAATCATAAGCGCTTCAACTTGAAACATAAATTACTGGGAAAAGTCTCGTTTTTCAGAGAATTTCATTATAAAAATAAATTGTTGGTTTGTGGTCCTGAGATGAATAGAAGTAAAAATAATTTCTCGAGATTTTGCATAAAAATCGTTGAGAGTATCTTACCTTCAGTCAGTTGCTTTTACCAAGACAAATCATGCTCGAGAGATCCCTGAGTAGAACAAATACTAAGCGTATGCGGAAATAGTATATTGCTCAAGGACGCCATACATAGGCGTGGCAGAGGATCAAATCCAAGGTCCTCCGAGCATGGGTTCGATACTCTACCACTAGAGAACGCGCTCCACGCGCCGTTATTTGTTTAGCTTCGGTATTTTATCGATAGCTGGATAAAGATATATGGGCGGGGCTTTTGAATTTCTTGTTAGCTTTCTATCCTAAAGTTAAAAATGTGTTCGACTAAAGATGTTTACGCAATGACTTCCTGTCACAACAAAATGAAGATTGCTATTGTTCTTGGGGGTCATTAGGTCAAAGAATAAGAATCCGTCATGAGTAACCATGTGAGATAGAAAAAATCTCACCCAATGGGTCAAAATTACCTGCAGGGACGAGGTGCTGCCGAGCTCCTTGCATGTAAATTTGACCCAAAGGGTGAGATTTTTCTATCTCACATGAATGAACTCATGGTGGAATTTTTCTCTCCCATTCTTCCCAGTCAAATGATTGACCCTCGATAAGTGCCGTCTTCACTAAAAATTCTATTTTTAAATGCGTGGCTAACGTCCAAAATTCGACATATATATGAAGATATCGACCTTTTAAAGTACATTCTATAAGGATGTACCAGACCTGGTAATCTCTCCGCACATTGTTTAATAATTCACTTTAAATATATATTTTCCCTGACCCCAATTTCGTTAGTAGGCACAACGTCATAAATATATACGTTGACGTCATTATTATGACGAAGCGCCTCTCTTTTTACGGTTTCCTACAACAAAATCAAGTTTTAAAATATTTCCGTGAAAATACAAATATATATGATTATGATTCGTGAATAAGAACATAGATTACAAAAAATAATTTAGTTCCGGATTTCCGTCAGGTTATGTGAGAAAGCTGCCACATGACATGGAAGATAAAGTTTTCTTCCATAGCGTAAACCCGTATCTTCCATGAGCAGAAATGACTTCTTACTACATTAAAACCAATAAACTTTAAGTTTTTTGTGTTTTATTTTCTGGGTTGGGGAGGGAAGAAATATATCGGATGAATGCATAAAGCAAATTTGTTTAGAAAAATAATGTATAAGTGTCAAATGTTTTAGAAAAATAATCAGACATTTATATAAATGATCTCACTTTGTTTTCATTTAATCATTAATATGGTTTCCACATCCACATATATCTATCTAAGGCAGAATAAAACAGTAGTCTTTTACCATTAACAGTCGTTAAATGACACGGGCTAAATTGCTCATACATGTATACAACACACATGTTGACCTTCTTACGATTTCCGTTTTTAAAACAGTAATATTCATAAAATGCAGATGCAATTCATTCTATGAATTATCAAATGTTTTATCATTGATAACAGTTACCGTGTACACGTGTAGTAAGATGGCAAGTGACTGTAGTCGATGTAATGCATTAAACAAGACCAGGTACAACTGTAAATGGTGTGGTGGGGCTCCAGCTGTATGTGACCATTACGAGTCAGAATGTACACTTACTACCACATGCCCAGCCCCAGTTGTTACTAAGGTTTGTGGGATTGTTTTACAAATGATAAATACATCACTGACCGGAAGAAGCGTGGCTATAGGTAATGCATTATGTGATATACAATAATTCATAGTAGCATAGGCTATGGATCTGAGTGTGTTCATCCGTCACCATCTTAGATCTCGTTGTATGGTTGATTTGTGGAATCAGGTGAGACTTAAAAAACATTTTGGCATAACGTAAATATGCTCATAATAACTACTACGGCGTCTCTGTTGTTTTTAGTTTTTAAGAAAAATATGTAACATATACATAAGTCCACCGGACGTGACGTCTTAAAATATAGTGACACCTATTTTATGTCACTGCATATAGTTCTCCGAGATGTGCGTTAACAAATCTATAACACGTTTTACCATTTCCGGTACAGACCTTTTATACGGTTATACACGTGTTACTTTTTCCGACACTGATATGTTATATTTCAAATCATGTTCCAAAATGAGCGATGATAATTATATTTGCATGTTTTTTTCCTTTTTCTTAAACTACCGTTTTTATTACAGATTGTACCCCGTGATGGTCCCATGCAAGGTCATACACGTGTCACTATTTCTGGTACTGACCTTGGATCATCACTGTCAAATATCAGTTCCGTGACACTGGCGGGTGTTGCGTGTGATGTTACAGCAGTTGTTGCAGATCGAGATAGTACGGATTTCGATACAATGGTAACAAAAGAGTGAGTGATAACTTCAGAATTTGGAATCAACAATTGAATTAGTAATATACTTGATATTTTGTTTTAAAAGAGTCAGTCAGTCAAAAATGTGTTGAAAGATATTTATATATATTTATATCTCTGATGATGATATAGTCTTTGTAAATTAGGAAAACAAGCTCTAATCTAATCTACTCGTAGATGTTAGTATTTCATGCTCAAAATTATAATTTCGTTTATTTAGCATTATATAAATAACCATGTCAAAATTTTATTTACACTGGTTGTTTAACAAAAATAAAAAAGTAACAATATTCCCATTTATGTTGCCTTTAAGTGTGATGAAATGTCTCTTTAATAATAAACCATGACTACACAAACAGGTAACAGTCTTTATTCTTATCAACTTTTCCAAACTTAATGCACACACATATTTCAGAACACATTGTACATCAGGAGCCCAAAGCACCCTGTCTGCTGCTGGTGTCCCAGGGGATGTTATAGTCATCAGTGCTGGGAAACAATCTCCTTCATTAGGCAGTATTAAGTTTACTTATCAGGTAGATTGTTTTATATGAATAAATTGGGATCTTCTGTGTTCCACCCAGTTCAATGTAATTTTTATTGCATTTATCTATCAGGACCCAGTTGTTCTAAACACTATTAGCTTAATCTTGCATTGAATTGAAATTTCAAATCAGGATATTTGAGATTAAATACATTTAATGTAAATATGTTCGTGACAATCTTAAAACAATGCCACTGTATTTCTAAAACTCTTTTTGAAAACGTTGAAAACGTCTTTAAAATTCAAAGATATTGAACAGACTAACTTCAACATAACGGAATGTTCAGCTTACATAAGTTTGAACTCTTCAAGTTAATAGTTTGGGATAATAAATGTGTTCAGCTATTTCAAACTGTGACAGTTTACTGTAATTTACACATGAATAATTGTATCCATAAATAATACGTTATTGTTGCAGGTTAGTTACTGGGGTTCTTTTTGGGGTGTTACCAAGAACAGAAACACTGTTATAATATGTATACATATGAATATTAATTACAAGTTTATGAATATGTAATTCATAATTACAATGGGCATATACACGATGGACACGAAATCTGTCACAGACTCAAAGTGTTGTCAAACAAACTCAGAGTTCGACCTTGACCTTTAAGGTACAGGTGTGAGTTTTACGCGCAACATGTCGTCATATCATGTTGACAGATCGAGCCAAGTCGTTTTAAAATGCATCTATAGGTGAAAAAGTTACACACCAGACATGAAATCTCAAACAGACTAAAAGTGTTGTCAAACAAAGTTAAAGTTTGACCTTGAAATTTGAAGTGGGAGTCTGGGTATTACGCGCTGACATTTCGTCATGTTATGTTGATCATTTGTAGCAAGCATTTATAAAATATATCCTTGTATGACAACGATACGGGCCGGACACGAAATACCGGACGGACGCACACTATTAACATATTACTAACATATTACTTTATGCTGCCCCCTTCCCCATTGTTTTTAGTATGTGTGGAGGGAGGGGGCATGATAATCTTAAAACAAGTGGGACGTTTAGAATTTTGAAATTTAAATTTTAATTGCCCATCAATTGTTCAAGGTAATTTTGTACTGCTTTATAATGGTTCGTTATCACATTTAAAGACACTATACTGTTACAAAAAGCACTTTTTTGGATAAAATAAAAACTCATTAAATATCAGTTATACCTTTTAAAATTCGGACAGAAAAATAAACATAACTTTAATGTCACATATGACATATGTATGGTGTGCATATGCAACACAAGATCAGTGTGAACGGAAATAACAAAGCCGTTTTTAAGTCTATTATGTTTAAACTATATTACAGTCATGAAAGAAACATTACAAAACGCTCTGTTTATGGCGGCCTAAATAAAATACTTTGCAACGAAGTAGAGTACAATTGGTTTTATATGTATGCTATTCTGTACACCATTTTTTCGGTGTTGTAAATAACAGTTGAAACACTATCGGATGCGCTGGAAATATTTAAGATGTACACTTAATTCTGACTTTCTTCTGAAATAAGATTTTTTAAAATATTAAATGATGTCAAACATTAGCATGTTCACTTCATTTTCTTACAGATAATGACTATCACAGACATGCGTCCAAACAAAGGTCCTATTGCAGGAGGAACCAGGGTAACAATCTATGGTGAACACCTCGGTGTGGGAAACAGAGAACTAATCGTTCTGTTTGGCTTAACGGCTATAAACGATGTTGTAGTATTACCTAAAATTGATCTGGATGCCGTTGTAACAGGGTGAATATTTTGTATTATTGATTTGAAAATCCAGTGATTCAGAATATACAAGCGTGTAATTAGTAACTTTATTTTTTATTTATCCAGCGTTTCAGTATTTAAATAAATATGTTAAATGGTAAATGTGAAACATCTTGTTACGTATCGCCAGTACAGATTGACACAAACGGAAACATATACCTAGTTTACACATACACCAGTCTACATTGTGCTACCACTAGGTGGCGCTTACACACTGGCATATGTTTAAATGCAGGTACCCTGAGATTCATTTTCGTTAGAACTATTTTGTTTCGAAATTTTCCCGTAACACGTCAGGAGTACCGCAATGAAGTCTTTTTCCCCTGAAACATGAGTCGAACTCCCATGTTGTTCTTATTTAAGTTGTCTAGTGAAGCCAAGGAATAGTTCTGTGTCTTTCAGAAAAATTGTCATGGTCAGTACTGTTTTCATTCGAATTATTCAAAGTACTAAAACCTTGGCAATCAAATAAAATAATAAAGTTTGTTTAAGATATAGCCCCAAAAATTATGTAAGCATACTAACTAACAGTAATTTAGTAGAGGTTACTATTTACAAGCCGTTGTTTGTTGCGTGGGTACAACAAAATACATAAGACAGAATAATATTAACTAACTTTTATTTAGACTGTTAAACATCATAATTCACAGTACGATCTCCAAGATAGCAGCTATATGTAAATATTTCAAAGAAAGTTCAATTTCTAAGTTAAATATTATATTTCAAAGACAGTTCGATCTCTCAAATGATCAACGTATATATATATATAATCAATATCCAAGATTATATTACTGTTTATATTTAAACAATCTCAGAGATTATATAAATGTGTAAATTTTTAAAAGAAAAAATTCTGTCTTTAAATTAAATCATTAATTTTTAAAAAGAATCACTCTTCAAAGTCAAGCATCTATTTAAAAATCTAGATCCAAAGTAAAGTATGTATTTCAAAGAAAGTTCAATATCCAAGTTGAATTGAGAATATACATAAAAACCATTCTCAAAGATGACCTAGATGTATATATTTTAAAAAAAAGATTCAATCTTATATATTTAAAGAGTTCAATCCCCAAGTATTTATATTGTACATATTGTGAAAAATGTTCAATAGCCAAGTTAAATTATATATTCAAAAAATGATTATTTTCTAAAATAATGTAGATGTACTTATAAATCTACATGAAAAAGTCCACTCATTATGTCCGAGCCGACGTATAAATTTTAAATACAAAATTGAATATCCAAGTTGAATAAATATATATTTAAAAAAAAGCTAATTCTTCAAGATGACATGTTTTTAAAAAGTTCAAACAATATATTTTCTTTTTCTTTCAATCTCCAAGTTAATTGACTGATTGAATATTAAGAATCATTTTTATGCTATCGAGGGGTAACATGCGATCACTTTACCTAACCAATGTTTTTTTTTTATCCTGGAAGGTAAACACCCCATCTTTGCAAGTATCTGATAACTTTCCCACTTGAATCAGCAGTGAGAGACACATTATAATGAGACATAATGCCGTATATCAATCGTCACAGAGACTATTGCCGGGCGGGGATTCGTACTTGACCCCTGTATTGATATTTAGACGCTCTACCGACTGAGCTAGTCGGGCCCGACTTCTCCAAGTTAAACTTCAACGAAAGTTTAATTTTGACACTCAATAAACCGTTAGCTCAGATTCAATATACATTCTACATGTATAAATGTATGAATTAATTAAAAAAATCAAATTTCCTAGACTAAGTTAAATTATGAAAACTATATTAAAATAACAAACAGCGGTTGTTAGATTATGGCAAAGATATAAATGCACATATGGACACATATTTTTTGTTTTTCTGGAAGCTCATTCAATTCCATAGGATAGTCGTTTAAGGAATAATGTAAGAAAAAACAGTAATGCTAGTGAAATGAACAAAAAAACATTGTTTTGGAAATAGGGATCGCCACGGCGACTATCCGCGGCTGTTTATACTGTATCTAGTACGTCACAGAGGCTGTTGTATGGTTTAATGTATACTTATGAATATAAATCGATATTGAAAAACTTAACCCACTGGATTTATTAGATAATTGTTAAATGAACGGGTACGTATAACAAAGTGTACTCATACACAAACGAATACATATAACCAAGTTGACACATATACATACATATACGTATAACCAAGGTTACACATACATAAACGAATTGTACGTATAACCAAGTTTACACATACATAAATAGATACGTACAACCCAGTTTATATATTCACAAGCTGATACATATAACTAAGTATACACATTCAGAAACGAATATATATAACCAGGTCTACACAAACTAGAACATATACGTTTTGCAAAGTATAAAATACACAAACGAATACAAATAACCACATAAACAAACATATACGCATAACCAAGTTTACACATTCATAAACGGATACGTATAACAAAGTTTACATATTGACAAGTGGGTACGTATAACAAATATTACACATTCACAAACGGATACATATATCAAAGTTTACACATTCACAAACGGAAACATATATCAAAGTTTACACATTCACAAACGGATATTTATTACAAAGTTTACACATTCACACACGGACATTTATAACCAAGTTTTCACATGCACAATCGGATACATATATCAAAGTTTACACATTCACAAACGGATATTTATAACCAAGTTTACACATTTACAAACGGATACATATATCAAAGTTTACACATTCACAAACGGATATTTACAACCAAGTTTACTCATTCACACACGGATACGTAAAACCAAGATTACATATTTATTTGAGACAACAAACCCTATAGAATTAAAAAAAATAACGATATTTCAAAATTATGCAAAAGGAGGATTATTAAAAATGATTGATTTAATCAAATTTTTTCATTCTCTTAAAGCAAACTGGATAAAACACTTACTCGATGAAAATAACGGGCCATGGAAACATATATTTATATATTCATCAACCAGAAACAAATTGGTGGCACATTACTATTCGAGTGTAATCTAAAATTTGAAGATATACAAAAACTATTTCCGAAATATTCATTCAAAATATATTTGTTTCATGGGGAAAATAAATGAAGCAAATGATAGAAAAATGGTTAGAAAGTCAGTTAAATGGAATAACTCTGGAATAAATGTGAGTAATAAAACTTTGTTGATAAAAAATAGTTTGACTAAGGAATTAAGTATTTTTAACATATATTTGACTACAGAGTTAAACAATTATATTCCTTTGATTTTTTCTCATTTCTCTATGATATTCCAAGAACTGACTTTCTCAAATATATATCCTTAATCTCAAATATACCAAGCAAATTGAAAACCAAACTTAGCAACGAACAAATAAATGTTATAAACACAAACGACATAATAAATAAATTAAAACAAACAAAACATGTGAATACACTACTATACAACCATCTGCTTTAATAAAAAACATGATGATATTATCCAGCAACAAAAAGGGACGGAACTCTTTGTAAATGAAACATTAAAATGGAGTGAAATATTCTATATGCCTATAGTTTCAACAACTCATACAAAATTAGGAAACTTCTAATACAAATATATTCTTAGAATTGTAGCAACAAACACTTATCTCTTTAAATATAAAAAGGTGAGTTCAAACTTATGTGATTTTTGTAACATGGACATAGAGACAGTAAATCATTTATTCTTGGAATGCCCTATTACACAACACTTTTGGTCAAACTTAAAAATGTTACTAACTAATATGAACACTACCATAAAACTCGATTTAAAAAATATTACCTTCGGTATTCTTGGAAAACATAAAATCAAAAATGCCTTCAACTTCATTATTATTTGTGCAAAATATGATATATATACAAACAAATGTAAGAAAACCATTCCAAGCTGGGACAGCTATCAATTTTACATGTACCTTTAAAATCAAATTGAAATTAAAGAAGAAATAGCTTTGAAATACGATAAATTTCACTATTTTACAAATAAATGGAGATTTTTTGTCCTTAACAACTGATTCGTTACGAAAAAAAAACAAACTAACTTAAACATTCAACTATACGCGCATGTCTGCTACGACTTTCTTTTCTATTCTCCTTACTAATCTATCATCTTATTTTACTTCAAAATTTTATCGTTCATATATTAAATAGAAAAAAATACACTTCTTATAGACAAGAAAATATGTATTGTTTGAGATTGAAAAAATATTATTTACTATTCTCTATTTGCTTTAAAAAACAAATAAAATATAGATATACATGAGTGTGTGTATATATATAGAAGTTGAAATATGTATATTGTGTTATGCTGTGTTATGTAAATAAATATATATGTGTGTAATATTACATTATTTGCTCTCTGTAATATATGACTGAATAAAATATATTTAACTGAAAAAAAAGAAGATTACATGTTCACAAGCGAATACGTACAACCAAGTTTAAATATTCACAAATGGATACGTAAAATCAAGTTTTAATATTCACAAGTGGATTCGTATAACCAAGGTTACATATTCACAAGCGGATAACGTATAACCAAGGTTACATATTCACAAGTGGATACGTATAACCATGGTTACATATTTACAATTGGATACATATAACCCAGTGTAGAGATACATCAACGGATACGTATAACCAAGTTTACACATTGACAAGCAGATACGCATAAACAAATTTACACATTCATCAATTGATACGTAAAACCATGTTTAAACATTCATAAACGAATACGTTAACCAAGTTTGCACATTCATAAACGAATACGTATAACCAAATTAACATATTCACGAGCGTATACGTATAACTAAGTTAACACATTCACAAGCGGATGTGTTATACCAAGTTTACACATTCATAAACAAATACGTATTACCAAGTTTACACATTCATTAACGGATACGTATGACCAAATTGACACATAACCAGACGGATACGTATTACCAAGTGTACACATATACAAACTTATACGAATAACTAAGTTGACACAGCCACAAACAGATATGTATAACCAAGTTTACACGTTCATTAATGGATACGTATAACCAAGGTTACACATAACCAAACGGATACGTATAACAAGTTGACACAGCCACAAACAAATACGTTTTATAACCCAGTTTACATATAAACGGAAACGTTCGGCCCAGCTTTCACATATATAAACGGATGTGTATAATAAAGGTGCATACGTATATTTTATATATTTGTGAGTTTTTGTTGACCATTAAATAAATTAACTTTTTTTCAGGCTGTATTTCACCGTGCAGTTGATAGTACCAAGTGGTTTGCTACTTAATGTAACAAACGTGAAATTACTTTTGCCAAATGTTCTCCCTGTTGCAGAGAAATCTCTGAATTTCACTCTGCTGCCAAATCCAATGTTTGACTCAATTCCACCAAAGAAGGGATTTCTTAGGTGAGGTCAGACGGTAGATGTTGTACATTGTTTTCATTCTATATGCTTTGAATCATATATTTGTCATAATGATTGATAGTATAATGTTATTAATCAAGTGAATGTATATTGGCTTACTTTGATATTGGGCTGAGGACTGTCGTATTGGCACGACGCCGTAGGGCGAAGGTCAATTTAATAGTCAGAGAGACTCAGTATCAAAGTCAATATGAATTCATTCCAATTAATGACATTTTCATTAATTAACTATTAAATTCCATTTCAGTGTCTGCTTTAACGGTACTGTGTAAGAAATGTACCTTCGTGTAAATTACACGAACACAAAACAAAAAAGTAACGAAAATTATATTAAAAAACGTTGACATTTACTTAGAGTCGCACGAAGTTTTCAAAATAGCGTTGCGATAAAGTATTAATTGACTTAATTGTATTGGCCTTGTTATAGACGAAAACTATGCCGTTATATGACTCGGGCTCGGCCAATACGAACAGATCTCTGCCAAATACGAAACAACTTTTGTACCCTACTGTTTTTCATTAACTTACATAAATAAAAGTATTGGAAACTGACACTGTTATTGGCCTTTGGCCAATATGGCAATACATGTACTTGTACCAATAAATGGGTTTTCGTTCTGGCCGAGCATCTTAACGAATCAATACACTCGGTTTTTGTTTTGGCCTTGTTTGGTCGTATTAGCTGGGTTTCTGTTCTTTACCATATGAACGCTGCAATTCACTCTTATGACATCCAACACGTAATAGTTAATTAATAAACACAGCTATGAATGTATTCTTTCATAGAATATCAAGAAAGAAATTAATATTATAACAATCGAAATATGTCACATTTCTCTCATGAACCCGTTTATTCATTCAGAACCAATCTAAGTGCGTGTATATTCGGTTATTGATATGCAATTCATTTTGTTTATCCATGTAAAGTAGTAAAAACCATTTCATCATTCAATGCAAATATACAATTAACTACCCATATGTATTTGAAGTTTTAAGTGCTATACAACATAATGTTACTAATTTTATTATATTTGTATTATGTTTTTACAAATACTGTTAAGATACAAATTGCAGAAAGAAAACAGTAGTTTCATTTGTTAACAACCGTAATATTTTTGAAAGTGTATGTGCTGTCATTATCAAATACTACAAATATCAACAACAAGAGTCCCAATTGGGCATGTAGCGTTGAGTGACCTTGACATTGGCCCCATTCACCCCAAAACATGATAATGTACCATGTTGGTTTGTTGTTATTTACAGTGGGGGAACACTGATTACATTAACAGGACGTAGACTCGACAATGCTAACCTTGCTTCCATAAGAACCGAATATGGCGGAGTGTATACTGTGAGTTTAATATAACATATTTCTCAAATACTAATTTTTCATAATTTTGACAAATATAAAATGCTGGAGAATCACAATGACAAACGCCATATTTTTACACCAATATATCAAGTTTTATTAGTGGGGGAAAACCTCAGTTTCAATCTGAGTAGAAACACCACTTTTTCCCGAAGTGACTTGCAAACTTCTCACGTAAGGTTTCTAGACCGAGGTTGGCTCTAACGATGAGTGACAATAGTCATTAGACGACAAAGCGTTTGATAACCATAGTGATCTTATGACTCTTTACCTCTCACTACTGAGATCGTGCGTTCGAGATCACCCCGATCAAAAAAACGTTCATGCCAGAAGGCTTGCAAGTCTATATACTTACTTCTACTCGGATACATTGTGTATTGGGGGTACATTTTCTTTACCTCTAATAAACAAACTCAATAAAATATAGTCTGTCATTTTGTTTTAATGGCTTCGTTCTGTACTTCCAAGATGTCTTGTGTCAGATCATTATTAGATATCATTTAGATAAACCCAACATCAATGCTTCACTTTGTATTATAAAAAATAATTGATATTCAACCATTTGCTATCAAAATCATGCACAATTTTTACTGTTTTAAACCTTTTTTATATAACATCTGAAATTCGCCTTTTTAAGCACTATAATTACCAGTACAATGTAATATTCAGTCGCATACTAGGACTTGGAACTAGGAACCAACTGTTCATCTGGTAACATACATAAACTAAGGTGGTGCCAGTTGATTCTTTCTATATATCACATGTTGTATGTAGGTGATATCTACTGTCAGTTATAATTACAGATAGAGATGTGCACAATAATGTCTGCTACAGAAACAATTTGTTCAATACCTGAGGCTCCAGACAACGTATCAGAACTAGATAGCGACTGTTCATGTGTATCTACAGTGGCGACGGTGGCGTTAGATGGAGTAACGGCAAAATTTACTATAACATACACGTACAATCCAAATATTACAATATTCAAAAACGATGAAAATAGCAATTTGATCGAATTTGACCCTAGTGAAGCCAAACTCACAATAGCAGTCAGTATTTCAATATCATATACTGAACAGCTAACCCGCCACTTTTTATATTTCCTATATCTTCAAAATATTGAGTATCGTTATAAAAATGTGTATATGACAATAATTGTTAAATTTGATATAACAAACTTGGCCATTGTTATCCTAGCAAATAGTATTTCTAATTCAAGTCAAAATCTCAAAGAAATTGCTTTTAAACTTTTTGGGAACGAGCTAGGTACATAAAATAATGGGTGGCGGTTTAGCTGTTCCGTTCAGTATGTTACACACATTTTAAAATATGAAACTAGTGCATAATTTTTGCTATTGATGTGCGTTGTTAATTGTATCAATTTGTCAAACAATATATTAATCAGCTTCTTTTCATGTTCACTTAAAACACAAAGGATTATTCATGAAATTAAAAAAATATAAATAAGTATTTATATAAATTAACTTTTTTTAATTTTTTAATTGACATACAAAAAAATACAAATTAATACCACATACTTTTATATGTATGCCGACTGTTAAACATCGGCCCGTACTTTGACCCATTTCTCTAATATCTTGGAATCCTGGAGCATATTTCGTGCTAGGGGATATGAGGGGTGTTGCATATTTCATAACACCTCATGAACAGAATCAACAAAACTGAATCTGCTTTTTTCTGATGCCGCGTTTCCAAGATATATTTTTATCAGATAGTATTTCACAAACGCGGTGAAAAAAATCTATATGTATTTTTTTGTTAAATTGTTGTCATGCTATATATGAACTTACATTATAATTGTGTATTGTGAATAATTACAGTCATTACATTATAATTAATCATAATTATGCATTGTGAGCCATAACAGCCATTACATTATAATTATATATAATTGTGCATTGTGAGCCATTACAGCCATAACATTATAGTTGATTCTAATGGTGCATTGTGAGCCATTACAGCAATTATATTATAATTGATTATAATTGTGCATTTTGAGCAAATATAGACATTACATTATATTTGCAGATTGTGAACAATTGTAGTCATTACATTATAGTTGTGCATTGTAAAAAAATCCGGCCTTTACATTATAAGTGTGTATTGTGAACAATTACAGCCATTATATTATAGTTGTGTATTGTGAACAATTACAGCAATAACATTATAATTGTGCATTGTGAGCCATTACAGTCATTACATTATAATTAATCATAATTATGCATTGTGAGCCATAACAGCCATTACATTATAATTAAATATAACTGTGCATTGTGAGCCATTACAGTCATTACATTATAGTTGATTATAATTGTGCATTGTGAGCCATTACAGCCATTATATCATAATTGATTATAATTGTGCATTTTGAGATATTACAGACATTACATTATATTTGCGGATTGTGAACAATTGTAGCCATTACATTATAGTTGTGCATTGTGAAAAACTACAGCCTTTACATTATAAGTGTGTATTGTTAACAATTACAGCCATTATATTATAATTGTGTATTGTGAACAAATACAGCCATAACATTATAATTGTGCATTGTGAGCCATTACAGCCATTACATTATACTTGTGTATTGTGAATAAATACAGTTATTACACTTTAACAGTGCACTGTGAACAATTACAGCCGTGAACATTGTGAACACCGGAAACCATTGCAGCCATGATAAATGTGCAAATACAGCCATTACATTACACTAATACAATGTAAACAACTGCAGGCATTGAAACGTAATTGTGAATTGTTAACAATTACATCCATAACATTATAGTTGTGCATTGTGAACAATTGCAACTACTGCATTAAAAGTTTTTACTGTGAATAATTGCTGCCTTGATACTATAAGTGTGCATTGTGAACATTGGTAACCATTGCAGCCATTATAATTGTGCAAATACAGTTATTACATTTCACTAGTGCAATGTTAACAATTACAACCATTACAGTACACAATCATTTTAAACATATCTTATTTATTCAAATTTACATACATAAAAATCTGTTTAAATATAAATATGAAATAAAACGGAAGATAAAATCTTAAACAATTGCAGGGAGAAAAGTTAAACCTAGCTGCTACTATGTCTGACTTTACTGTCACGGTTGGTATAGAAAACTGCACAATGGTAGAATTGACCGATACGAAACTAGTTTGTATTCCACCGATCAAACAACCACAGCCGGGAATACCAGGGGCAGAATACCCGGAAGTTAATGTGAGTTCTTAGAATAAATTACATTATTATTACAATAACATACCATAAAAACTAGGATTGTTTGTTAGATTGTTTATGCTAATAATTGTGTTATTAAATACAGGCATTGTTCAGTCTACCCTTATTAATTAATTAGACAACTCAACAATAAAAATATTTACTTGGCTGTCAAATGTATTATATAACACATAATTTATATATATGATCGACCAAAGGCCGTAAAATAATGTATAATGACACACAATTGTACCAAATCTCGATATTTTATCTATGTTCATGTTTGATTTAACATTCATTTACCTTGTATAACAAACAAGCAAAAACATTACATTTCACATAATATGTCCTAATTTTCAATCCATTTACCACGCTAACACAAAACAAAATCAACATTTAATTTTGGCAGGTCAAAGGTTTTGTTATAAGAAAAAATATTGAAGTAAGAAGATGGCAGATTATTTAACTGAAAGCATGAGCATAACAATAGGAAGACTATGGTCCTAAACTATTCACCTGATACAGAAGAAACTATTCTGATTAATTTTTTAAGGTGGTATACTGTCATGTGACATGTTATAGATGGTATACCCCGTTTTATTGGTTAAAGAAGACTTCAGAATGAAAAGGAGTAGAACAATCGTCCTGTCGCAAGTAACTGACAAACTTTCTCACATAATTATTTTTTTAAGCACGGGCTCGAACCGAAGACCTTCAGCGGTGTGATGTACATTTTAATTAAATGACAGAAACTTAGACCATTCACCACAATGGACCATGTATTGATGATTCAAAATAGAGATGAAGCTAAAAGTAGACATAAACCGCTGTCTAAAGAAGTTTGATTTGACTTAGATGACTTACATGTTATGACCATATTTGACCTTTTGATGCCAATTAAATTGATTAACAATATTAACAATTCAGTAAATTCAACACTGCGCTAGCGTTCCAGTGCGTGAGATATGTTTAAATATCTTAACTCATTAAACTAATATCTAAGTTACATTTTACTTCCTCGATACTCCATTAAACTTCAAGAAATAGTTACCTCAAAGCTACTTACAAAACGAGTACAAGTATCCGTGTGGGTCGAAATTACATGCAGGGACGAGGCTCTCAATGGGAGAAAACAGACATATACAATCTCAGGACGGTTTATTTGTGTTTTTATCCTCCAAGCGTATTGTGTAATATCTTATTTGTTATTAGTACTGGCAAATGGGATAAAAGAATTTTCAGTAAGTTAACTATTGATTACTGTATAAACAGAACTGTGTAATGTTAACTGGTATCAAAATAGATTTACCATCCTGTTCAAGGTTACCGTGGGAAACATTCAGAAGACGGTTGGGTTTCTCAGGTACAAGAAGTTAGAAGAGCTGGTGACCAACCTGACCATTATCATCGCCGTTGTCATAAGTGTATTGGTCGTTTTAGTAGCCTTAGGTAATGTCTATCTTTAAATTCAATGACATCCATCATTTGCTATATATATATTGTTTAATAACTCAACATTGTTTTACAATGATACTAACAAAATATACATAATAATTCCACTGAAGACTCGCTGAAAATAAAAATCTGAAATAAATTGAACAATTCTGCCTGATGTTTATCGTGTATGTATTATATATAATCAGAAACGGGCATACACATTTTTTGACCTTTTCTTTTAAGATCTTGGAGTCTTGCACAAATTTCTCAAGCACACACAATAAATGTGCCGTTTCTTTTACAAATCTTTTAGATCACTTTTTAATATAGGTAAAAAAAACCCAACTAATTCCATCAAAATATATATCAACTACATTGAATATGTAATGAATATTATTTGTGTTAAGTCGTACTTATGAATTAATTAATGAGTCACCGAAATTAAACATTTTTAAGTGATCTTTTTATTTTATTTTCACCCCATTCAGATCACCCGTAATTCGGTACATTTTCATGTTTAATACATTGTGTACCATTCTAGGAATAACGACAGCGTGTTTCCTGTACAGGAAGTTTGGAAGTAAGGTAAAGGAACTGGAAAGTATTTCAGCTGCAAAAGATTTGAAACTATCTTCGATAGAGGGCAGGTGAGACTATTATACGGGGGTCGTGCAAAATGTTTTGTCACTAATGAGATTCTGTATTTTTATCCCAGGTATATTTTAAAACGCCTCACTGCACTTCATTAATGTAAATTGCTTTTCAAATGACCGAAATATTTAAGTCTGAAATATATGCAGTCATATGCAATGACCATTTTATAAGTCATCTTGTAACATGGACGAAAATACTGAAATTCGTGGCTATATAAAATGCCCCACTAGGCTTGGTATAGATGCAAAGCAATAATTGATGAACTGAGTGATATTTCTATGCGTACAGTATTGGTGGGTTAAAACTTTTACAGCGCTGGGAAATTGTCTGTCAAAGATGACACCCGCCGAAGACCTAAAACCTCTATTCTCTATTAAACATCGGTACTGTACAGACTGTGGTGGAGCAAAATGCCCGATTGTCGGTGAAAGAAATAGCCAGTAGAGCTTGCATATCAGAAAGCAGCATACAAACGATTCTCAAAAAGCATCTGCACCTGAGAAAGATTTGTGCTAGGTGGGGACTTCATTTGGTCACTGAGTAAACAGCGTCTAAAATGTGCCTGGGAACTTCTGAAAAATACAACTGTAATAGTCGGGTTATTTCTAACTTGCTAACAGTTGACGAAACTTGTGGGTACACATGTTTAAGCCACAGAGAAAGGCTGATAACGAGCAATGGAATCGAAAAATCAAGCTCGCCTATGTACGCCAAGAGAACCATCAGTACGAAGAAAATGCTGTACGCCGTTGTCATGTGTCTTGTCCATCTGGTCATACAGTCACTGGACGCTTCTATAATAACTGTGCTGAAGAAAGCCAAAAAAATATCGTCCAATCGACCAAGCAAAGGATGGTCAGGGGTCTATCTGATTCATGACATCGCCGTCTCTCCTCAGGTGCGAGGATATTTGAGCTTTCTTGGCGTCTGAATACGTGCATGTTGTAAACAATCCGCCTTACTCACCAGACCTGGGTCCATGCGACTTCTTTTTATTTCCAAGTCTTAAAAATGTTTTCTGGGAAGAAATATTAGACCAGAAATTCTCTTGGCAGCGCTATCTACCAGTGTCTCCAACAAATACCAAAATAATACTATCTAACTGCATTTCACGACTTGGTTACAAAAATGTGTTTCGGTAAAGGGGAAATACTTTAAACGTTTGCAATAAATATATCTTTGATAAACGATGCACTTCAGAAATCCAACCCCAATGACTAAATCTTTTGCAGTAACCTCGTATATAAAATGTTAATATTCCTGTCATTGTACAGAACACATCTATTCAATTTTAAATTCCTCATCAAAAAGGAGTATTTTTAAGATATGGGTATTCATTTATGTTTGTACGTTGTTTGGCTACTGCTCACTGCTATATACACCTTCCCATAAACAGGGACAGTACACTTTAGCTTGGGATGATCTAGCATAGAACTACCACATCCCTGGATTCGCCATTGTTGTTAAAATGAGGTATGGACGTCGTAATACCGTGTCAAAATATGAAGGTCTTGAATTCAATGTTGGATTTAGGAACAAATATATTATCTTTTTTCTTGGGTGCGACAAATAATCCAACACGGCTTTAGGAGAAACACCCATAGTTGTGTCCCTTGTTCTTGCAGTCGCTGCACGATCAAAGAGGCATATTTTGCGGTCGGCCGTAAAAGCGTAACCACATAATCAAAATTGTCTTTTAGTTAACTGTTGTATTTACAAACTAGCGAACAAATAATTTAGATAAAATATAACCCATGTGTTCGCTCTCGCGTGACGAATAGTAGTTGTGCTCGTTTAAACGAGTATTAAAACATTATTATACGCACGTGATAATAAATTTTGAGAAAAAATTGTTTCGAAACCTATTTATGTTTATATAATGTTTTCTCTATACTTTATACCTGTAAAATAACTAGAAAAGGGTAAGAAATTAGTAAATCATTCTAGAGGTATTAATTATAATGTATTGTGTTTTATATCTACAGGTTACAAGAATCGGAGGCACGTAATAACGAGTCTGTTACCCAGTCTACAAATGTGGATGATCCGTATGCGTATATAGATGATCCCTACCACGATATTGACACCGATAAAACTGCGAATACATATCAAGATATTGATGCTACAACTAGAACCGTTGGCTACCCTGAAGCAGTATCAAGGGACTTTGGTTACATACACCCACAATCTACATCTAGAAGCTCTGACCAAGGGCAAACAGATAACGAACATGGAAATGACGACTATATACATCCTCAGTCGGAGCTGAAGAATTTCGACTATGAGCATCCACAAGCTACATTTAAAAGCTTAGACCAGGGGCAACGAAATGACGAATCTGGAAAAGACGGTTACATACATCCACAGTCGGAGCAGAAGAATTTCGTCTATGAGCATCCACAAGCTACATCTAGAAGCTCTGACCAAGGGCAACCAGATGACGAATCTGGAACAGACGATTACTTGCATCCACAGTCGGAGCAGAAGAGTTTCGATTATGAGCAGCCACAAGCTAGACCACCAACTTATCTGCAGCTACAAGGTGAGTCTGTTACCCAGTCTACAAATGTGGATGATCCGTATGCGTATATAGATGATCCCTACCACGAGATTGACACCGATAAAACTGCGAATACATATCAAGATCTTGATGCTACAACTAGAACCGTTGGCTATACTGAAGCTGTATCAAGGGACTCTGGTTACATACACCCACAATCTACATCTAGAAGCTCTGATCAAGGGCAAACAGATAACGAACATGGAAATGACGACTATATACATCCTCAGTCGGAGCTGAAGAATTTCGACTATGAGCATCCACAAGCTACATTTAAAAGCTTAGACCAAGGGCAACGAAATGACGAATCTGGAAAAGACGGTTACATACATCCACAGTCGGAGCAGAATAATTTCGACTATGAGCATCCGCAAGCTACATCTAAAAGCCCAGAACAAGGGCAACCAAATGACGAATCTGGAAAAGACGGTTACATACATCCACAGTCGGAGCAGAAGAATTTCGTCTATGAGCATCCACAAGCTACATCTATAAGCTCTGACCAAGGGCAACCAGATGACGAATCTGGAACAGACGATTACATGCATCCACAGTCGGAGCAGAAGAGTTTCGATTATGAGCAGCCACAAGCTAGACCACCAACTTATCTGCAGCTACAAGGTGATTCGAGTGATTCGAGTTATGAGGATACAGATGCACTCCGAGCATAATAAGTAAAGGAATACAATATATGCTTTAAATGCAATATGCAGAAGGTTATTAATAAATTATGTATATTATTTTTACACATTATAGTAATTTGTGCCTAATGTAATTCGTCACACTACAGACTCGCGTTCTCCTTTAGTGACGGCCATACACATTTTGCGCTAAATACAAAACGTAGTTTGGTTTAAAATATTGTAAAGAGGGTTCATATAATATAGAGGGATGTTTTGCTGCAGATTAATAAGGCAAATGCTTGCCTAGCATATACTGCAATAAGAAATCACTTTTTTAAAAAATGTGACTTTCATTAGATTTATAAACCGGGTGTAATTAAGAGCAGTTACCGCACTGTCCTGCCTTTTTAATGGCTGATGAACATGTTGATGCATTTTTATGAGCGGATACATTTTTACTATGGAAACATACTTTATAGGATTTTTAATGGAAATTGATTTTACATTGGGAGAGCTAACTTTATTGTATGATGTCATGTTATAATTAATTTGAACAGACATTCCTATTTGAGGCCATATTGCATTGGTTATAAACAGTACATGTTATATTAAGGTTTACTTTATGGTAATGCTGTAACAAGTAAAAAATGTGTTTGTTTATGTATTACAGTTGTAAGTAAATATGTTGGTAAACGTGTACTAATTTACAGGATGAATGAAGACTGAACTTGCATATACTATCACCAATATCACTATTGAGGAAAAACAACAACATTTTTTTTTAATGAAACGTGTATTGATGTTGAAACAAATTAACATATGACTATGTAGTGCAGTAGTTAACCAAAATATTGAACACTTGTATTAAATCGTATATACATTTGTATTAATGCACATTATAATTTCTTAAAGTAAAATGGATATAAAGTGTGGACATGCATCACGCCTTATTGTTTTCATATTACATTTATCTAGTATTTTCAGCATTTGATGATGTATTTATTAATATGTGTGTGTGATTGTAAACATTACTACAAACTTAATTACACAAAATGTATTAACATATCCTTTTTTATTCTTACATATGGCTTTTGTAATATTTTTGTATGTTAGGGCGATCCAAGCATGTTTGGTAGAACAAGTTTAATATTATATAAACACTTATATAAAAGTGAAATATATTCATATAACTTCTTATTCACATATTTCGTCTTTAGTATATAAGGGCAGTCTCAAGCGGACATACGCCGTATATGTGTCAAAAAGGAACATAATACAATATATGATATAAAACTATAAGACGTCAAAATTTGGTTTAAAGTAGAGCTTAACAATAAAATATATTATAAAGATATCAGAAAATATGTGAGAAGTTTAGTGAAATAGGTATATGATATATGACTGTTTTGAACACTTTTCAGTAAGTATTAACGTATGTAATGATACATTTATATTCAACATGTTTTGGATATAGTATGAATTTAGTTATAGTGTGATACTGGATACTGTTTATCAACGTGAGTTAAAAGCATGCATACATATATGACAATCTATTACAATACATTACTATAAGGGAAAAGGATTAATATTATTTTGTATAACAAATATAACTTATATGGTAATAATAAGTGAAAAGCAAACGATACAAATAGGAATTTATTGCATTTCTCAAATACTTTTGTATCATTTAGAATTTTCACCTTTTTTACATAGACATGCTTTATGCTATTCATGATTATATAAAATATTAATTTGGAATGGTATAAATATTCATATAATACACTTAATTGTACTTGTTAAAAACTATATGTAGATAATATCGGAAAAAAATGTATATATTATATACGGTATGCGAGTGAAAAGTAAAGAATATACAGAAATAATGTGAAACATAAAGCGACAAGTAAAGCCTCTTAAAATATTAGGAACGATTCGTCCTGTTAAATCATGCTGATTGGTGCTCAATATGTCATAGGACATTTGTTTGATATTTTGGATTTAGTAGTTTTGACAATAAAAATATTTTTTCCATTATAGTTTTGATAATATATAAATAAATGTATATAATCTTTAAACGAAATAAATGCGAAAACTATTTATACATCAAATTGACAAATAAAGGTAATACATGCTCATACACTAAAAAAATATTTGGAAAAAATGTTGATTCTTATTATATTTTGCAAAACATTACTGTATATATATTGCATGTTTGTAATCATTAGTTAGTATCTCCTTTTGAAGATAGAAAATGCAACTCTTGACAAACAATTGAAGACGAATATCATTTCATTATGGAGTGATCATTATATGTAGAATTACGTAGAACATTTATAAATAAATACTTTTGGTATATACCAAGTATGTATAAACTAGTACAACTTTTCGGTAGTAAAGATGAAAATGAAGTTAGAAATTTAAGCATATATATTTTTAAATCTTTTGACAAGCGGAATATCATTGAAAATACATAACACTATTGTATTTACCGTGTTTCTGGCTTTAACTGTATTTGATATATATGTAAAATATATATACGTATGAATGTGTACATGTATATGCATATCGTATGTGCAAGTAAGTACTTGTGTTATTACATGTGTTACTAAATTATATGCATAAATAAATTGTTAAGCATATTCATTTTTAAATCATATGAAATAAATTTATATTTTTCAATGATCTGACTAAAAAAAAAGTCTCCTTGTAAACATGTTGATTGTGGCTTAAAAATAAATAAATAATTTGTATATTCTAATAATTATAAAGGTTACTTACTTTTGTTTTATCATCATACATGTACTTTCTCCGTAACAAGAATACATGACAGTATTTCTCTATTTCTGTGTTTGATTTTCCACAAATTTTTGATGTATGGATTTGAGAAAATGTAACTTCATTAAATAAAACCAATTGATTAACATGCATCTGGTATATTTGTTTTATGTATGTATATATGTATGCACATTGCGTTATGCATACGTGATATTTTCTCTCTCTTTTTTTACCCTTTTTTGTAATATTAGATACAGTATGTGTTACGTCATGTGTGTAAATTTATTCCTGTTTTGTATATGTTCACACGGGCCTATGCCTTTTGAATTCAAATAAAAGTTTCGTCTTATATGCATGTTTGTAATCATTAATTGTTTAAAATGGCGCGTACCTTTGTGATTGTGAAATGTTGTTTGTTATACTGTTTGTATGGTCATCAATACATGTGATACTTGTTATATCCACTTTTTTACCCTTGTTCTCACCAACACTCTTAGTTTGCAACATAATGCACATAGTGAATATTAAAGTACCTTCCCCAAATAACGATATAAATGATATGTGGAGAATTCTAAATCCAAATTTAAAACATTATACATGGCACTCCTACCACAAAAACGCCAATATTTGGCAGGCTAAACTTTTTTCTTGTTTTGAACAACCTAGTAAATGCTATAACAGAATGTAAAACTAAATAGAGGATATTTGTTTGTTTCGGTGTAAGATCGAATTATATTTCACCAAGAGATCACCAAAAGTCATATTTTGGTGATCACGAGATGAAATATCATTTAATCTTACACCAAAACAAACAAAGTTTATATTTATTTTATGCATTTACATAATTTTTGTTTATTTTTACCTAAATTCGCCATTATATATTATTGGATTTATAAAAAAAATATTAAGTCCTTTTTTTTTTTAAATATTTTGTTTTCAAATTAATATATAATGACAAAAAAAATTTAGATTCATAATTTCACTGTTTGAAACAGTGAATTATCAAAAATAATCCACTGAGAAATCTCTATAACTCATCAAAAAGCATGAAATAAAACGTGTTTGCTGCCATATCATTCGTTAGTATACTTTAATATAAATGTAGATAATTAACATCGAGGTCAAGAATTTTTAAATTTTATAATAGGATTACTTATAAGAAAAGAATTATCAAAACAACATAAAACTCTCGATACAAGAAATAGCCGATATCAATAAAGAAGATAATCTTAACACGTTATGGGGGAATTATTACACGTGTTACTAAATATAGTAACAAATTTATACTAAATTTCGTCTTTTACCACTATTAAAATAAGCTCATAATGACCTGACTATTGACGTAGTAAATCATTTCTTTTGGCGCAGTATTCTTAGTCGTTGTATTGGAGCATACTTCCCTGCAGGAATTGATTTCATCTTAGTTAAATTAGCATGCATGAGCCAAGGTTTTCCGTCATGATAAACCACCGTTTCAGTCCACTTTACATTTGGTAAAGAAGCATTATAAATTCAGATGGTGAGCTATCTCTCATTATTCTTTCGGAGCAGATGGGGTCAGATGGATCAATTGCGTTATTGAAAGCTACAACAGTAACGTATTTGTTGCCAGTAAAGTTTGCTGGCAGCGTTATGGAATTTTCGCCAGGTCATTTTGATAATTACATAATGCGTGGATTCGTTTAACATTTGTAATTCGTTTATGGCTAAGCATTTATCAACAAACCTACACTATAAAATTTAATTCCGCTCTCTAATTGAAACGACTTATAAACATACATTTAGTCTATTATTTGATATCGACTAACCTTCAAATACGATGTCCGGTTCTGGTGGTGATCCATCCATGATGACATCAATATGCTCCACGTTGGATAGTTTCGCCTTGTTTGTCGCCTTGACGGTGAAATGATAATGACGATTATGTACCCCGCTATTCTTACTTAAGTTGACCACTGAACTAGGATTTAAGATTTTGTTGTCTCTGAATATTTCACAATGACCAACATCCGGGCAATAGCATCGTTTTGTATCGTTTGGACACCTAGCCTGAAAAACATTACAAATATACTAATAACACCGATAAGCTTATTAACAATCTTGTCGACATGCAAATAGCAAGCAATGCAATTTCATTAAAAAAAGGAGATATTGATTGATCAAGAGATTGATTGATTGAATATTAAGCGTCATTTCTTTTTAACAAACAATCAGTTAACTGAATCAGTTTCCTTAAACCCTGGAAGGTCGACCAGTACTCGAACACAGTCCATCTCCCAAAGTAACTGATAAATTTCCCACTTGAAGCAGAGGTGAGAGACAAATGATAATGCTTTTATTATTTCACGTATACTGACTGCAGGAAGGAGTGGCGTATGTCTTAATTCTGAGGTCAAATGTCGATATTGAAAAAGAAATCACCAAATCTAATAATTCCGAGTTTATTTTGCTGTTCTTTTGGTTTGACTGGATGTTATGTTATTCTACAGCATACAATACATCTATTTGATATCACGTTTATATCTTAATGATATTCAAACCAGTCGTTCGATATTGTTGTTATTACACTTGTTATATATTTGTACTACATATAATAAAAAAACAAGCTTGTATTTTTTGTATGATTAAGCTTCAGTCCACAGGGCATATTAAAAGTCACGTGTTACGACAGGGCAAAAATTCATATGCGAGGGCCAAAACATCCATATGTAAGGGCCAAAAATCCATAATAATTTCCATGTTATAGTGTTTTAATATAAATGTTTAGCGAATTATGAATGAAACATATGCCAAAACCCGTCTATTCGTGTATTCACACATGCATCCAACGACGACAACCGTCAGCAACAATTAAAATGGCAGAAGCAGTCATCGCCTCTCTGTCTAACACACTTTTGGAGTTATACCAACCGATAGTACAGAATAGAAGTAATGGTTGTGCAAACGAAGTGCCCACTGGAACTGTGCAATTTGTCGAAGACATCAAGGAGTTATCTAGAGTCCATATAAGTCCTTGAAGACATGACGAATAAAAAACAAAATGTAAAATAAAATACGACGTAAAAAAATTGTGCAACTGCTTCGGAATCCCGCTGGAAGAACTAAATATGCATTTAGCCAGATTTTTTCTTGCAATTCACTCCTTGGTGCAGGTATATTTAGTTTTAATCGTTGAATAAACCATGCTTTGTTAACTGATTTTTAATGGACACCACGTCGTCATGACACGCATAAACAAAAGAGCGATAACTCAAAGGGAAGTAACTGTACACTATCTGTTTGAGAGGCACGCAGTGGGGTTTCATATGCATTAGTGTGCTATTTTCAATATAGTCTTTTTACGAACAAATAGGTTCAGTCGTAATTAGCATCTTTATATATTTTCAGAATGTTTGATGAAATAGTTATTATTGGTATCTCCTTGGTATCTTGAACTGATATGTGATATTTTACCAAATCGTTACTAGAGTCCGAACTGCTGAACGACCATTTGATGGTTTCAATACTACCGCGCGGATCAAGGGTTGCGAATGAAAGTCTTTGTCCCCATGGACATCTCACGTGCCAAACATTGTTGATATGGGGTTTCGAAGCAACACTGTGCACTGTTGTAGATTCATTATAAGTATTATTTACAATGTGAATGGCGCGAAATTAAAAGTGTAAATCTCACCATTCGAAATTTTGGTTAAAGATTTTTTTCAATGTATGAGTATTGCAGTTATAAGGTCTATTTGTTTGTTTGTTTGGATTGATTATCAGCCTCAACCAAATTTGTACTTTTGTGACAAATATCGGAATATTCGAGCGCGCTGTCCCTTCGACAATTTCTTGCTTTTATTCAGATCACTTTCAACAAGGACCTACATTTCTATCTAATTCCTTGCTTTCAGTTATACAATAAAATAAATATTGAGAATTAGTGGTGAAGGCCATTCCCTGGCTAAGATATAGTGGAGAGTGTTGTTTAGTATGACTTACTTGTGGAATCTGTTACCGGTATTTGGAGAGTGTTTTTTAGTGTGATTTAGTTGTGGAATCCGTTACCGGTACTTCGAGAGTGTTGTTTAGTGTGACTTAGTTTTATAAGCTGTTACCGATATTTGAAGAGTATTTGATGAGTGTTGTTTAGTGTGATTTAGTTGTGGAATCCGCTACTGGTATTATATTAGGTGGAGACTTTGGTTAGTGCTGAAATCCGTTCCGATGTTTTGATAAAGTACAGTGTGTAGTCTATAATTAAGGATTCTTCCCAGTTTCTGATAAGTTTAGTCGTTCTTGTGCTGTTATAAAATATAGTATGTGATTTAGAGTTATCGGTCCATCCCAGGTTATGATAAAGCGAAGTGTGTGAAAGCCATTCCCGAGTTATAATAAAGCGAAGTGTGTGAAAGCCATTCCCGGGTTGTGATATTGTACAGTATGTGGAAGCCGTTCCCGGGTTTTGATATTGTACAGTGTCTGGAAGTCATTCCCTGGTTGTGATATTGTACAGTGTGTGAAAGCCATTCCCGGGTTGTGATTTTGTACAGTGTGTTGAAGCCGTTCCCTTGTTGTGATATTGTACAGTGTGTGAAAGCCATTCCCAGGTTGTGATATTGTACTGTGTGTAAACCATCCCTGGTTGTGATATTGTACAATGTGTGAAAGCCATTCCCGGGTTGTGATATTATACTGTGTGTAAGCCATCCCGGGTTGCGATATTGTGCAGTGTTTGAAAGCCATTCCCGGGTTGTGATATTGTACAGTGTATGGAAGTCATTTCCGGGTTATGATTTTGTACAGTTTGTGGAAGTGTCAACAAAGGAAGTGTCAACAGTATTACAGCCATCACCAAAGGAAGTGTTAACAGTCTCACAGCCATCACCAGCCAGGGGGAAGTGTCAACAGTCTTACAACCATCACCAAGGGGAAGTGTCAACAGTCTTACAGCCATCACCATAGGGAAGTGTCAACAGTCTTACAGCCATCACCATAGGGAAGTGTCAATAATCTTACAGCCATCACCATAGGGAAATGTCAATAATCTTACAGCCATCACCATAGGGAAGTGTCAATAGTCTTACAGCCAACACCATAGTGAAGTGTCAACAGTCTTACAGCCAAGACCATAGGGAAGTGTCAATAGTCTTACAGCCATCACCATAGGGAAGTGTCAACAGTCTTACAGCCATCACCATAGGGAAGTGTCAATAGTCTTACAGCCATCACCATAGGGAAGTATCAACAGTATTACAGCCATCACTTAGGGGAAGTGTCAATAGTCTTACAGCCATCACCATAGGGACGTGTCAACAGTCTTACAGCCATAACCATAGGGAAGTGTCAACAGTCTTACAGCCATCACCCAGGGGAAGTGTCAATAGTCTTACAGCCATCACCATAGGGAAAAGTCAAAAGTCTTACAGCCATCAATAAAGGAAGTGTCAACAGTTTTACAGCCATCAACAAAGGCAGTGTCAACAGTCTTACAGCCATCAACAAAAGCAGTGTCAACAGTCTTATAGGCATTAACAAAGGAAGTGTCTACAGTCTTACAGCAACAACCATAGGGAAGGGTCATCAGTCATGCAGCCATCACCAATGGGAAGTGTCAACTTCCTTACAGCCACCATCAAAGGAAGAGTCAACAGTCTTACAGCCATTATCAAAGTATGTGCAACAGTCTTACAGCAATCACCAAAGGAAGTATCAACAGTCTTACAACCTTCACCAAAAGCAGTGTCAACAGTCTTACAGCCATCACCAAAAGCAGTGTCAAGAGTTGTACAGCCATCACCAAAGGCATTGTCTACAGTCTTACAGCCGTCAACAAAGGCAGTATCAAAAATCTTACAATCACCAACAAAGGCAATGTCAACAGTTTTACAGCCATCATCATAGGGAAGTGTCAACAGGCTAACAGCCAGCACCATAGGGAAGTGTCAGTAGTCCTACAGCCATCACCAAAGGAAGTGTCAACAGTCTTACAGCCATCACCACGAGGAAGTGTCAGTAGTCCTACAGCCATCACCAAAGGAAGTGTCAACAGTCTTACAGCCATCACCATAGGGAAGTGTCAACAGTCTTACAGCCATCACCATAGGGAAGTGTCAACAGTCTTACAGCCATCACCGTAGGGAAGTGTCAACAGTCTTATAGCCTTCACCATAGGACAGTGTCAATAGTCTTACAACCATCACCATAGGGAAGTGTCAACAGTCTTACAGCCATCACTTAGGGGAAGTGTCAATAGTCTTACAGCCATCACCATAGGGAAGTGTCAACAGTCTTACAGCCATTACCATAGGGGAGTGTCAACAGTCTTACAGCCATCACCAAGGGGAAGTGTCAATACTCTTACAGCCATCACCATAGGGAAAAGTCAATAGTCTTACAGCCATCAATAAAGGAAGTGTCAACAGTTTTACAGCCATCAACAAAGGTAGTGTCAACAGTCTTACAGCCATCAACAAAGGCAGTGTCAACAGTCTTATAGGCATTAACAAAGGAAGTGTCTACAGTCTTACAGCAACAACCATAGGGAAGGGTCATCAGTCATGCAACCATCACCAATGGGAAGTGTCAACTTCCTTACAGCCACCATCAAAGGAAGAGTCAACAGTCTTACAGCCACTATCAAAGTATGTGCAACAGTCTTACAGCAATCACCAAAGGAAGTATCAACAGTCTTACAACCTTCACCAAAAGCAGTTTCAACAGTCTTACAGCCATCATCAAAAGCAGTGTCAAGAGTTGTACAGCCATCACCAAAGGCATTGTCTACAGTCTTACAGCCGTCAACAAAGGCAGTATCAAAAATCTTACAATCATCAACAAGAGCAATGTCAACAGTCTTACAATCACCAACAAAGGCAATGTCAACAGTCTTACAGTCATCATCATAGGGAAGTGTCAACAGTCTTACAGCCACTATCAAAGTATGTGCAACAGTCTTACAGCAATCACCAAAGGAAGTATCAACAGTCTTACAACCTTCACCAAAAGCAGTGTCAACAGTCTTTCAGCCATCACCAAAAGCAGTGTCAAGAGTTGTACAGCCATCACCAAAGGCATTGTCTACAGTCTTACAGCCGTCAACAAAGCCAGTATCAAAAATCTTACAATCATCAACAAGAGCAATGTCGACAGTATTACAATCACCAACAAAGGCAATGTCAACAGTTTTACAGCCAACATCATAGGGAAGTGTCAACAGTCTTACAGCCATCACCATAGGGAAGTGTCAACAGTCTAACAGCCATCACCAAGGGGAAGTGTCAGTAGTCCTACAGCCATCACCAAAGGAAGTGTCAACAGTCTTACAGCCATCACCATAGGGAAGTGTCAACAGTCTTACAGCCATCACCATAGGGAAGTGTCAATAGTCTTACAGCCATCAATGAAGGAAGTGTCAACAGTTTTACAGCCATCGACAAAGGCAGTGTCAACAGTCTTACAGCCATCAACAAAGGCAGTGACAACAGTCTTATAGGTATTAACAAAGGAAGTGTCTACAGTCTTACAGCAACAACCATAGGGAAGTGTCAACAGTCATGCAGCCATCACCAATGGGAAGTGTCAACTTCCTTATAGCCACCATCAAAGGAAGAGTCTACAGTCTTACAGCCACTATCAAAGTATGTGCAACAGTCTTACAGCAATCACCAAAGGAAGTATCAACAGTCTTACAGCCATCAGCAAAAGCAGTGTCAAGAGTTGTACAGCCATCACCAAAGGCATTGTCTACAGTCTTACAGCCGTCAACAAAGGCAGTATCAAAAATCTTGCAATCATCAACAAGAGCAATGTCAACAGTCTTACAATCACCAACAAAGGCAATGTCAACAGTCTTACAATCACCAACAAAGGCAATGTCAACAGTCTTACAGCCATCATCACAGGGAGGTGTCAACAGTCTTACAGCCATCACCATAGGGAAGTGTCAACAGGCTAACAGCCATCACCAAGGGGAAGTGTCACTAGTCCTACAGCCATCACCAAAGGAAGTGTCAACAGTCTTACAGCAGTCACCATAGGGAAGTGTCAGTAGTCCTACAGTCATCACCAAAGGGAAGTGTCAGTAGTCCTACAGCCATCACCATTGGGAATTGTCAGTAGTCCTACAGCCATCACCAAAGGGAATTGTCAACAGTCTTACAGCCATTACCATTGGGAATTGTCAACAGTCTTACAGCCATCACCATAGGGAAGTGTCAGTAGTCCTACAGCCATCATCAAAGGAAGTGTCAACAGTCTTACAGCCATCACCATAGGGAACTGTCAGTAGTCCTACAGCCATCACCAAAGGAAGAGACAACAGTCTTACAGCTTTCATTTAGAATCTTTGTAAAACTTTTACCGTTTTGATGAAGAAGTCTATAAATGGCCCTGTTACCATGAAAACAAAACATGAGTTTTAAATTATATGCCAAAATCCTGCTGCCTACCTGCCTCATCTCTTGTCCCATTACAGCAACTACCAATCTTTCTGAGCAACTGCATCAGTTCTGTTTACCTTTATAGTTGTTTGTGTTCAGATATGCAATTGACAATTCTTTTACATATTCTTTTATATACAATGATCAATATCATTATATTTTCACCAAATAATGCATCACTACAATAACCATATAACAAAGACAGCAAAACGACTAATGTAAAACCCGACAACACATAACTAACATTACGTGTTGTGTGCGAAAGGTACATCACTTTTAGAAAATCGTCACTCAACGTTATTAGTAACTTAATAGTTTAATTAAGAGTCATTAGTACAAATTAAAAATATATAATTGATATGTCAGAGTTCAAATGCCGATAATATTTTATTTGTCTTTAAGAAAGACGTGTATTTAGCACACATATACTACATACTAATTGCATACAGAATGGTGTACTCTGTGAACAGTATTTTATTTATTTCATTAGTTTCTCAACAAAAGAAATGTAATAACAACGCAATAAAAAATAATAAAAAATAACGCCTTAAAATACTTTCACTAAATTATCAGTATGTTTCGAGATCATTTAAACCATTGTAAAAGTAATCAAGAATGTTACTAGATCGTTCATCTGTGGCAGAGGAGACAATGCCAATGAAAATATTGTTGATAAAGCAAGGGATATACCCCAGACATATAAATTCAGTCAGTTAAACTACAACTACATGTACTGTGTAAGTTTATTGAAGCTCAAGTGAAAACTGCAAGTGCTAAAGTGTACATACCATCATATATTACACTTTTGACAGATAAAGGGTCGTAACCTCTACAACAACACTTATTATCGTATTTGGTGCATCGCCTGATCACGCTGACATTAGCAGGACTTTGCCTTTGGCATAAAACTCGCCAAAAAACTGTTGTTTTCGCTCCTTGATATTTAGTTCATTATTTTTTAAAAATACCATATTAATTTTACAGCATTTCATCAGTTTATCAATGGCACTTTTGTTATAAAATGATCAAAAATAATACATTTCATCAAAAATACAACATCGCTATAACAAGACAGCGGGGCGGTGGTCTAATGGATAGAGTGTTTGCCGCTCACGCCAGAGGTTGCGGGTTCGATCCCCCGCTCGGCCCGATGCCTCTCATAAAACAACACTCAGTACTGGTTCTACCCAGGAAGCGGACTCGAGAGCAACTAATATAAGCTCTGAGCTTTCATCGCAATCGAGCTAAATGAAATTAGTATAAACTAAGACAACAAAGACAACAAAACGTCTAAGACTACAAAACAGAATATTACATGGTGTGCACGGAAGGAATTATAGAGCAACATTAGTTAATCCTCTCCAAACTTTATTTTTGACCGAGTCTAAGTAGTCTAAAATGTCGTCCAAGATTTTGTTATGTAACTATTTGGCAAAAAAATCTAGTGAAAACACGTGTGTTTGAGTTCACTCAGAGTCAAACAACTCAATTTTCTATTATAACTCCAAAATTTATTATCTAATTTGTCAGATTCAAAATTCCTTCCGATGATTTTTGTTTTTAAGTTAACAACTGTGTTAGTTTGATGATGACGATGATGATGATGATAATATGAACAATATGTGAGCCAAAGTGCACACAAGGTAAAATTGGACATTCTCTTATAATTCCATGACCATAACGATGGTCGATTTACTCAGGGCTATAACAGCTCGACTTCAGCTTTGCTCAGCTGAGCTAAACTGGTCTGAAATACAACGGACGATCAACATATGGCACGCCGTACACCAGAAGACAGGTAATTGTAGCAATATTGTTTATCTCTCTCTTTATATATATGTATGAATTTTTATTGTATTGACTATAATACGAAATTAATAATTATATTCTTTTGAATTCTATTATTTTAACCTACTAAATCCTTACTGGAGAAATAAAAAATAAAGAAATATAAAAGTAACTTGAGACGTAGCATTCAAAGGTCACATACATCTAACAGCATGGCACATTTAATATAAGAAATAATTGCAATATACAAAATATATACATAGATAAAAAATAACAACATGGATCAACGCCTAAATATAACTCATTTTAAGAATGTAACATATCAAGATAATAAAACAGTATAAACCTTATTTACAATATGGCATTCTAATCAACATTAGCATTATACAAACATAGAAGAAATGAAAACTTAGATAAGAAATAACAACAGAGCGCAACGCTTTAGAACAACCCGTAGCAAAAGACGCACTGGGGACATTTAACTTGATTAACGTGTAAATGTAACCTCGCTCTAATCCCGTCGTCATACCAATATCATAAGATGAAACAGTGTAAATGGAATTATCCTCGCCAGGCTATTCTCTTACAAATACTTTAGCATTCATTTGCTATTATTGTAAAATACAGAAATAAGTTTAGCAAGTATTTCCATATGAATGTGTTTGCAATAAAAAATTATTAAAATATTTATATAAATCGTTTTTTTTTGTTTTTTTGCCAAAGACTTATTGTTTTGATTTTTTTTCACGTAAAACAGTATTTTATGAGATAAATTTGCTAGATTTTTATGTCTGCACAGAACTTTGGCCTAAGAATAAAACGCTGCACAGATTGTTTCCAAACAGGAATCCCAATTCTTGTTTTAGGTATAATCCGAAGTTCGAATGTAAGTAATCACCTCCGTTTGTATTAAAAATACATGTTTTGAAGTGGAATAATATCGGAAGTGATATTAAACTAGCTTAATATAGGAAAGAAACAATTTAAATTGACTTTTAAATCAATGTTTTATCTTTGTTGCTCCACATATTCAATAAATAAAATATATGTTTTAATGTTAGTTAATTACAAAACTAGCTGGGTTCGTTTGTACTGATAATGTTTTTAATTTAATAGTGAAGACCGCTTGATTCTCGTTTGAATGTCTGGAGTATTTCATCACACCATTATCTGTTAACGAGTCATTAGATTAACAATAATCGTTGCACACATGCATACTGTAGGTAGTGGGTTTGTTGCACCGTTCAAATCATCTGAAAAGTACATAATTATGATTATAATGACATAAATATCATGACTCACCAACTTATAAATACTGATATTGCAAACAGTCAATGTCGAATCTCTCGGATTTGCAATAATAATATCATAATTATATAGCATCCGTAGTCAATAAAATTTATATAACAAGTAAATGCAATTTTATTTTCCTAAATTCTGCAAATACATGAAGAAATAATGGCAATAGCAGACACCATATGGTTTCGCTTAGAGGCGTAGTATTATCATTAGAAGCATAAATGCTTCCGAAGGGTAGTCGAATATTGACAATTATAAATAATCATTGTTTCTTCTTTTTTTAAAATTCTCCATATTCCTTATTTCAATGCGCATTGTTTGAATGACATTATTGATACATTTTGAAAGTATCACATGTTTGAGTTCAGAAAAATAAATGATGCTTGGAAATTGGGTTATGAATACATGATTTGGCGACTACTTTCACTTTGTTAACAGTGTACACATTGGTCAGAAAAAAAATCTTGGATGACAATTGACCACTACTTTTCGCATCATATTTCGGTAGTGCAACGATTGACAAACAATAAACTATCAGTTTCACTTCTTTTATTTTGGTCTCTCAATGAATGACAAACATGTACGTAAGTGTCATAGTACTTTGCGTCTTGGCCGAATATATTAATGACGTTAATTTGTCATTCTAAAGTTACACGTGCCCGTGACAACCCAACTGTTTCTTGTGCTACGTTGTCTTTTATTGTAATGTTCTGTACCTATGCGTTTTATAAGACTTATAAGAGGATATTAGCATATTAGCAGTAACGTTACGTCTTTACTTACCAGCAGCACTTTAAATTTGCTGCCGAGCCCAATTAGCTCAGTCATTAGCGCGTCTGACTGTCAATTCAGGGTTCGTAAGTTCGAATCCCCGCCCGGCCACAATCACCGTGATGTTTGATGAACGACATTACGTCTATTATCTCTCACCGCTGATTCAAGTGGAAAAGGTATCAGTTAATTGAGGAGATGGGGTGTGCATGAGTACTGGTTAACATTCCAGGATCACAGAAATCGTCTGACAGGCCTCGATGGCATAACAATGACGCTAAATTTTCAATTAATCAATCACTGTGGTTCAGCTTAGATTAGCAGCAACGTTGTGGTGTTGAAATGCCGGTTACCCTGTTGTTTTGCTTAGTTTAACAGCTTCTATGAAGCATGTAATTACCTGTGATTTGTTGCTTTTTTAACTACGATGCGACATGCACTCACGGTCTCACTTAAGACTTATCTCGCTTACTTGACGGTAGGAGTATTCTTGTGCCCGAGAAATAATTGCTGTGTAAATTGGTTGGGCATTATTTTTTTTATGAAAATGCATAAAAATTTTATATTTCGTTGTGCATATGAAAACATTGGAACATTTTTTTGAGTTCTGTCCAGTTTGAATGACATTGTGCACTGTTTAATTAACATAAGATAACAGTATTGCATTTATATAACAGCAACAGCAAGCAAAACTCCATGTTGTTTTTGCTTATTTGGGCCAAAAGAGGACTATCTATAGAAATAAGGCACTTTTAAAGCCATTGGTAATGTGTTCAATGTTCAAGAAGTACATTCCTCTATATGTAATACAGTAAAAAGTTAGTTGTTGTTTTTGCGTTAACTGTCACACTGTTGTTTTATTAAGTTCGACAGCTACGCTGTGCTGTATACATAGAGTCACACTTAGATTTTCTATTAATTTGGCAGAGATGTTGCCGTGTGCGTCCACCCGTCATAGTAAGGGTTTGTTTATTGAATAGTTGATTTTACTTCAACAGCTGCTACACTATGGCGTGCATTTACCAAAGGTATACACACATATATATACGCACCTGTCACATAGTAAGTAGTCACATACTCTGTTAAAGGCTCGTCCGTGCTTTCTGTTTGTGTCACTGTCAATTGCAATAATTATAAATTGATTAATAATTAGAAATAACATCCATTTCAATATTTTAAAAAGTTACGTATGATTTACACGTGGCACGAACATTCTCAGTGTTGATGGGGTATAAACAATAAAATAGTTAAAACATGTAACACAATACTGCTAGTTCAAAATAAATGATAAGGTTACTTACTGTGTTCATATACAATTTAACGTAACTATATCCATATGTGAAAGAACATAATATAACAAACACAAATTCTAGATACTCACACGGGCAAAACAATAAAAACAGCAAATATGCAAAAATGCATTTATAATAAAGTAAAACTACATAATAAACAAGGGATACATCCTGTTACCGACTAAAGCACACGCAGCTGTCCATCATCATATAACATTCAAAATCATCCATACACGACTAAATCACACACAGCTGTTCATCATAATATAGCATACAAAATCATCCATACACGTCTAAAGCACACACAGCTGCCCATCATCATATAACATACAAAAACATCCATACACGACTAAAGCTCACACAGCTGTCCATCATAATATAGCATACAAAATCATCCATACACGTCTAAAGCACACACAGCTGCTCATCATCATAAAACATACAAAAACATCCATACACGACTAAAGCACACACAGCTGTCCATCATCATATAACATTCAAAATCATACATACACGACTAAATCACACACAGCTGCTCATCATAATATAGCATACAAAATCATCCATACACGACTAAATCACACACAGCTGCTCATCATAATATAGCATACAAAATCATCCATACTTGTCTTAAGCACACACAGCTGCCCATCATCATATAACATACAAAAACATCCATACACGACTAAATCACACACAGCTGCTCATCATAATAAAGCGTACAAAATCATCCATACACGACTAAAGCACACACAGCTGCTCATCGTCATATAATATACAAAAACATCCATACACGACTAAAGCACACACAGCTGCTCATTATATTAAAGCATACAAAAACATCCATACACGACTAAATCACACAGCTGCTCATCATCATAAAACATACAAAAACATCCATACACGACTAAAGCACACACAGCTGCTCATCATCATAAAACATACAAAAACATCCAACGCGACTAAATCACACAGCTGCTCATCATAATATAGCATACAAAAACAGCCATACACAACTAAAGCACACACAGCTGCTCATCATCATATAACATACAAAAAAACATCCATATAACGTCTAAAGCACATACAGCTGCTCATCATCATAAAACATACAAAAACATCCATACACGACTAAAGCACACACAGCTGCTCATCATCATATAACATACAAAAACATCCATACACGACTAAAGCACACACAGCTGCTCATCATCATATAACATACAAAAACATCCATACACGACTAAAACACACAAAACACTATATACAACATAAAACTTTACAGTTAAAGACAACTAAGATGGCATAGTATATTTTGATACAAATACGAGGAGGTTTCGTAAAGTTAGCGGAAAATATTTATAACAAGTTATAAGTTGTTAACAAGTTCCGTTTTATTAATAGAAATTCGTATTGATAGAAATTCATACTAGTATTCCGACAAATAGCACAATAAATTTCACCGATATAGTTTTAAAACTGAAAAGCGTTACCGTTATTTCAATAACGCATACCAAGCGTGACCGGATTAAAGTCAAAATACTCTAAATAATTAACGTCATGTCATTCTCAAATTACATTACTTCAAAATCATATGGTATTACAATGATAAAACCAGAGTTATGGTTCTTGTCTCTGTGTGTTCTATTGATGATGGTGAACACTATTGCGAAGTTTAATTCACATCCAATGAGTGGTTGCATAGATATCTAAAACTTAAGCGCAAAAGTTTAACCTGGGGGTCTACAGACGACGACGACGACGACGCCGACGACGACGCCAGGGTCATGGCAATAGCTCTCCTTGGACTCGGCGAGCTCACACTCCGCATTGGTAATGGGGATGCAGGTGTTTTCTAAATTGATGACATTTGTTTGATTTGTTAACTTTTAGGATCGAACGATGATACCCATGTTTCATCAACTGTCACTATCAAGACCCACCGAGCGACTTTCATTATGGCTTGGAAATCCAATATGGCCGCCAAAATGGTCGCCATATTATTCAATTTTCACGTTTGTCATTTACAGTATTTTATCACATATTTTTTTTTATGTCAAGTGTTACATGTATCACATTTTACTTGTATTTAATAATTTTAATAGTTTTATTGCGACAAAATATTCTAAAGAGAAAAGAAATGCAAACTAATGGCTAAACCTGTAAAAATTACAAACATTTCCATTATTCAAATATTATGTTATACTTTTGCTCAACATTTTCATCGAATTTTACAAAAATACATGCTAACATACGTGCGATAAAAATGTTTTAAAACAATGCTTTAAACAAAGCAAATGTTTGTATCTATATGCAAATTTAAGTGGTTTGGGTAAATCAATATGACGTTATGTAACCGCTATTGGTATATTACTATGATGTGCACAATACTCTAGCCTTTGTACAATACCTTGTACATTTACATAATTTTAAATACCATTTTTCAGCATGTAGACAGACGACAGATATGTTCCAATATTTTTCCAAATCTTATTTTTGGAAAATAACTCGTAAACTGTTCTTTTGGTGCTTTATATCTTAGCTGCCGATATAAAGGTTGGTCATCTTAATGTGTGAACAATACCTTTAAGGACTTTACATTTGAAGAAGTGCTTGTTGGCACAAATACAAATTACTTGTGGAGTGCGTGATCTAGTGATAGAGTGCCGAATTTATGGTCGTATGGTCGTTGGTTTGATCCTTCACCACGGCGTTGTATGGTGTCCTGTGCTTGGAAACACACCATGAATGAATGGAATGCTGGAAAGGATCACGTCCTCGCTTTATCAAGTTGATATGAAACGGTATGCATGCATACGAGAAGTATTTTCCAGCTGTAAACCCAACTTAATTCACACTCGAACAAGTTTGTAAACTTAAATCAATCGCTTATACAAGAACGCATGTATCAACAGTTATTGCTTTCTATCTGACCTTTCATATACATTTAGTCGAAGACCATATGTGCGCTTGTCTGAAACACATATACTGTCTATTGTTGTGAAGAACAGAAATATTGAACTAGTTCTATCTTGTTGTCATCAACCCGAAGAAATGCGTCCCGGACGTTTTGGAGCTTTGCATAGCTATGTATCTCGTTTCCTATCGTAGATCATGCTAAAGACTACAGTGCACATACCCAATCGCTACAAATCTGCTGACTGATGGGAGAGTTCTCTTCTTATAGTTATAGTTTTAACACACTTTAACTCTACTTTTAGAATGTCAGACATGTTATGTTTTTAACTTAAACTGTGCCACCAAGAATAACATAGTTTACCTCGTGTTTTCCTAGTTATACACTGGACTTAGTTTTAAGATCAGATTAAATCCAATGCGAATGTTGCCCTTGATGAAGAGGCACTGGCGTTTTTGGTGTCAGAAAAACTAGGCAGGATCGGCCTTTTTAACTTGACTTGGCACACGGAGTGGTAAATCCTTTGAATATCATTGGCCGCTTATGTCTCTGGTCTCTCAAAACCAACTCTTGTTCTACCTAGAAGAGGGACTCCTGAGTGATTCATATACATTCTGATCTTGCTTCATAGTCTAGTTAACTAAATTGAACTAAACCTATATTAACTATACCAACGTATTTCCAAAGTGCTCTACAAATAGATTTCCCATTGCTTCCATAGTACACATTTACTCATTTACTTCTAGCCATAATAAACACATTTGACCCGTTTGCGATGTTCAACATTTGCTCCTTTTCTCTATGTTTTTTTTCTTTATTTTCTAGTGACGTCTTAAATTAAACTGCTTTCCCCATTACAGATCCGAATACCACTCATATATAAAGCTTGTTATTTGATTTATATGCTTTATCTGTTGGTTCTCAAGAAAATAATGATATTATATTAATTGTTCACTACACTTTTGCCATTTGCAAATTTTTTTTTGCTATCTCGTCCATCAAAGTCGTGTCATAAACGCAACAAGATACCAAGTAAAAGTTCAGCAAGAGTCATTTGTTAAGCTGAGATTGCCTTCTTACCGCGATCTGACGAAACTTCAGTGTAACAGATTAGTGGAAGTTCAAATATTGTTCCAAGCAGTTATTCCAATGGGAAGCTTTCCAAACAACACTGAATACTTATACCTTCGAATATACTTGGTCTGTTTTATTGATTTGTTGGATGCTGATCACAAGCAATACATGTAGTTTGGTCGGGATTAAAAAAGTCTGCAGACGCCCTATGATGTTTAATGTTTGATGCATTCGGTTAAAAATGTTTATCATGAAACTAACGATGGATTTGAATTCTAAATTTGCAAAATGCTGAATAAGCAACAACTTGTGACTGAAAGTTTTGAGACAGCATTTACCACTTTGGAGATTCGAAACGCTGACTTTATATCAATAAAATTAAATGAATATATTAACTATATTATCACTCAATTTATAGATAAAGCACTGTTTCAACAATTAAATATAACAGTATAGATTCGAACCCACGGCCCCTGCGGTGTCAGCGCCTAGCACATTAATGACGACGTCTCTACCGACTGCGCCACCGCAACAACGCCAAAAAATATTTCCGAAATGGCGTTGTTGCGGTGGCACAGTCGGTAGAGACGTCGTCATTAATGTGCTAGGCGCTGACGCCGCAGGGGCCGTGGGTTCGAATCCCCAAAGTGGCAAAAAAATATTTCCGAAATTGTCCGTGGTCAGGTGAATAAGACATGTGTCGCTCCTCTCCATTGAGTCATTAAAAGTAGGAATAATACAAAATATTGAATGTAAATATTATAAATCCCGCCTATGTCCTGTGTACATTAATGGCGACGCCATTATATGCATTATTTGCGCAACGTTTTTTGGCGTTATTGCGGTGGCGCAGTCGGTAGAGACGTCGTCATTAATGTGCTAGGCGCTGACGCCGCAGGGGCCGTGGGTTCGAATCTATACTGTTATATTTAATTGTTGAAACAGTGCTTTATCTATAAATTGAGTGGTAATATAGTTAATATATTCATTTAATTTTATTGATATAAAGTCAGCGTTTGGTGTGTAACAGCCGCGTGTAAATGGAGATCAACGTATATTGAGACAGATAAAGCATGTTTCTAAAAAAAAAAATGAAATGTATGGGTTTGAAATAATAGCATATGAAGGAATAGTTTAATTTTCCTTTCCTTTTATCTTGAAATAACGAATAAGAGAGTAGTCTTCTTTGACAAATCAAACTATAATTGCATAACGCAGTCACGAGAAGTAAACACAATACTAATACAGCAACTGTGGAGGTTGCTAGGATTGAAACAAAAAAGGCGTTATATTCAGGTTCGACCGTTGTTTAAACAATAGCGACATATATAAGTTACATTTATGATACATTTAAAGACGTCAGACTTCGCGACGTTGAGAAATGTACCATGTGAAAAGCTCGCCAAACATATATATGTATATATATAATACATGAAGATAATAATTTTGTGAATAACCAAACATAAATGTACAGATCAGACTACGGCGAGCGCGCCTACCTACAATGCAAACAATAAACACAATATCAGGGCATCTGCCAAACCAATAAATGGTGTCAACCATGACTTATGTACTATGGTTTTTCATTCAACATATCTGGACTGGACAGACAATTAACATACATGAACTGATAGTTTATATGAGTAAGATTCAGTCAAAGAGATTTGTGACTACTCACATGCTATATAAAGGACATGTGTATAAATCATTTCGATGTAGTCTAGTAACATTTTAGATCTACTAGGAAAAAAAAAACACAAAATGTTTTAATTGTTAAGTGACTGAATGACCGTCACACATCGTGTAAATACTTTGTTATTATATTCACTGTAACAGTTGTAAAAGTAGATACCAGTTTATTTTGACAGAACAGCAACATAGTCTTATGTGACGTCACTCAATATCCGACGAAGAAGCTAGAACAAAGACCACATTAATTTGGCTATAAGTTATTTGGCTATTTGGAAGGTACTGATACAACATTCAGCTGAGTCAACGTGGTTACACGATTACACAAACATTGTAGTAATAGGGTATAAGAGTCCTCGAATAAATCAAAACAAACGTATACCTGTCCGTTCCGAACATTTTGGAATATCACAATACTTTAGTTTGTGGTTGACGACACACCAGAATCCAATTCCATGAGGTAGAGAACGGCAGAAATTATGATTTATATTGTATCGAACCAGGGTACCCTGAAACAAATAGTCCCCATATAGAAATACCATATAACAAATGATATGCATTTATCATATTTCGTCTTTTATCACTACTGAAATGAGATCGTAACTAAAGACCTCGCATAATTCCTGAACAATGCATATCATAATCTAGATCTCATTTAGGCATTGCGTTATCATTTGAATTTACTAAGAATCTTCTTGTTTACAGTCCCGGTCAAAGGCCAATGACATGGGGAAGGAAAATGTTCATAGGAACATTATATGCCAGCTCTCTATGACAGAACAAATATTCACGGTCTGATTATCTCAGTTACTACATAGAGAGTCATGTAAAGAAGCGTCAAATAGAAATAGGGGAGTTATTTAAGATGTCACATTACTTACTGTGACTTATTGTGACTTATTGTGACGGTATGATAATCAGTAAAGCTAAACTGAAATTGAAGATGTAATGTGTCAGATAAAATAACAACATTTCTTTGCATAATAAAATACAGACATGTTTATAATAGACAGACGTTTTTATTCATAATATTTTGTTGTTTTTTTTAACGAGGTTTAACGCCGTTTTAACACATTTCAGGTTATATATGGCATTTCCAGTTTCATTGAATGAATAAATAAATCTGAGTAAACCATCATTCTACCGCATGTTACTTGCAAACTTTCTCACATAAAGTTTATTTGAATCATGCGGGTCTCGAACCTACAACCTTAGCGGTGAGAAGTAAATGATCTTTAGACAGCGCCTTAGACAACTCGGCCACGGATAAGCCATTTTTGTAAGAAATAATGTAAGAAAGACAAACAAAGATACACATAAATAGCATGTGTTTGCATACATTTTGAGTTTTAATTTCAATGCCGTTTCCAATTTAAACAAATCAAGTTAACTGTTCACAAATTTAAAACACCCTTACCCAATCCCCACAAAGAAATATCATAATAAAATATTATGCTAGCATCAATTAATATTCTGGAATGCTACAGTTGTGATTAGCAGTGCCTTGTTATGACGACAGCCTTGGAAAGTGATAAAATACCTTATTCCATTATCACTAATCGAGTTTATCTTCATATTAACCTCTTATTATTTTTTAAACAAACACAACCGTCTATAAATGGTACATTTACAAAACGGGTAAGACAGAGAGTGTAACCGCTGGCAAAAACATCAGTGTAAGACAATTCATATAAATCGATATAAATAAATGCAGAATAGCCAAAAGTAGAAATAACAGGCAAAAGGCGTCACAAATGGATGAAATGAAATGTAAAAAAACTAGAGAATTATGAAAAATGTACAAATTAGACACCCCAACCAAACGGTAATGTTAATTTGGCTGGTTTTATTACTATTTTAAAGATTCATCTTCGGTATTCAAAACTGAACAGGATTCAAGATTTCTGCATAATTTTGATAACAATGCAGACAAACGTTAAATTGATGGACTAGATTTACCATTTACTATAAAAGAAATTAGGAAATCAATTAAGTTAGTAGGTACAAAAAAATGTTGCTCTTTTTAAAAACATAATAAATTATACGAATATTTTCAAGGAAAGACTAAACATATTAGATAAGCTTTAGGCATTTTTATTCAATTATATCCTCTATAAACAACATTTCCCCAAATCATGATCTAAGGGAGTTGTTATCCCAGTTTATAAAAAAGGAAGAATCTAATGACCCCGCCAACTATAGAGAGATTGCACTAGTATGTCGTTTCGCCAAATTATCCACTGTTGTTATAAATGGAAGATTAAAAAAAGACATAAGGCAAAGAGATCGTTACAGATGACCGATTTGATTTTGAAGGCAAATTATAGCACTGTAGATGCGATATATATTTAAAATTATTTTATATATATTTATAGAAATTCTCCTTGGTCGAAATTAATAAGAGCAGGTATAAATGGTGCTTTTCAAAGCTATTCGGTCGTTGTATGATGATGTAAACGTGTGTATTCTGATCAGATGTTTACAACTGTGAAGTGGGATTGTTACAATTGGAAATAATTTCGCCATTTTTTTATTTTCATTGTTCGTTTATGATATTGAATTTTTATTGAACGTGATCAGAATACGAGCCTGACTTTAAATTAACCTTTTATTTGTATATTACTGAAATAGCAAGCAGACTTCAAATGTTATTAAATAATCTAGAAGACTATTGCACCAAATTAAAAATTAAAGTAAAAAACAACAAAGGTAATTGTACTCAGAAAAGGAAGAACAATTAATAAAAATGATGTTTTCAATATAATGGGGAAGCATTTGAAAGAGTTCCTAGTTTTAATTATTTAGGAGTGTCTCTACAAGTGAAGATTCATTTTAAAATGCTACTTAAACGTTGACGGGGAAAGTTTTGAAAGATATTGGTTCTTTGTTAATATCACACAAATGTTAGACGTATTGATACATATTATGTTGATTTAATTTGATGCTTATGTAGCTTCTATATTAAACTATTCGTATGAAATATGGGGCTTTGATAGGACGAATAATATAGAACGGCTACACAGGACATAAAATATGGGGTTTTGATAGGACAAATAATATAGAACGGCTACACAGGACATAAAATATGGGGTTTCGATAGGACGAATAATATAGAACGGCTACACAGGACATAAAATATGCAGTTTTGATAGGACGAATATTATAGAACGGCTACACAGGACATAAAATGACTACTTCATGTTCAAATGTCAACAAGTAGTTCACTATTGTATAGTGAGTTAGGTAGTTACCCATTGTATATAGTAAGACAAATAAGAATAATTACATACATTTGTATTTCCTTGGGTTGTGTTCTGCTAAAACATAGTAATTATATATTGTCTAATGTATTAACTACGCTTATAATAAATTGTGATAAAGATCCAGCTATAATAAAATTGGGCCTCTAATGTTTTAAAAAAGTGATGGTTTCATGAAGTTTGGTTGTTTACTTCATCAGTAAAAATAGACATATTTATACAATTCCTACGGAAAAGGTTGTCGATATATGTATATATACATACTGATTAGGAATTGTAATATGTAGATAAGCTGCTCCGCTTACAGAACTAATTGTAAAATTTCGATTTTATCGTACATAGTCGCTAGCCTTCCTTTTAGGTCGCATATAGTTTTAAAATGATCTCAAAACAAATGCTTAACAAGCCAGAGTATAGGTTATATGCTATTGTACTCAACTGATTTAAATTTTGAACAATGAGTTTGCTCGTTCATAACTGCAAATATGGATATTATCATTATACTTTTAGATATCATTGAGGCGTCGTGCCCGGTTTCACCCTACATATACTGAACGTAACAATTAACCCGCCACTTTTATATTTCCAGTATCTATGAATAGCAGTGTCGATATATTGAGAAGTGTAATCAAAATTTTTTGTTGTTTTATTTTATAAAGCATTATTGTTGTTTTTTTTATCCAAGTCAAAATTTCAATGAAATTGCGTTTATAATGTTTGAGAAAATTCATGAAATGTCCGTTACATAAATGTCAGGTGGCGGGTTAGCTGTTCCGGTCCTTATAAAACTTTAGATTTTCCTCAACGGTTTTTTATTGAATACTGTTACCTCACTTAAATTGATTATGTCGCATGATATATTTACCAATAAATGCATATGTGTTATGAATGTACATATGTAATTGTCTTTGGTTAAGCAATTTTGTTGGGAAGAATTCAATTTAAAAGTATGTTTTCTAAAACTACGTGAAACGGACCCCTTGACTCTGAGTGGCACAAAATATAATTTATAGATAAAGTAAGTGATGCTTGTTACTCAACCATTTTTCTCAGGCACGTATTGGCTATCAGAAATTAGTAAATGTACCAACAGGTCTGAATTTGAACAACTATGCTTAATAAAAACTAACCGATTACCGAGTTTAATCAATATTATGTAATCTGCATTGCTTTAGTTGATTCATCAAATATTTTTAGCATACCGCACGATTGTATACCATTCCAAAACGCCATGCATCACATGTTTCGCCGTCAGCGGCAGTATTCCATGTTCCGAAGTACACATCAACATCCTCAAGCACACAGTTAGTTTCTGTTAGAATTTAAAAGAATTAAAAATGATCAGTTTGATTAAACATCGCTATTTCTAACTTTATTTCTATAAAACATTATAAAGGACAACACAGCATTTTTACTATACTTATATTGTAATTATTTAGGATTTATTCGTTTGCATTTCTAGATTGTAAATGTCTACTACCTCATGTTCAGGCGTATACATAACTACATGTAATAATACACATCGCATATCATGTTTTAAAACAAATATATCAAAGTAAATGTAGGCTACCGTAGGCAGAGAACATGCATGAAAACGATGTTTTATAGGGAAAGCAAATAAATCTATATTTAAAGGGCAGAGCGAAGCTTGTGTAACCTATTTTGATCATTTAAAACTGTATATTACGGTGTTCAACGATACAACGCTGACGTTACCGACATCTCACCATGAAAATGTAGATGGCCTGCTTGGCATATGAACTAATTGTGTGGATAAAGTGCACATCCTTTTGGAATAAATTACACATCCTTTTGGAATAAAGTACACATCCTTTTGCAATACGCTTTGGATCTGTATATACAAGTCGTATGATGCAGTTGTCATACCTGTCTCCAGTCGAGGCCGGGAAACATTACTGTGTGTGTGTATATATATATATATATATATCTCGGTTACATCATAACAAGTTATAACTGCGTTTATTTGTGTAAATAATGAGGATTTTATTGGCCACCATAATATCCAATTCAGACGAAAAAAATCAGTATGTATACATTCCGGTTATATTATAGTCCACCTGTTATCAGTTAATCAATGGTTTAAGCGGTGCCCTGTGGCTTTGTTGTTGTTATTGTTGTAGTGATTTTTTCTTGTTGTATCGTCTGAGAATAGAGCAAGTTTGTATTAAAAATATACTCCAAGTAAAATTAAATGAACTTTTATTTTGTTGATAAAGTTTTGCAAAGATTCAAAATAAAAGACAGAATAGACTGCCGTATTAGAATTACTTAGAGATTGTATTCCCTATTCTCAGTTCAGTGAACAAACCAATGAAAACTGGTGGCCCCGGACCGACAATGAGAGATGGGCTAAAGATCAACGCGTATGCCATTACGCAGCTTACCTGTAAGGATTTTGTCTTCGAAGAAGTTGTGTCAAGGAAGTGGCCGAACAAAGAAAGCCATAAATTGGAAATCGCATTACAATACAGAAATAGTTGTCTTTTTATCAAACAGCTGACGGCATACTTATCAGTATAAACAAAGAGACCAGGCGTTGTTTTTGAAATCAACTATTTATACTTAAACGTACTCCGGATAAAAGAAGATGACTTTTGTCGCATTTTTTCTCCAGTTCAGCCAGGAGAACACTATTCTGTTCATATTTTGGTTATTACTATTACACGTCTGTTACAATTAGACTTTTCTCTGTATAAAATAAGCTTACCGAGCCACGAAGCATCCTTCTGGATAAATTCCGGTTACATTATTACACGTTTGTTAGAACAAGACTTCTCTGTGTATAATAGACGATCACCGTCGCAACATTTTTTCTAGCCAAGCCAAGAGATCATCCTTCAGTACATACTCCGGTTACATTATAACACGTGTTTTACAACTAGACAGCTCTGTGTATAAATGACGATTATCTTTGTCACATATTTCTCCAGCCCATCCAGGACAACATCCGGTTACATTATAACACGTGTTTTACAACTAGATATCTCTGTGTATAAATGGCGATTACCTTTGTCACATTTTTCTCCAGCCCATCCAGGACAACATCCGGTTCCATTATAACACGTGTTTTACAACTAGATATCTCTGTGTATAAATGACGATTACCTTTGTCTCATTTTTCTCCAGCCCATCCAGGAGAACATCCTTCTGGACACATTCCAGTTACATTATAACACGTGTTTTACAACTAGACCTCTCTGTGTATAAATAACGATTATGTTTGTCTCATCTTTCTCCAGCCCATCCAGGACAACATCCTTCTGGATACATTCCGTTTACATTATTACACGTCTGTTTCAACAAGACCTCTCTGTGTATAATAGATGATTACCTTCCTCACATTTTTCTAGTCCATCCAGGCGAATATCATTCTGGACACGTTTCGGTAAAATTATAACGTGTCTGTTACAACAAGACTCTCTTTGTTTAAAAGAAGGTTACCCTCGTCATATTTTTTATCCAGCCCAATCATGTAATTATTCTTCTAGACACATTCAGTCACATTATTACACATATGTTGCACCTAGACTTCTTTGTGTATGAAAAAATAAAACGATTACCTTTGTCCCACTTTTTCCAGCCAAGCCATGAAAACATCAATCTGGACACATTCCAGTTACATTATTACACATATGTTATAACTAGACTTCTCGATGTATAAAATAAGCTCACCTTCGTTACATTTTTCTCTAGCCCAGCCAGAAGAACAACCTTCTTGACACATTCCAGTTACATTATTCCACGTATGTGATAACTTAACTAGACTTCTCTGTGAATATAAAAAGAAACTTACCTTTGTCACGTTTTCCTCCAGCCCAGCCAGAAGAACATCCTTCTTGACACATCATTCCAGTCACATAATTACACGTATGTAATGACTACACTTCTCTGTGAATACAAGAAGCTTACCTTCGTCACATTTTTCTCCAGCCCAGCCAAAGGAACAACCTTCTTGACACATTCCAGTTACATTATTACACGTAATACTATGTTATAACTAAACTTCTCGGTGAATAAAATAAGCTTACCTTTGTCACATTTTTCTCCAGCCAAGCCAGAAGAACAATCTTCTTGACACATTCCAGTTACATTATTACACTATATGATAAATTACACTATATGATAACTATACTTCTTTGTTAATAAAAGAAGCTTACTTTCGTCACAATTTTCTCTAGCCTAGCAAGAAGAACATCCTTCTTGACACATTCCAGTTACATTATTCCATGTATGTTATAACTAGACTTCTCTGTGAATAAAAGAAGCTTGCCTTTTTGTCTCACATTTCTCCAGCCCATCTAGGAGAACATAAATCTGGACACATTCCGTTTTCATTATTACACGTCTGTTACAACTAGACCTCTATGTGTATAAAAGATGATAACCTTCCTCACATTTTTCTCCAGCGAATATCATTCTGGACACGTTTTGGTTAAATTATAACATGTCTGTTACAACAAGACTCTCTTTAAAAGAAGGTTACCCTCGTCTTATCTTTATCCAGCCTAGTCAAGAAATAATTCTTCTAGACACATTCAGTTATATTATTACACGTATGTTACACCTACACTTCTTTGTGAATAAAAGAAGCTTACTTTCGTCACATTTTCTCAAATCCAGCAAAACAATAAACTTATTGGCATATTCCAGTTACATTATTCCACGTACGTGATAACCAGACTTCTCGGTGAATAAAAGAAGCTTACCTTCATAACATTTTTCTCTAGCCCAGCAAGAGGAAAGGCCTTCTTGACACATTCCCGTCACATTATTACCCGTATGTTATACCAAGACTTCTCTGTGAATAAAAGAAGCTTACCTTTGTCACATTTTTCTCAAACCAAGCTATACAATAAACTAATTGACACATTCCAGTTACATTATTCCACGTATGTGATAACTAGACTTCTCTGTGAATAAAAGAAGCTTACATTCGTTACATTTTTCTCCAGCCCAGCAAGAGGAACAGCCTTCTTGACACATTCCCGTCACATTATTACACGTTTGTTATAACAAGATTTCTCTGTGAATAAAAGAAGCTCACTTTTGTCTCAATTTTCTCCAGCCCAGCCAAAGGAACAGCCTTCTTGACACATTCCAGTTACATTATTACACGTAATACAATGGTATAACTAAACTTCTGTGTGAATAAAAAAGCTCATTTTTCCCTAGCCAAGCCAGAAGAACAACCTTCTTGACATATTCCAGTTACATTATTACACGTAATACTATGTTATAACTTGACTTCTCTGTGAATAAAAGAAGCTCACCTCCGTCACATTTTTCTCCAGCCCAGCCAGAAGAACATCCTTCTAGACACATTCCATTTACATTATTACACGTCTGTTTACACATGTAGCATCCATGCTGACATCGTTTTCCAAAGTAGTACATCGGGCAATGATATTCTTAAACATATATTGCACAATCTAAACTACGAACTAAATATTTGAACTCGATGATAGAACTGCAATAACATAAGAATTCTCGGGAGAGGGGGGGGGGGGGGGGGGGGGGGGGGGGGGCAGAAATAAAGGTGAATGAGTAACAGAAACTTTGATTAAATAGACGATTAAATTTAATTTACGTGTTTTTGTTGAACTATTCATCATAAGCATTCTCAGAAATACGTATTATGTTGAATCAAACATGTTTCACGTATTATGTTCAATCAAACATGTTTCACGGATAATGTTAAATCAAACATGTTTCACGTAATATGTTAAACCAAACATGTTTCACGGGTTATGTTAAATCATATGGAAGGGTATCACCGCCATAACTCTTAGTCTGAAATCTGTCGTTTGTTTTTTGTGCAATGGGTGTAAATGTTTCTTTCTTCTTAGTTATTTGTGGAAAATGAAAAATTTCACCTTTGTAACTTTGCTATTTGTCTATCTGACTATATCCTATCATTGTAAAAGTTACATACGTCTTGTCTCTTTGTGTCAGATTAAACATTACTTGCTGTGTAAAATTTATTTTTAGAATTTGATGTTTGTTTCGATATGTGTTTCGGCTGCAGTCAGTCACGTATCTTTTTTTATGCCAATGTTCTATCCCTTTGTAATGAGTGTAGGGAATGTTTTTGGACAGGGTATCAGACTGTTTCGACTGTGCTGCCGCTGAACGTCATCATTGTAATAAATCACAACTTCCCTTTATAACGTTCAGTTACAGACAGGTCCCCTGTAAACAACCCAAGAAGTTGCGAATGGAAATATTTGCTGTAAACAATCATCAGAATTCGCGACTCTAAATGCAGCCTTACTTTAGGTCAGCTACCACCATTGAGAGGATCTCTCTGATTGGCTGAATAAAGTATAGATATGTTCAGGGCAAATATTTTTATAGAAAGCTTATTACTGGTTGGATGAAAATGTCAAACTGTCACTTGATCACAATAAAATATATATTATGTCTGTGTGACAGACGAAAATTCATTTTATTAAGGAAACTGTATGAAAAGTAAAATTGGTGAAATTTATTTTTTTTATGCTAAAAGTGGGGGTACCAAACTTCAGGGGGCAAAAAGTGGTAAATAGTGGTACTTTTGAATCTAGGATAGTACTTTAATATGATGTAGGACTTTTCAGTGCACGAATGTAAGTGTGAGGTTTCTTTTAGGTCAGCCACCACCATTGCGTTTTCCATGGACTTACATTATAACGTTTGACCTAATGTTCACTATTTCTAGCATTCGCGGACAAACAGTTTAGTTTAAACTTATTTATTTTACTTCGATTGTGAAACAAGTTATTACAACTTAACAATCACGCTCGAAGTATTCATGATTCGAACCAGTACTAAGCATATGCTGAAAAGTGTCTTGCTCGAGAACACCACACAAAGTCGTAGCAGAGGACAGAACCCACGATTCTCCGATCATGAGTTCGATGCTCTACCACTTGACCACGCGCTCCACCAAAATGTCCTTCATCATAGTAAAGTACTATCCTAGACTCAAATTAATATGTCCCCAAAACGGGGTCAAAATTATCACTGTCTAACACTTTTTGCCACCTTAAGTTGGATACCCCAACTTTCAGCATGAAAAAAGTAAATTTCACCAATTTTACTTTCCACTCAGTTTCCTTGATAAAATGAATTTAGTCAGTCACAGAACATAATTCTTTTATTGACACAAACATAATAAACTTATATTTTATTGTGATCATTTGCCAGTTTGACATTTTCATCCAACCAAAATTAAGCTTACTATAAAAATATATGCTCTGAACATCCCCTATACTTTTTTCAGTCGATCAGAGAGATCCTTTCAATGCAGGTAGCTGACCATATGTTCCATATGACTAACGATGAAAACAAAGCAACACCGATTCTACTAGGGACCAGTCGTTATTCTTTTATATATTTTTAGCGGCACCTGTCTTCATAATAGACAATGCAAACTGTGTATTTCGCATTGTTACATATGCCTAAGTGCATTGTACAACATGCTTACTGCATAGTTATACGTTTGCACAATTCGATCCTTTTGAAACATTTTTCACGTGATTATGCTGAACTCAATATATTATGACAGGAAGTATGTAACTTTTACAATGATAGGATATAGTAAGATAGACAAATTGCAAAGTTACAAAGGTGAAATGTTTCATTTCCCACAAAGAACTAAGAAGAAAGAAACATTTACACCCATTGCACAAAGAACAAACGACAAATTTCAGACTAAGAGTTATGGCGGTGATACCCTTTCATAAAATCAAACATGTTTCACGGTTTATGTTAATTCAAACATGTTTCACGGATTATGTTAAAGCAAACATGTTTCACGTATTATGTTAAATCAATAACGGTATCACGATTATGATTTACTGTTCCGTTAAAAACTGAAGTAATATTATTTCCTATTGTTTCCTATAGAAATAGTCTAAGAATTTAATTTGCAATACATACAGCATTGTCATTACAAGAGTGGTGCAGGTTACATAAGGGCTGTATAAATTGTCAGTTACATATGGTGTACAATATATTTCAGTAATCTTTACTGCTTTGCATCAATATTTTCTTGTAACAATTTGTCAAGAAACTCTTGTTCAAAAAAAGTTAAGAAGTGTTTAATAATTAACATATATATTTGTTTTTCATTTTTGATATCGATTTGATTGCTGAATTACGAAATCCGAAAACTTTGAAAGTGAAATAATGAATGAATGAATGGTGTTTTACAGCACGTCGACACATAAATAGGTCATTTTGTGCGCGCATAAATTGAAATAAAATTTGATATTCATAGTATAATGTGTCATAATGAAATTTTTTATTAACATGTTTTGCATATCATTGAATGGAAATGTAAGTCTTTGAATGTTGGACGGTAACGAAGCGAAAAATAATGAATAAATTTGGATGTATTCTAAGGTCAATTGGATGAAAGGAACAGCGCAGGCGCTTGATTATTCTACGGAAGTTACCATGAAAAGAAGAAAACGCGTATTCAAAATAAAAGACTTAATGAATTGACATGCTTTTAACTAATGAGAATTTGTCAAAATTTGGTATATACACATTTGAATAGAAAAGCACTTTAAGAATGAAAGAGTATATACCTTGTGCAATTATTAGCATATAAAATGAATTGCACTTTATTTTAATGTTTTGAAGTACGAACATATCATCTGAAATTATGTTAAAAATTGTGTTAAAATACATGTTTTTATAGAAATATAAAGGCTCGCCAAATCTAACAAATTACTCAAAAGACGCATTGATTTTACAGTCTGAAACGCTGTATATTTAATAAAGGTTTGTCTACAGAATGACTCGTAACAAAATTTAAGCTGTTTGTTATCTGTGGCCATATGTTAAAATGTTACATCCGACATGATTCACAATATATTTTGATTGTTTGATAAGTTACATGTATGAAATATAAGTAAAAGTGGAATTAGACTAATAAAAAGTATTCCTGTTACGTATATTCATTTTGGTGGTGACCTGGAATGCAAAGCTTGATCACGCGGACATAAACGGTGTTATACGATTGACATTATGTCCAACTGATTATAGTTTCTATTTTTTTTTATATTTTATTCAATAATTTTGTGTGTATATATTAACATATATGTCCTTATACACAGTTACGCCCTTTTTTCACGGTAACATGATTCTTACGCTGATAAAAGGGCCTATATAATTTGGTTTTGGATTTTTTCAAAATTGTTCAATAAGACATCGCTGGTGTTAAAAAAGTGAATTTTTATACGATTTCAACATGTATTTATTTGAGGATTTCTTTTTTAAAAAATCTCTAGGTGTCTCTGCATCCTCTTTAAAAAATACAACCTGGTCAACCTACCAGTAATTGTGCATTTTTATGTAGGTATACATTCCTGCTATAAAAATTGATATGTGGAATTTTTTTTTTACCACGGAAATCCTAAACCTTATTTTATACAGAACAAAAAACAAAATTCAACTATGTAGTGAGATCTTATACAGAACATAACTTAATTATACATTGTTACATATGTAATATATAGGCTGCGCATAAGAAATTTTATTTACATAGCAGGAATGTTTTTAGTTTAACTACATCGTATAACCATACGTATCGTACAGTATTTCCTTTAGTTATGTTATTTATAAGTTACCTTGAACTACATTCCACCTTGCTTTTATATTATTAGATTTTTCCAAGTGGTACATAAAGGTTGAAAACAAATTTAATATTTCTATAACTTTTTACTTTTTCATTAAACACTGAATTTATATGAATAAATATTGTTTGTATGATTACCGTGATTACTATAAGGACATTGCTCAATATCGCAGTCATCGATATCGATAACACCTCGCCCCTTGTCAACAATGCAATACGTTGTGTTGTATGCACTATAATTGCGGCAGTAGTTATGATCTTTTCCTGTTGGCTATAATAATAATTCATAATCAAATAAACTGAAAACTGATAGATATGAACAACACTACACATCTGGGTTCAGTATCTGTTTTTATTCTTTTGAGCCCAAACAAGTTTACATGGTGACAGTAAAACAGGACAGGCGGGACAGTTGGGACAACAGGTAGCATTTTCGCACTATATTACCGACCATCAGTATGGCAAAGGACAGTCAATATATTGCAAATACAATACACTCTTTGTTTAATATCGAGTTTTTTTTATATATATCGATGGCAATTTAAGAAACCAGATCGTATTATGTATAGTTATAGTTTTATGAGAATCTATATGTACATAACTTTCATTTAGAAGAAAGGTGTATTCAAGTGGTTTAATAAATTAAGATATCAAAAGCCTAGACTGGAGTTATTTTATATATTAGTTTTAAACGTAATTGCTTAACGTCGATTCTGAAACAAGTTCTGACAACTTGAGCAAATCACGTTCGAAGTCTTCCTGGGTAGAACCATTACTACATGTGTTTGTAAACATCTTATATTTGGATACTGTGTCTACACATTTAATGTTTAGTTAAAATTTACTAATATTGGCGTATGTCCCTTTAACTAGATGGGATATATACGCCAAATATGGAATCATCTAGACGACTACGGTTTGTTACGGTGAGTTCGAAAACGCCCTTTTGTCAAGAAAATCATTGTACTTTATATAAATATTGAAATGAGGTTTTTAATGCAAAATAACGTATCAAACTACAATTCATAGTTGAAATATGATTGATTTAGATTTTCAAATCCACCATAAACGTGACGAATATTAAATAATATTTTAACGGATTTGCTGAAGGGAATTATTATATAATCTTTAAATAAATATATTCTGATTGGCCAGAATGATTCCTCATTGAACAAAATACTGTATGATATTGAACAGATTTTACTTTGGTTTTGCAAAACTGTGCATAAAATTACGATACACGGTTATTAAAAATAGCTGCTGGATATTTCAAGTGTAAGCCGAATGCAACGATGAAAACTAAGATATTCCGAATGCGGCGTTGTTTTCAAATTGCTATCAACAAGAGATTTGCGTCCGATTTGAGCAAAATTATCGATAATAAAGATGCCGATACGTCAAAAATGGCAACTGTTACATCAATACATATATGTCGTCAGTATTAACAAGAAAAACACAAACACTCAAATAATTAGTTTAAATATAAAGATAACAACTATTTATCAAGAAGTGTCTGTGGCATAGTGGTGATATGCAATATTTTGTTTTTTCCGCCATGGTTCGAATCCCACCTGAGGAATTTTATTTTCAATTTATTTTTTTATGTTGATGTTATTTAATTTCTTTATTGAAATAGGGTCTACTATTGTTACATAAAATGTAAAATGTTAATTTGGTGACCTTCGTCATTTCCCGTACGAAAACGCTAGACAAGGGGTGATATTCACCAACATTTTTAAGAATATTTTTAAAACTCATGAATTAATTTTGAAAAACACAATGAGAGTCATTTTTAGACCAAAATGTGCAAGCATGTAAGGTCACCTGATATATAATCAAATACACTCTCACAATTATTTTATCTGGCATGGTAAACTAGATATCTAGATTTGAAATTTGGATTTTCAAGCTCAAGTCTATGAATATTCTCATGAATGATTGGTGAATACGGCACCAGATCTAGTAAAGTAAACAAACGCATTTATTTTTATTTTATATAATAAAACAGTTATGGATATTTCACCTGTGCAATATGATGTGCTATGCACCAGACAAACGAAAACAGTTCTGGTGCATAACACATCATATTGCACAGGTGAAAAGTCCATAATTGTATAATGTAATGTCACCTCAAAAGCTAGTTAGCCGCACTGTTATACAACGTCCACCTCGCCATAAAGGTTACTTCTAAGATAAATCAAAGTCTTCAATATGTAAGAAATGTGACTGTGGCTGTGGCATAATCCTGTTTTGCACAACCTAAAATTTTGTTCTGACATCCTAACATACTGTCCATTGAAAATAAACGTTTTGTATATTGCAACACGCACCCTGTATGCAATCAATACGCTGATAAAGTTTGGATTAAACTGCCAATGGGTAAGTCACGGAGTATCGTATAAAATATTTTACTAACACCATATCATACCGTGTACTTTACGGCTTGTTCTGGATGGTCACTCTATCGTAGACACGTGTACCCGTTAATCAATGTTGATTTAATTCCACTGTATAGTCCACCGTCCCCAATTTGGCACTCTGTTTTGAGAAAACAAAATGTAACTTGTTGGGATATACAGAATGAAACATATTTAAATGCTGTAAAAATATTATTGTTGTTATTATTTATTATTGTTTATTATTTTTGTTTCTATTGCTATCATCATTAATATCATTGATATCAACTACTACTTATTATTAATATTAATATTATTATCATTTATATCATTATAAAAATTATAAATATAATAGCTATTTTTATATTACTATTATTATTATTTTTAATAATATCATTTTTATAATTATCAATATAATAGCTATTTTTATTATATTGTTATTATTAATATCATTTTTATAATGAAATATAATAGCTATTTTTATAATATTATTATTACATCACTATTATCATTAATATAAATATCACAATTATACTTGTCACTATTATAATCATTAATATAAATATCATATTTTTACTTATTACTATTATTATCATCATTATTATCATTAATATAAATATCAAAATTATACTTATAACTTTACTTATCATCATTAAAAATATCATAGTTATACTTATAACTATTATTATCATCATTATTATCATTAATATAAATATCATAGTTGTACTTATAACTATTATTGCATCATCATTATCATTTATATAAATATCATAGTTATACTTATAACTTTTATTATCATCATTATTATCATTAATATAAATATCATAGTTATACTTATAACTATTATTATCATCATCATATCATTGATATAAATATCATAGTTATACTTACAACTATTATTATCATCACCATTATCATTAATATCAATATCATAATTATACTTATAACTATTATTATCATCACTATTATAAAATTCTATTATCATTGTTATTATTTGCAATTTTTGAAAGACTTGTAAATTATTATTGATAGAATGTTGTCCAGAATATATGAATGTGGTGTTACACATGTTATTTATTTACGAATGACTTAAAACGAGAAAAAATACAACGCATTGTGACTTTGAGAGAGCCCAAGTTTGAACGCAGAACATAGCGAAATCTCATTATCATTACATTCAACTTCGATGAAACTTTGGGATGCATCTAAAATTTATAACTTTAGAAAGTGGAAATTCCGATATAAAAGAGACAATGAAAGCAATGTGTTTTTATATCCGAATGTTTTATTGATTTGAAGCATTGCAAACTGCGATGGATATAATTTAAGACCATTTTTCAAGATGAAAATATTATGAACATTAACGCTCATGTACATCATATACGAAGACATGGCATTTTGAATGATTTAATATACTCTAAGCCAAATAATTCTCGTACTATTTCATGGGCGTTTACATATAGTCACTAGATGCAATTACTATAATTCTCTATGTAAGTCATTTCTAGTACATTGTATGTACCGTAAATATATTGTCAACAAAACGAATAAATATATGCATAAATTTCCATAAAGTATAAGTATAAAGACGGTCAACAATCATAACTCAAATCGTTAAATGCAAATACTCCGGTTAATTCGAATTGAAATCCAGGGGTCGTATTCACCAACCATTCTTGAGAATATTCTAATACTTGAGCTTGAAAATCCAAATTTCAACCTTAGAGATCTAGTTTACCATGACAGGTAGGGTCATTGTGGGAGTTGTGTTGACTATGCATTAGGTGTCCCTATATGCTTGCAAATTAAGGTCTCAAAAACGAGTCTCTAAATGTGTGTTTTTTTTAAATCCATTCTAGAGTTAATTTCTAAGAATATTCCTAAGAATGTTGGTGAATACCACCCCTTGTCTCGTTTTAAATTCTTATATATCTATAAAAATGTAGAATGATACTTTGCCTCCCAGATCAGAAAGGAACTGTGAGACAACTTAATATAAAAATGTTCTGCTTGAAACCGACGATACCATTGCAAACAAGAATTATATTTTTGTTGATGATAATGGCATTTTTATACATATAATGAAAGCTGTATGGACAATAAATAAGCATATGTTTGTATGGTGTTTAAAGACACTTTCATCAATTTTCCAGCTATATTGCGACTGTGTCCACTTAAGACAGTATTTTAGGCGCTGGTATATGACTTTCTGAAGACACACAGACATACCACCCTGTTATTACATATTGTGTATTGATATATCTGTTAACAAAGCAAGAGTGGGCCTGTTTGGTTACTATCCATCAAAAACGGTTTAAGCCGATCAACAGTTTCGATTGGATTATTTGGCTTTCTGTTTTACTTATGCTGTAAGGTGACGTTCACGAAAATCCAGGTCCAGCTTCATCTAATACATCCGATATGAGTTCCGGCTCGTCCTCCACTATGCCTAACGGATCATTTGACCTCTCAGAACTTTTTTTAGCCATCTCTCATTTATTTATTATAATTTCTAAAGCTTTGCCCCAAAGATACACCAAATGTATGCTAATGTATGCTCTTTTGAATGATTGGCTTTCACGGAAACCTGGTTTAATAACAATACATCTACATCGGATCTTGCCTTTTCTAATTACCAAACACTTTTCCGTAAGGATCGCCTGACTAATAGATATAGCGGTGTCTTAGTTTATGTTAAGGATACGATCACTGCTCGCCGAGGGCAAGACTTAGAGGTAAACGTCATTAAATGTATATGCTTAGACATGAAAGTGAAACATAAACCTATTCTGTATGGCGTTTTCTACCGAATTCCATGGCAGATGTATTAAGGATTCCATAGCCGTAGCTGTCGATACTGAGATTAAAGACATAGGCACTATGGTTACTGGTGATTATAATCTTGACTGTCTCAAACCTGCATCCCGATTGAAAATTTGTATGCAAATCGGCATTTCCCAACTAATTTCAGAACCAACCAATTTCGCCGAGTCTTCACAGTCTATTATTGACATTTTTGTTGTGTCCTCCCTCAATCTATTATTCATTTGTGGTGTAGGTAAACCCTTTTTTAAGCAGAATATTCACTCCCATTGTCCAGTTTTTGTTGTACCAGATACCCTAAACTCAAACACAAACCATTCAAGCTCAAGCTTGATATTTATCTGAAGTCAATTTTGATCAGTTGCGTACCAATAATCTGTGTTTGACTGGGAATCTTGCTTTGATGCTGCTAAAATTGATCTTTATTCTTCTAGTATCACTGCAGCTTTACTTTATTTGTATGATGAGCGCATTCCTAAAATAGCTGTAACAGAACGACCCAACATACAGCAGAGCATGCAAAACAAACAACGCAAATTATTAGAATACAGACATTACCATGCAAACCAATAAAACAAGATTACACGTATGCAATGAAAAACACGCACACAACACTAAAGTGGACAACATAATAAAGCTTCATCTATAACAACACCACTCGTCTAACTACTGGAAACTTCTTAATAATTTTAATAATCCCAATTCCTCTTAAACAAACATCCCAACACTTTTTCAAAACAACAACACATACCAAACAAACACAAAAACAGAAGATATACTCAACACACACATTCCTAGATGACACTAATACAGACCTCAAATACTTCCTATCAACGATCACGGCCCTAAACTCACCAACATTAACATTTAACCTAAGGAAGTTACTGCCTCCCAAAAATTCTAAATCAGGGAAAGTCACAGGTCCCGATACCATCAATATCATAGTCCTCAGAGAACTTTCAAACGAACTATCTCTTCTTTTTAATCTGGCTTCGTTCCCAAGGACTGTACTCTCAATCAGCTTACATATATTTATCATACCTTTTGCAAGACTCTTTGGGATGGTAAATAAGTTCGAGCTGTCTTTAGGGATATTTCTAAAGCCTTCGACCGCGTGTTGCATAAATAACTGTTATCCAAACTTGAACATAGTGGTATATTCCTCTCTTCTTCTTTAGTCAATGATTATTTAGCTGGCAGAACACAATGTGAAGTCCTTTCCGGGTCCTCATCCGACACGGTTACAATATCGGCTGTCGTTCCTCAAGGCTCAATTCTTGGTACATTATTGTTTCTTGTTTACATCGACTATATTGTTTCTGAAATTGGCACTACGATTCGCCTCTTTGCTGACGACACAATCTTCTATGTCATTGTCGATAACCATCAACGTGCTGCTCTCCGTCTCAATTAATGATTGGCTTTTAACCTGACAAGTCACTTTCAATACTGCTCAAACTGAATATTTACTAATCCCTCGCAAACACGCCAAACCCCCACTATGCAGTCACAGAAAGTCGACACTGACAAACACATTTGAATGACTCACTCTCTAGCGATGGCACATGGCACAAACACATTGAAGACATCACCAAAAACGCTTGGACTCGATTCAACATTCTGCACTCTATCCAATTTACTCTGGATAGTCAGTCACTCGAAGCCGTCGACATATCTTTCATAAGGCCTACACACAAATACTCTGACGTCGTTGTGGACAAAATAACAAAAACTAAAGAAGAAGACATCGAAAACTCAAAATGGAAGCAGTTAGAATCATAACGGGAGCAACAAGTCTGGTACCACTCAATAACTTATACAAAGAATCCGCTCTTGAACCCTTGAAGACCCGCAAACGTAAACACAATTTGGTCCACTTCAACAAAATGGTCATGAGTCCCTTAACCCGTTCCTACTTATCCAATTTGACCCCCGATACAGTAGGTGATGTTGCAAACTACGGCCCACATACATCTGACCACATTAGGAATGTTTTCTTCAATACCTAACACTTCTTTACATCTCTCCTCCCCTCCGCTATATCAGAATGGAACAAACTTCCTCCCGCCACCCGGTCTGCTGTTTCCACCTTGTCTTTCAAGCATGCTCTGAATTTTGATTAGAAAACTGTTCCAAATTTTCACTACGATGGGAAATGAGATTTGGCAATTCAGCACGCACGGATACGGATGCATCTGTTTTTTCAAAATCATTGCAGAAAACTCTACCTGTGTCTGTGGAGAATTTCCGGATACTCATCACTATCTTTTCACATGTCGTTGATCTTCGCCAACAAACTCTACTCCATGATGTTCTTCGTCCTATTAATCGTCTAGACCTAAATACACTGCTGTTCGGCAACGGCACTCCCTCTAATGATGTCAATCGTCAAATATTTCACCATGTCCAAACACTAAGCGTTTCATTAATTGAGTTGAACTAGCTATCCTTTATTGCCATAAGAGTACCCGCAACACCTCAATATGCAAATTGTGATCACAACTCTCATTTCTTTCTACCTACCTATCTACCTACCTACTTCCTGCCTAGCTAGCTACCTACCTATTTTTTAAGGTAATTCAAGTAATGGTCAAGGCTAGTATACATAACTGTCAGTAGTTGAAGCGTCGTATACGCCGTAGGTTAACCTATATACATACCCAATCAGCTGCAACTGGTTTCTCGACGATCAAGTTACTTGTACATATGTATTGCTTACAACCCGTTTGTGTAGTAATTATAGTGTTAACTTTGCTAGAAATAGCTTTCTTTTCAATTATGTTGTTATGTCACGCTGTGTAATGAATATATGTATATGAAGTATGTTGATACCAAAGAAACATTGGAATATCATGTCGCAGATACATGGTATTTTCATCAACAACGTCACATTATACTGTAACCGGACCAACAAAACCTAGATCTATCGTCTAAATGATGAGCGCAAAGCGAAGAATCTTCCAGTAGTTTTTTTCAAGTCTTTGGTACGACCTGACCAGGGATCGAACCCACAACCTTCTGCATGCGAGTGGGATGCTCTATCTCTGGGCCACCGCTAAATACGTGCTAATTTAATTTCTAACTTGGGGTAAGCATAACAATTTTATTAAAATACATGTTACGCTAATTTCTAACGTGGGGTCAGCAAAACAATATTTATTTAAAATATGTAACTTTAATTACTAACTTGTTGTCAGCATAACAATATTTATTTAATTACATGTAACTTTATTTACTGACTTGTTGTCAGCATAATCAAATTTATTTAAATACATGTAACTTTAATTTCTAACATGGGGTCAACATAACAATATTTATTTAAATACACGTAACTTTAATTTCTAACTTGGGGGTCAACACAACAATATTTATTTAAATACATGGAACTCTAATTTATAACTTTGGATCAACATAACAATATTTATTGAAATACACGTAACTTTAATTTCTATCTTGGGGTCAGCGTAACAATATTTATTTAAATACACGTAACTTTAATTTCTAACTTGGGGTCAGCGTAACAATATTTATTGAAATGCACGTAACTTTAGTTTTTAACTTGCGGTCAGCATAACACTATTTATTTAAATACACGTAACTCTAATTTCTAACTTGGGGTCAGCGTAACAATATTTATTTAAATACGTGTAACTATAACTACTATCTTGTTGTCAGCATGATCAATTTTATTTGAATACATGTAACTTTAATTTCTAACTTGTTGTTAGCATTATCAAATTAATTAAAATACATGCAACTTCAATGTCTAACTTGGAGTCAGCATAACATTATTTATTTAAATACATGTAACTTTAATTTCTAACTTGAGGGAAAATAAAGCAACTTGAGAAAATTAACAGTTGTATTATGTCAATGGCCGCCAAAATCAATCAAACCCAAATAAAGGTAAACTCTATAGAAACCAGTGTTGAGGTGAACAGTGATTATTACATAAAACAGCCATCTTATCACAACATAGACATAGAGTCCAGATAGTGGTAGAGCATCCGCCTCGCATGCGGAAGGTCGTGGGTTTAATCCCCGGCCGGGTCATACCAAAGACTTTAAAAATGGTACTAGCAGCTTCCTCGCTTGACGCTCAACATTTAGAGGAGAGTTCTAGGTCTGGTCGGCCAATTGTCAGTATAATTATGTATTATGTCAATGGCCGCCAAAATCAATCAAACCCAAATAAAGGTCACGAATAACACAGACTCCCAGACGGCCGGTTATTGCAGCTTTACGAAATTGCAGAGACACGGAATTAATTTTGGAGATAAATTAAACCAAAGGGCAAGTGTGGAAGTTAGGGTCGTGACGCCGCCGGCAAACCAACAGCAATCAACACATGTGGAAACATCACCGCGTCGCGGCCAGCTCCTAACTCACACCAGCAATCTCGTTGACACTCATGCGCCAGCCGTGATAATATGACTGCTAGTCAACCGCACTAACCCATCGCAGCCATCGATAATTAGAGATGCCAAATTTATCCCGGCGCTTGTTGATCGAAACGATTATAGGCACAGTGTAACACCATATGTGCACACCATATCAAAACGAGGAGAATCGCACGAGATCGGAGCAGAGAAAACAGCAGCCGAATTTAAACTTAGTACCTTTGTATTTTATGGTTTAATTGTAGAGTTTTAATCTTGAAACGGATGTTTATGTTATGTGATACCACGAGGCAGTTCCCGTGAAGTATTTGTTGAAACAAACGTTTATGACAGAGTTCTGAATAAGATAGAGTCAATAACAAACTTATCAAATGAACAGTGCAATTTTGTGGTCCTTGATGATCTTAATGGTCGTATAGGACAATAAAGTGATATATGTTGAGCACGATGAAGTTGATCCGCATATGGGAGTACTTCCGGAATACTATCACCAAGACTTGCCTATTGCAAGAGCTTCAAAAGATAAATTTATAACTCAAAATGGGTCATTGCTTTTCATGCTTAATTGGCGTGTAAGTGTAATATCCGAGTGCAGGAATGTATAACACAAGTGCAGGAACGTAAAACGCAAGCGATTGAATGTATAACTCAAATGCAGGAATGTATAACACAAGTGCAGGAATGTATAACACAAGTGCAGAAAATGTATAACGTAAGTGCGGAAATGTATAACACAAGTGCATGAGTGTATAACACAAGCGCAGGAATGTATAACACAAGCTCAGTTATGTATAACTATAGTGCAGGAATGTATAATTCAAATGCAGGAATGTATAACACTAGTGCAACATGGTACAACATAAGCACAACAAGACATAACACAAATTCAGAATAGTATAACACTTGTGCAACACGGTACAACACCCGCACAACATGACATAACACAAATGCAAAAATGTATAACACACGTGCAGGAATGTATAGCACAAGTGCAGAAATGCATAACACAAGTGCAGAAATGTATCATCCAAGTGCAGGAATGTATAACACAAGTGCAGGAATGTATAACACAAGCGCAGGAACGTATAACTCAAATGCAGGAATGTATAAAACAAGTGCAGGAATGTATAATATTAGTACAACATGGTACAACACAAGCACAACATGACATAACACAAATGCAGAATTGTATAACACTAGTGCAACATGGTACAACACAAGCACAACATGACATAACACAAATGCAGGAATGTATAACTCAAGTGCAGGAATGTATAACACAAGTGCAGGAATGTATAACACAAGCTCAGGAATGTATAATTCAAGTGCAGGAATGTATAACACAAGTGCAAACATGTATAACACAAGTGCATGGATGTATAACACAAGTGCAGGAATGCATAACACAAGTGCAGAAATGTATAACAAAAGTGCAGATATATATAACACAAGCGCAACATGGTACAACACCAATGCAGAAACGTATAACACAAGTGCAGGAATGTTTTGCATAAGCGTAACATGGTACAACATTAGCGCAACATTGTACGACACAATTGCAGGAATGTACAACCCAAGTGCAGAAATGTATCACACAAGTGCAGAAATGTATAACCCAAGTGCAGGAATGTATAACACAAGTGCAGGAATGTATAACATAAGCGCAGAAATACATAACTAAAATGCAGGAATGTATAACACAAGTGAAGGAATGTATAACAAACGTGCAGAAATGTATTATACAAACCTAAAATAGTATAACGCAAGCGCGACATGGTATAACACAAGTGCAGGAATGTATAACACAAATGCAGAAATGTATAACACAAATCTTAAATAGTATAACGCATGCGCAAAATGGTAAAGCACCTGGACAGTAATGTGTAGTGTACAAAAGTATAGCAAGTACACAATACTATATAAGAGGATTCCAGGAAGGTATAACACATGCCCAAAACGAACATACCACCAGTGCTGTTAAACACACATTAAGGAAGCATAACACGATCACAAAACAGTAGTAAATAATGTCGAATCATGCACAAATCTGACATAAAGTCCCTCGGATTTAATTTGATTTGCGCGTAATTCGACATTCTTTACACATGCATAAAAATAAAAACAATCGAATTTAATCCTATTAGTAAATTTCTCGTTAATATTTTGAATGAAAATGTACATTTTCTAAATAGTATATAATTCATGGGTTTTATACATACAAACTTTGCCCCGAACAATTTACCATTTTCTAACCGGGAATATTACTGACCATGACACTTTTTATGCAAGAAACGGCATTATCTCTTGGATTCAACAAACCACTTAAATTAGAACAAATTGAGTGTTTGAATGCTGTTTCGGTGGAATAGGACGCCATTGCGGCACTCCTGACTTGTTACGGGAAAACTTCGAAATATAAACAAATCCCAGAGTTCATGCATTGGGTCATAAGTCAGTGGTAACACAATGCGGACATCGTGCGTCTGCTGACTGAGATGTGTATGGAAATGCTTCTATATCGTTTTCAGCAGGAGAAAATTGCAACCATGTCGGACCATTGTTTCACTGACCACAGGTAATCGTGTTAGGTTGAAGGAAGATGCAAAATAGGCATGCACTATTTGCAAAGGTGTCTAGAGCGATATCGGCCATTTCCGAAAAGAGCTATGGTTTTAATTAGAATCTCTTTTTCAAATAATATCAGTATCCCACTTTGATGACATAATTATGTCCATCAATTTTTTGGTGTGATTGTTTCTAACTGAAGAATATTTCATTTTCATCCATATAAAATTATTCCGAGAATATATGAAATTATCGAGATAGATGAGATAATTTAGCGGGTTCCGTGAGAAGACCACATTCAGTTGATGAGATTCTAAACTCCGTTTTTTTTGTTATTAATGCCTTATTTATGGTGATGCTATGTATCCAATATAAATAACATATGATCTCCCACTATTTTTAGAAAGAATGGAATCATTTTCTAAAGTAAACATGATTATATGCCATGTTCAAGAATACCGGTATGGGTGGTACTTTTCAAACATTGGTTATGTAGACCTATATAGAATAAAAAAAACTGTATTGACGAAATAGGATAGTCGGTGTCATTATGGATTCCAGTGTGAAATGTTGCTATGACAACCCAACACAATAATTATACAACTGAGCATAGTGATTATACAAGCAAACACAATGCCATGGAAACCAAACACATTGAACACATTGATTATACAACACAACCTGATGATATTACAATCGGACACAATGGTTACAACCTAACACAATGTCATGACAACCCAAGACAATGATTATGCAACTCAACATAATGATGAGACAACCAAACGCAATGGTATGACAACCAAACACAATGATTATACAAAAAACCAACCTGATGCTATTACAGTCAAACATAATGGTTAACACCCAGCACAATGTCATGACAACACAACACAATGATTATACAACCGAGCATATTGATTATACAAACCAACACAATGCCATGGTAACCTAACACATTGAACACATTGATAATACAACACAACCTGATGATATAATAATCGAACACAATGGTTACAACCCAACACAATGTCATGACAACCCAACACAATGATTATACAACCCAACATAATGATGAGACAACCAAACGCAATGTTATGACAACCAAACACAATGATTATACAAAGAACAACCTGATGCTATTACAGTCAAACATAATGGTTAACACCCAGCACAATGTCATGACAACACAACACAATGATTATACAACCGAGCATATTGATTATACAAACCAACACAATGCCACGGCAGGCAACCAAACACATTGAACAGATTGATTATACATCACAAACTGATGCTATTACAGTCGAACACAATGGTTACAACCCAGCACAATGTCATGGCAACACCACACAATGATTATACAACCCCACACTAATGTTGAGACAACCAAACATAAAGATGAGACAACCAAACATAATGATCAGACAACCAAACATAATGATGAGACAACCCAATCCTAATGTTGAGACAACCCAACATAAAGATGAGACAACCAAACATAAAGATGAGACAACAGAACAAAATGTTATGACAACACAACATAGTGCTTTTACAACTGACATTGATTATACAGCGCAACACAATGCCATGACAACCCAATACAATGATTATACAACCCAACATAATGATGACCGAACATAATAATGAGACAACCGAACGCAATGTCATGACAACCCAAAGCAATGATTATACTACCGAACATAATGATGAGACAATCGAACACAATGCCATGACAACGCAACACAATGATTATACTACCCAACATAATGATGAGACAACCGAACATTATGATGAGACAACCGAACGCAATGCAATGACAACCCAACGCAATGATTATACAACCCAACATAATGATGAGACAACCGAACACAATGTTATAAACGTGCATAATAATATGACTACTAAACGAAACATGTTCATACGACCGAACATAATGTTTTTACAACCCAACACAATGCTAAGACAAGCCATCCAAATGACCCATAACCAAAGACAATGACACGAAAACCCAAGATAATAATACAATAGCCTTTTGACAGTAAAACATGTCAGATAAAAATAGTATGATAAACAAGATAACACACAAGACGACAGTTAAATACACTCGATTAACCAGACGATAGTGATATTTTAGATTACATCAACGGATATGCGTATTACTTGATACTTATAACAAATTACGAATTCAGGAATAAAATATCCCGTTTTCAGCTTAAACGGGGACCATAAGTGTTGAACGTCACGTATATGATCGTGTGAATAAATACTAACTTTTGAAAAAGTGCATAGATCTATTGCCGTTTATGTATTAATTATTCTAGAAAGTTAATCATATGCATGCTGTTAAAGATATCGGGACTTAAAACAGGTAATACTTTTCTGATACTGTGATTATTGATCTTAAAAGGCACACTTGTTGTTTGTATAGGGTATTATGTGCAATGCACTTAAAATGGAGTACACACCAAGGTGATGTTTAAAAAATCATTACAGATGAAAAAACTTCATTAATTGCTCTTGTTATTTCTACTGTGAATAAAACATGTTTAAAGCCGTGTCATTCATAAAAAGACCCGAATCAAAGCAGGGAAGCTTAAATTGTAGTTTGTTTACATCTGCAGGGCCAATATACAAGTAGAATTACAGGAGTTATGTCTCACCCAAGATATTTATTCTATGTTGACTAAGCGAAAGTAGACTTCAGAAATAATGTATTTATACACAAACTTCCAAGAATATTTTTTTCTAAATTAACAATTCAAACATGACAGTGCTTTCAAAATCGTTCAAGTACATCATTACTATTATCTATCTTCGCCATTATGCGACTGGGAACACTTCCTGTTTCTTGATCTTGCTAAAACTTTTATTATATAAAAAGCATTGAGAAAAGAAACTTTATATACTCGATAATCTACTTCCTCTTTAGTTGATATTTGAAAGTTTGTATGTATAAAAAAGGTATTTGATAATGTATAGGGGCCTACATAATTCTATTGCAATTTATAATGACTGCAATGAATCATTGAATTGAATCAGCTATGTATAAGTCATTGACAACTTATGTATGGCTGTATTGTAACATGTGCATCTATCTGTTTGTTTGTATTTTGTTATTTACCTGGTGTTTCCCAAAGGAAATTACAGCTATGACGTAATTAAATAAAATGGCGTCTATGTCAAATAAACCGCAGCGGTGGTCTAAGGGTAGAGCGTCTGCTTCGCATGTGGTAGGTGGCTGTATGTTTAATCCCCGCCCGGGTTATACCAATAACTTGAACACTAATACTTGACGCTTCCTTGCTTGGCGCTCAGTATTTAGAGGTTAGTTCTAGGTTTGATCGGTCCGGTGTCAGTTTAATGTGACTGGGGTGGGGTGTCACACTGTGTGTTTGCAGTATGATACATCAGTGTGCCAGCGCTTAGAATACTGATCTAATTAGACACCGTCGCAATATAACTTAAACATTGTTGAAAGCAACGGTAAACACTTAATAATAACACTCAAGTAGGTGTACTTCTAGTGATATCGCAATTAAGGTATCGGTGAGAGTGATTTATACTTACATAGTTTCCTTCTAGTGATATTGCAATTAAGGTATCGATGAGAGTGATTTATGCTTACATATTATCCTCCTAGTGATATCGCAATTAAGGTATCGGTGAGAGTGACTTATACTTACATTTATACTTACATAGTATCCTTCTAGTGATATCGCAATTAAGGTATCGATGAGAGTGATTTATACTAACAAATTTGTTTGTTTATCATCATTGGACAACAGAAAAAAACTATCTCAGACAGTTTAACAAATACTTTATATTTGTTTTCAAATATGTTATGAACTGACTTAGAAACTTTAAAAAAGTCTAACTATAAGAGGGATTTCAATTCTAACTAACAGTTACCTGTATCGATCAACATCAACTGTTCTCAAGTAAACAAAATACGAAACGCAAAACAGATTTAAAAAATTTTTTTATGCAGTAATGATTGCCAAATATAGCTCTGTTAAAGTTGAACAAATGGTGCCCATGATGTTTAGAATGACTCCGGAGCAAGGATTCCAATAGTGGACTGCTTTTGCCTAAATTTCCAAGGAGGCATAATGTTTTTTATCATGGCTGATGGGAACATTATGATAGGGATGACACATGGATCAAGACTAGAAGAAGTTTCTTCTTATGTAGTTATATATAGAGGAATATCATATGACTATGCTATAAGTACCAGGCCCCGGTTTCACTAAACTTCTTAAGTCCGTCCTCAAACTCAAATCTGAGATTTTCCATAAATAGATTGAGATTTCCTCAAATCATGTTTCACGAAACGTTTTTGAGAAATTTCTCAACTCAATTCTTGAGTATTTCCTCAAATATTTGAGGCTGCTTCCTACCTATCTTAAGTCATTTCCTCAAATATGGCGCTTGCACGTAGGTACCGGCGACGACATCGCGTTAGACGGCGGATCTTCCGTGAGAGAATTGACCCGATGGCGGATGACGATCTATATGTGTTTTCACGATATCGGTTTCACAAACAAACTATTATGTTCATTGTAAACTTGATCGCACATTTAATTACCCCCATATGCGAGCGTTCCTTTCCTGTGCCCCCAACTTTACAAGTGTTAGCGACGCTAAGATTTTTAGCTTCAGGGTCACATTATCGCTTAGTAGGAGATTCTTGGGGTCTCTCAGTTGCCACAGTCAGTCGGTGTGTCAGTAGAGTGACAAAAGCCCTTTGTAGTCTTGCACCACGGCTGATAAAGTTCCCAAATGGTGTCGATGCAGAAAAAGAAAAGCAGGCATTTTATCGAATTGCAGGTAAGAGTTTCTGCAAACTACATCTATAAATTAGAGCTACGAGTATTTGATTGTTTAAACACCCAAGTCAGGGCCTCATGTAAGGCCTGTATATTTTCATTCGGGAATGAAAACATCCTGCACCGCTTTGACCTAGATAAAATCAGTCGTGGCTAGCCGCGATCACTGCATCATTAATATTGCAGAATATCACCATTGTCAGCGCGATCAGGGTGAATCTGTATCTGGCAAGACAGAGATAATTTACTTGTTCGGATAGCGTAAATACAACTTTCAGCTAAGCTTGATGGGGTGATAATTGACGATAATTGTCGTCATTACTTATTTAAATAACGGTTTATATACAAAACCTTGGTTGACATGTGTACCTCTTTCGCCAAACTGATGAAGTTTGAATTTCTTTAATTACAATTAACCTTTAATTGTAATTATAAAGATAATCCGCCGAAGTCACGTGCAAACAGGCACGTGTTTGTTAAAGGCATGCCTTTGACGGCTGTTCATTAGATGAACAAGAATTCATGTTCACTTTAATTACTAAATTACCCAATTAACAATTAACAATTATTCAATTAATTGATTAAGGTAATTATTGTGATTTCACGTGGAAGAGGTCAGGGTCTACACTGTTTGCATAGTATGTTTTAAAAAGGTATCCGAACTATAGAGGCGCCTCAAAGGCGACAGTCGTCAAGGTGTGATAAACTGTTTCACGCATAGCCCATCCCGCCATTGTTTTGACGACTCTATGCCCAAACATCAGTTTGACGAGGTGACTTATTTTTTGCTATATATTATCAGTTTGACGAGATGGCAGGTTGACGAGGAGACCCGAACCCGCTACAGTTATGCTGGAATATTAGTGTTTCAATGTCAGAGTGGGTGGGGTAACCGACTGTCGACACAACATGCATGAAGGCGGCAAAACAGCTGGACGATTTTATACTAATACGATAAGTGTTTTTACTGGTTCTTTTGTAAATCTACTTTTATACAGTAATTTTATTGGGAGAATATCTCGTTGAGTATATTTAACACTGATCCATTTAAACCTAACCTAGTCTTTGTTTACAAATTTGCAGTATGTAAATAATGTAAACACTGGAATTCAGTGAGATTCTTCATGTTGACGAGCTTTCTTATAACATGAGAGTCGTGGGTTCGAATTGCTTAAGCTGGTTAAATAAAACTATAAAGAAGACGTAGAGTTGGATGAAGGACAAGTCGTCCCAAAGACAATTTGTCCCTAATTTTAAGAACAACTCGACAAAACCAAAGATGAGTTGACACCAACACTGTAACTGATAGTTTCCCTTGTAAACCTAACCCGATATACCTATTACCGTGAATGCTCGGATAATAACAATCTGATAAGACATGCACAAAACTTCAACTTCTGTTAGCATCGGCATTTGTTTGCATTTCATATCAGCAACTGTTTTTTTTTGCCCGATTAGCTCAGTTGGTTACGCATCTGACTATCAATCCAGGGGTCGCAAGTTCGAACCCTCTCCGTGATGATTGATATACGATGTTGTGTCTCATTATCATTCGTCTCTCACCACTGATTCTAGTGGGAAAGTTACTTGCGGAGATGGGGTGTGCTCGAGTACTGGTTAATCCTAGGAAACAGTGGTTAGGTTAACTGATCGTCTGTTAGCCTTCGATGGCATAAATAATGACACTAAATATTCAATTAATCATTTTTTACTCAGCACACTTAGTAACCATATTACTGTTTATAACTGATTCCATTCTTTACATGGTTGAATTTTTTTTTTAGGTATGACCAGTATAATTTTAGATATCTCTATCTTTTTTTACTGTCTTGAACAGAGAAAAGCAAACACAACAATGTACAAAACTTTAGTTTGTTTTGCCATATATCCACAAAGGCTAACTGTATGCCACAGTATGGCAAGGTTTTGGTAGTCCACACGTCGAGTTGTATATATTAATTTAGTATGTAAGACTCCCAATGAAGCATTCTTTATACATCCTCACCTGTTAATTACACCATATTTATATTGCATGATATGTGACATTTTTTACTGCCTGAACTAAACAGAAAATAGACTGCAGCTTGCTTGTGGCACAATTGGATAAAATGAATATATAGGAGAGATAATGAGTTAAATGCTTAACAAATCACAAACACAGATCTTTGATTGGAAATGTATTGCTTCTATTTTCAAATGTTTTCATCAACATTATACATTTACAAGAAGAATAACGTTTTGTACACTTTCATATACCTGTATATACATAATTAAAACTACAATGTATCTCGAAATGTTTCTGGAAATAGGACTGAAAAATCATTAAAAACACAAATTGATATTTTCAGTTTTAATTTTTCTTGATTTATCACAACCATGTGATAATATATAATAAAATTTATTGTCAGGATTTCCAAACGTGATCAGTGCAGTTGATGGAACATTCATTAGAATATTGGCACCAAATGATCATGAGCAAGATTTTGTTTACCGGAAAGGATTCCATGCTCTTAATGTACAGGTATATATTTTTGGTTATTAATGACACACACACACACACACTGTATATTTAAAATTACAGACAATTAATATTTATTATCACAGCCACAATATATATAATGTCAACTTCTCATGATGTTCATCTAAACATATGTCGCATGTATTTCTTGCATAATGGACAAGGATACATGTATCTGTATTTTGATCAGGATTAGATATTTCAATAATTATTCAAAGTTGGGAAATAAAAAGAATCGTTCATGGCTTAAATTTCGGTTAAATCTGTCCCTTCGGATAACTGTACACTGAGTCTCATTTTGGCCAAAACAGTTTCCCCTCAAGACGGAATTTTCTATCCAAGCCTCTAACCTTGTAGTGTTGCACGTATGGTAATGTCATGTTCATCTCAACATGTATGTGTCACTTATGGTAAGTACATGTTCATCTCAACATGTATGTGTCACTTATGGTCAGTACATGTTCATCTCAACTTGTATGTGTAACATATGGTCAGTACATGTTTATCTCAATATGTATGTGTCACGTATGCTAATAACATGTTCATCTCAACATGTATGTGTCATGTATGGTCAGTTCATGTTCATCTCAACATGTATGTGTCATGTATGGTCAGTACATGTTCATCACAGCATGTATTTGTAACATATGGTCAGTACATGTTCATCTCAATATGTATGTGTCACATATGCTAATAACATGTTCATCTCAACATGTATGTGTCATGTATGGTTTTTATATGTTCATCTCAACATGTATGTGTCATGTATGGCCAGCACATGTTCATCTCAACATGTAGGTACATGTTCATCTCAGCATGTATGTGTCAAGTATGGCAAGTGCGTGTTCATCACAGCATGTATGTGTCACATATAGTCAGTACATATTCATCTCAACATGTATGTGTCATGTATGGTAATTATATGTTCATCTCAACATGTATGTGTCATGTATGGCCAGCACATGTTCATCTCAACATGTAGGTTCATGTTCATCTCAACATGTAGGTACATGTTCATCTCAACATGTATGTGTCATGTATGGCAGGTACATGTTCATCTCAACATGTATGTGTCATGTATGGCAAGTACATGCTTATTATTTGAAGATATGTGGCTAATTACCAACACCATGTTATAATATATGTCATGATTTCAGATGTCTTGCGATTCCAGATTCCGAATAACAAACTGTGTTTCCAAATGACCTGGGTCCGTTCATGATGTCAGAATTTTCAGAGAAAGTCAACTTTGCAGGTCTTTTGAAAATGGTATGTGAAATATGTAATGATGTTGCATTTGTTAAAACATCATTATTATATCATTTGGGAATTTCATGATCCTGGGTCTCATGGTTTGTCCCTGGGGATGGGGTCTTCTTTACTAGATCTGTGTAAGAGAAATTGACAAAAACACCATCTTTTCTTATGACTGAATGGACTTATGTGAACTGCTCGATAATTCATTTCTTGAATTGGCCATTTTCTGTTCATGAACTGTTCTAGAACTGGTTCAAAAACAGCTCTTGAACTTCCCTGCTGAGGATATATTCAAAAGATTTTAACTGTAACCTCATGCACTTAGAGCCAAGACATGGAGAATCAGAGAGTAGGAGGGAGTGTCCCCTACACACACCCAGGAAATTTTGATATCTTAAAAACAAAATGCTGCATTCTTTTAAGTTATAGGATAAAATAAATTCTATGTTGTTATTTACTGACTATTTAAATTTTTTAAACAATTTTTATTAATATATAATCATAGAACTATAGTCTATAAAAATCTTAAACTTGGATAAAAACATTTTTTCTATTATATCATGCCTTTATATTAATATACTCTGAATCTCACATATTGCCATAATTATACCTATTTATAGGGAGTATATCAGGGGAACACAATAGATTCCATTTAAACATGCCAAAATATAATAATTATAAATCTTAGAAACAGTGTATGTGTATCCATTTAAGGCATTTCTAGTTCATTTTTTTTTTGTAGACTACCTCTGAAGTAGTGGTAATGATAATTGGATGAGTTAAATAATAACATTAGTAATGAAGACTTTATTTAAATGTTAAAAGTTATATGAACTATACCATCTGCCATGAGGCCCTGATGAACACAAGTGCTAGCAAATACACAATAAAAAAATACGCAAGTGAAAGACAAAGAGGATTCAAACTCGCAACCACTAGATTGATAGTCAAACTTCTACTGACTGAGCTAATTAGGTCTGGCTTTTATATGATATGAAAGATCTGTTAAGTGACATTAATATATGCATGTATTTTCAGGTAGTCATGATGGACTCCTCCTTGGGGATTCAGGATACCCATGCAGGCCATTTTTAATGACGCCCTACAACTCGACCAGAAACAACAGCCAGATTAGATTTAACAACTCTCTATGTAGGACTCGCGTTTTGATAGAACAAACCTTTGGTATTTTAAAAAGACGTTTTAGCTGTCTGCACAGCTGTCTGAGAGTAAAGCCAACAAAAGCTGCTATAATTGTTGTTGCCTGCGCAGTCTTGCACAACGTTGGAATTCAGGAAGGCGACATTCTTCCTCCAGAAGAAGAAGAAGTGAATGAAGGGCCTGTACATCAGGTGCCTTTACAAGGTGATGGAGAGGCAATTAGGAATCACATTTGTGCGAACCATTTTTCATAATTGTAATAATTATTATTACATATTCTTCCTCCACCAGTAAAACTGGATATGCTATATATAACCTGAAATGTGTTGAAAATGGAATTATACACTCTCTCCATCCCATTTTTTTTTCTCTTCTCAATCAATTATATATCTTAGATCAAAGTTTAAAACTGTTAAAACTAGCAGAATCAAATTGATTAATTTGTGATGAATGCAAGCATTTTAACTTTTTTTATGTAAAGTTCTTTATTGTAAAAATATTTCCGATTGCCAATCACTAGTAAAAACTAGTTATTTTTTATTTATTCTTCAACCATTTGAGCTGTGACATATTCATTTATAAATACTTGGATATACTTATATAAAAGAGTCTTGTTGGTTTTTGAGAAGAAGATTTTTAAATCCAAATGGTTTGATATATCAAAACGTGACAAAATTAATGTTATAATCCGCTTTCTAAAAATTGACAACATTCTATTACTACTCTATGGCATTCACATCATCATTCTGACTATTTCTAAAATGAAACCATTTCTACTATGTAAAAACCTGTATAATGGATCAAATTGGAATCAAAATGATACCAAGCAACTCATTTAACATCACAAAATATGTTGCAATTTTAAGCGGGAAATCTATTAAGAGAAATCTATTAAGTCTAACCGAAGCGTGTAGTCAAGATTAGGAAACCCTTATTAAATATATTATTTTTAAATGTTTAAATAGACATACAGGTTCATTGAGTATATATATATTGGTAAAACATGTTTTAAGCCAATTTTAAAAAAAACAAAACAATCCTAATATATTCCATCTAAAGTGCAGTAATGTTGTCAAAATTAAAACCAAATTCTTTCTGTATTTTTGCCATGTAATAATTTTTTTGTCCTTGGTCAAATTTTCTTTTTCCAACTGCCTGTAATCAGGACTTCTTTGTCTTTTTCCTGAAATTCAAGAAAAAAATCATTGCAACGTACAAACCGTCTTATTTTTGTATATTTTATGTTGGTTTGATACTTATTTTTTTTTAATTAGATTGCAAGACAAGCCCAGAGCTTGACTGAATTTTTTGTTTGTTTTGTTTTCTGAGAATAACTAGTAATATAGATTGTTTATCGAGAGATCATCCAATATGTGGAGTAATTCATGCCATTATTCAATGCAGTATTTTATTGTCTACATTTAAAGGACATGTGGAAATATATTTTACTTATTATCATATATCAGTTTATGCTTTGCACATGTTTATTGTTAAAGTTTTAATTTAACAAATACTAATACACTATTTTTTATGTTATTATGTTCTTCTCTCACTGCTGATTTTTAAATGATGGTCTGTTAGCCCTGGATGGCATAACATTTGAGCTTAATATTCTCCTCCGTGGTCTAAGGCGCTGTCTCAAGATCACTTGCCTCTCACCACTAAGGTCGTAGGTTTGAGTCCTCTCTTGCTCCAAAAACTTTATGGGAGAAAGTTTTCAGTTACTTGCGGAAGGATGATGATTCTATTCAGTCCGACTCCAACAGTAAGGGAAATTGTCTTTGTTATTTATTATACTACCATAAATAAATGCATACAATGATATATTATAAATAAACATTTTTAACAAAACCAAAATATGAATCATGGATTCAACAATAACAAGTGTACAGAGACCGAAATTGGACATACATACATTTCTATTTATAGAATTAATATAGCCAATGGCCTTTCGTTTTAAAATAAGATCTAGATCTAGCCAAGGACGATTGTTTAACATGTGTAAATGTTCTGATATCATAGTAATACAGTTTAATTGTCGATCACGTGGTTTCAACAATTGACACACCATTTTTGTCATTGCCAAGTTTAACAGCTGACAAAATATGTAAACAATAAAGTTGACGGGTTTCAACTTTTAACTATTATTTTATAGAGTGAGTGCGCGATCGATCAAACTAGACACAGTCTACTCATTATGTTGTTGACGGGTTTTAAAATACAGCTCGCATTTTGCGAGTGGCGAGTGCTTAAATTCGAGCTCTGGTCAATGAATGACTGACAATAATTTGTCTACTTACTGCTATTTTTTTTAACAATGTTTTCTGCACATGTATCTTCGTTTGCTGAAGCTGTAATTATAAATAAACTTATTTTAAAACAAGTATTGGATGTTGTAGAACACCAATTAATTTACATCATTCTTCAACTATCAGGTGTAATGGTGTCATTTAAAGGCTAAATTATGCATCAGCAATGGGTTTAACAATGAACTGTCCATCACAAAAATACTAAAATTATAGTTTTCTATTATTAAGTACATGTAGAACCACTATAGAATTTACACATGGCAATAAAACATACCGTTAGAATCATGAAATCCGAGGACTGCAGGCATGTCTTCATCTGGAATAACAAACCAGATAAATTGTCATTCCAAGTCCAACTTAGTGTATATATTTATCATAGAATTATTATGTGCAGTTTCAATTACAGTTTGATGTCTTGTGGTTTAGAATTTATTGTATCTTGAACATATTTCAATTTTTAATATGTTTTTAGTTAAGCTGGTAGATACCATTGTTTCTTGGAATCTTCTTCAAACCTACTATCTTGATCATGTTGGATTTATGTATAAAAAAGAATATAAATACACACAGAACTACATTTACAAATAGTTTTTCTTTCTTTCCTACAAGATTCCAAATATGAAAGCACTTTCATATTGTATTTATTTTTAATATGTATATAAACTAGACTTTCCACTGTGACTGAGTGGTATAAAGCGACTCTGGTGAGGATATAGGTTTGAGTGTGAGAAAAATTGCCAGCTACTTGCAGAAGGAAGGTGGTTCTAGACAGATTCATTCATAGGCCTCTCACCACCAATAAAACTGGATATACCATATATTTAAATTAATGATTACAAAATAGGAATTTGTAGGAAATTAATGAATTGGATTATAAATGTGTCTACTGAATAAGTGACTATAATTACCCATTGTGTCAAGTCCAAGCTGTATACCAGTCATTTGAGGCCTATCGCCCATGCCATCAATCACTAGTTGTTGGCATGGTGTAGGGTCTGGTAGTTTTGGGCCACCCCCCGTCTTTGGCTTCTTGAATCCATCTATCTTTTCTTTGGCTGTAATACATTTTGATTGTAAATTTGACAATTAAAGTGGACTTGAGTTGAGCATAAACTTTTCTTAAAACAGCATACACTCTGTATTGCGAATTCTTCAACATCTCTGGAATGTATCATAAATACAATCTTTATTATGAAAACTACACTGAAGCAATCACAACTTTGTCATTAACTTTGGTCGTCCTTAAAAAAAAGTTTGCTGTCCAACTTACTCAGGATTGCAGCTATCCAAACTTTTTTATTGACTTTCAAAGCACAATTTCTATCCATTTTTCTTTAAAATGACTGCAAAATCACAATTTGTCCAAAAAAATTTACCTACCTACCTACACACATGAAAAATACTGAGCTGGAGCACAGCAATAAATTATTTTTTTAAGAATGGCCTAAGATGAAAGTTAAAATGGATCTAAATACTGTAAACATTTAATTATGAAAGTAAACTTCACATTATTTTTCTATGTATGTGTCACCCACATGAACATAACCTTTAACAACTAATTACAAATATAGCAGTGTGTACATAGCCAGTAAGGAGATATAAGTATATTTAGAAGTCCAGCCAGCCCGGTCATAAGAGCATTCAGCCTGTCGTTGAAAGGCCATGCGTTCGAGTCCCAGACTGGCTGCTTATTTTTCTTGTCTTGTTACATGTGAGAGGTGAATTGGTGTCATAAGAGATATAGACAGCCTGGTCCATCAACAATTGGGCTAACATATTTCATTTAAGCTGGATTAGACTTAAAAACATTAATTGACAGCACTACCGTATTATATATTTCAATATTAAACTTACCTCTCTGTTTGATATTATCAAATTGCTTTTTGCATTGATCTGCTGTCCTGGGCTGGACTGACACACTTGAAGAGAAATACATACATTTGTCAATTAAATCAATGCTTATAGATCTAATAGTGTTTTTTTAAATACATGATACTAGCTTTCTCCAGTTACAGATGCTGTTCCCATAAAAACTTAAGACAAAATATGCATGGGCATTCCCTTCTATGCAAGATAACAGACAAAGGCTTGTTACTACCCCAACACCACTAAGTGAAGCAATTAATTACAGAAGCATTTTACATGAAAACTGAATGATTACAGGACACAAACACAATGAATTTACATGTTGGTGTTTTGATTACACCTCCTCCCATTTTATTATAATAACTAATGCTATTTCTATTATATACATGTAACTACATATTTTTAAAGAATATTAACATCTATTTATACATATCAAAACGATGCAACACATTTTTTTTGAGCCGACAGTAACATGCAGGTTAATAATTTCTATAAATATTAATACTTGTCAAAAACGAGAGCTTATTTCTCTCGTTAGTAAAATAAAGCACTTCTCATTGCGATAGGACCATTTTAACTACTTTCAATATATTGTATAGATGCGGTGCTCCAGTGTTAAGCATACTTGTTCAAAGGTTCCCTTGTAATATTTTCACAACCCCCCACCCTCCATATATACTGCCTACCAGGAGTTTGGTTCTAAAGTAACATACAAATACACAAAAAGCTTGATATATCATGTACAGGTGCAAATAAAGTGACATCGGTCACCAATAAAAAAAAACAACTTTAAAAGTTCGGTTTACAGCGAGGCTGTTGTAAATGTGTACATTTAGTACACAATTATGGATGTTAAATAAAATCAGATTGCAAATGCAAAACCATTTTATCATATAATAAAAACAGCACTGATAGATTTTGGTTTCCTTTAACTTACGCATTCACGCAAGACACCACCTCCTGCCAGCTTTCTATTTTGTCGCGGGATGAAATCCCAACACCAAAGCCACCCACCCCCTTCAATTTGCCAAAGAGTGTGGCTTCCCTCGCTAAAACAGCCTCGGTCAGGACGATCTTTTCGTTCTCGACCCAGTTTGTGGAGCGAGGCCTTTTCTCGGACTGTGCGACATGTTGATTAACAAAAAAAACACCACCAAACGACAATTTTACAGTGAAACTTACCGGGAATTCGCGCGAGCTGTCAACAAAACATCGACTTTCGTACCTCCGCGTTGAAAACTTCGCGTTTAGGCCGCTTGTGATTTTAATAACAAATCTTAAATATTTCACTCAGTTGAGGATCCTCAAATCCGAGTTGAGAAATTTCGTGAAACAGAAAACTTGAGCAATCTCAGTTGAGTGGAACTTTGAGTTTGAGGAAATACTCAACTTAAGAAGTTTTTATATACAAAGTTTGAAGCAGTTAAACGTCTCATATTAGGCATACATAACACTGATCGTCGATCAGACATTCCTGTAGAAAAGCTAGTGGCATCATTAGAAAAGTACATTATCTATTTTAAAGGCAGAGTTAAACATCATGGGTTTAGTGTTTTACAAAACAATCCAAAAAGAATTTTGTTTGAGATAACATGACTTTTGCCCGATGTAAACAACAATTCCTGCTCTTTTCAATAAAACGCTTTAAATCATGGGTGCTTGAGCTTGCACACTTGCTTATGTATTAAAGTTTAATCGAACAAAGTTTGTTCCAATTATGACCCTACAGTCATATTTTACCACATTGTGTGGTTCCCTCTTTCACAAATATAGGGAAATATATAGGGATCTTTAAAGGCAAAGTCCTCAACCAAGCTGGCTCAAATCATGATCTTTGGGACATAAATGACCCTGCTTCAACGTTGGCTCCCCGCCACGCCCACCTCAAACAATAACTTAACATTTTTATTCTCCTGAAACTGCTTTATTTTTTTATTTTTTTTCCCCCTATGAAATAAAGTTTTCCCATACATATTTTGTTGAAATCATGAGCTGGAATCATATTTGGCCCCACTCGTGGATATCAAACATTAATCGTTATTGAGACATCTCTTTAAAAGTATACATACAACAGTATGGGTCCTACTCAGTTGAAGGTTCTTGATCGTTTTATCACTATGATACCAGTATTTATGATTTGATAAAGTCATGTACATAAAATTGGATCCAACTGTTTATTTGTTCTCATCTTGTTATAATTCAGTGAGCTATATGCTCTTGATTTGTAAAAGAAATATAGAATTTATAAAATGATGGTCTCCTTGTTCAGTTTAGCGTCTTAGTCCCATTTGGGCCCCTTGTTACAAAACATCTCTGCAACTACAAATGCCAGAGGTTTAACATTTTATATAAATTAAGACCCAGTGTCCTCTACCAATCACGATCATGATAATGGAGTCATTATTTGGCTCCACTCCAGGGTATCAAACTTTTAAAAACAGCGAAACTACAATTACCATGATGACTTGGACCATGCTTAAATTTTGTGATGATTCATTCAAGGGTTTCACGGAAATTATTCATTCTTTGAATACTGTATGGCTGCAGTTGCTTTAAAAAAAATCATAATCGACTTTAATATAAAACAGTTATCTTTTTTATTTGATGCTTTTATATTAATTTGAAATAATGCTCGTTTTCATCCGTTTTTCTGTGTTTCTCTGTGTTTTTCATTTACCAGTTTTGGCAAATTACTACGGAGCACTGTGAATACTTCCATTAAAGTTTCATTTATCTAAATGTGAGCCAATGCAATTGTAATCAATCGTGCTATAAACATTCAGCATTAAACTTAAAGGGATGTCTTCATAATTTGGTGAATGTTTTTTTTTATTTTCAGGAGACATTACATGAAATGGGGCATTTCCAATTGATCTGTTGCATTATTGTAGTTCTGTTAGTGATACACCTAGTTTTAGCAGAACAGAAAGTAATCAGTGTTCAAACATTTTTCAATGATCCCCTGACCAAAATACAGTTTTATAATAAAACCATATATGTGGCTGGCCTTGGACGACTCCACAAACTCGATGAAGATTTGAAGATTTTGAATAGCACAGGGACATGTGTGGACAAAACAGTTGTCTGTGATAATGTTAACCAGATTATGTTGGTGAATGAAGACAGAGAGGAACTGATTCTCTGTGGTACAGGGAATGATGGGAAATGTGAAATAAGGAGTCTAGATGATATCAGTATTCTGACACGTGCAGGTTCAGACACATGGAAAGTTTCTACTGATGAGAAAAGACCACCACATGCTTTTATCATGCCTGACGGGAACATGATGATTGGAGTAACATTTGGATCAGGACTAGAAGAAGTTAGTTCTATTGCTGTACAATCATATGCAGCAATATCATATGACTATCTCATAAGTACCAGGTCTTTGTTAGATACAAACTCAGACGTACATAAACGTCTAATATTAGGCATACATAAAACTGATGGTATAGCGAACATTCCTGCAGAAAAGCAAGTGGCATCATTAGATGATTACACGATATATGTCAAGGGCGGATTTCAACATAATGGATTTAGTTATTTTACAACAAATCAAAAGAATTTTGTTGGAGATAACATGTATGTTTCAAAACTGTTAAGGATTTGCCAAAATGATACAAGTACTAACTACAACTCCTATGCAGATATAAATATTATCTGTCAGAAGGATGGGGTTGTGTACAATCTGATTCAACATGTAGTTATTGTGGACCAACCTGATAACAAGGGTACACTGTTTATAGCATCATTCAGTGTTGGAGATGACCCAGAATCCACGCCTGGAGACAGTGCCATATGTGTTACTAAACTTGCTGACTTGGATAAAGCAATAATGGCGGCAAAGAAAGAATTTATTGTATGCCCAAAGTCAAATAGATCCAGCATTGAAAGATACCTACCTGATGAACTTCCTTATAGCGGAGGATGTTTTGCTAATGGATTAGTAAGTATTTAAAAGGATCGATTTAACATAAACTAAGAGGTTTTTGATCTTTTCCATACATATTTTGTTATCTATATAAACTAAATACATACTATGCATAAAATATATATTTTTTTTTATAAACTATACTTTTTGGGCCATTGTTAACAATGCATTCAGTGGTATAGATCTATCTAGTAGCACTTTACATATTAGAACATATTTCCGGAAATCATATAAAAAACCCATCCGACATCTTAATTAGAAAAGTAGTTCGTTGCTAAATTCTCTTTACTATTTAAATTAATGGCATTCAGAACACTGACATTCACTAAATGAAATACCCTATACCAAAGTGGCATGAGAATGATGATGATAACATAATAGTTCATCGCATAAGGCACAGATAAGATAAGGTACTTCAAACTGATTTCCATTTTAATGGGTTACTGGAACAGAAACAGATTTAAGAAGCATTAATTGACTAAAAGACATTTCATACATTTTGTGATGTTCCTCCTTTATGAAATAATTGTTTTATACTTATTTTATGTAAAAGCTATATTTACTTTCATAGTTATATTGTGTCGAACGTTGGGATGGGAATGCAGTTGATAGAGTGTTGGTTGTGGGTTCGATCCCAACTCGACCCAATGGTATCTCAAAATCGCTTTGCCCTCTTCGTAATCGAGATAAAATAAATTACATGTACAGACCCTAAACCGCTCAAGTACCCCATAATTGCACTCCGTTTGCGCTCAGTTTGCACTCCGTTCGCGCTCCGTTCGCGCTTTGTTCGCGCTCCGTTCGCGCTCCGTTTGCGTGCACTCGATTAAACGCGGTTAATTTAATGCACTCACAAACGCAAGTATTCGCTCACGAGCGCTGTATAGCTAAGTGCTGTATTTAATACTCCTCTTAGCGTTCGCTTCGTTCAGCGTTCACTCAACGTTCAGTTCGCTCAGTTCGGTTTCCGGCCCATAGCCAACCGCAACATCTCAACTCTTTAAACTGATTCTATATTGACTTTTTAATTTAATCTGTTCCAATGGAGCAATTAAATGTATCCATGGGATTTTAGTCAAGGTAAATTAATTCATAATCCGATTGTTTGTCTACAGATTATGTCACCCGCTGGGCGATAGGTTGAACAAGTATCGATAGTAGGCATGTTAAACGGAAGTGTCTATGTTTTGATATGTGATCAGTGGTCTTGGTGATCAAAGAATATCGCACGTTATACCGGCTTCTGTTATCCAGACACCAACGTTTGTTTGCGTCAGTATCTTCTTTGATATACCGTAAGCTGTTTGTTACAGGAAATCAATAAAGTTTGTCCACAAAATTTACATATACATCATCAACATAAACTAAATAAATTGTTATTTATAATTAAATTTAATTAATAATTCCATACTGTTGATACCTCATTGGCCTTATGATAATCCATAAATCTGCTCAGTGTAAGCAGTGACTTAACAACATGTGGATATATCACTGGTTTTGTTAATGTTCAAACTAAAATAAGCTTTATAATCAATAATATGCACTGCATGGGTGATGAAAAATTTATTATAATCTGTGCAATGCAATTCGACATTATAATCAATGATTTTTGAAAAATAATAATCTTGTAGTGTTTTTTCTCGATTTGGGTCCAAATGTGGCTTCACTAAACTTAGAAAAAGATATTCTGATATTTTAAGTTTTTTATAATTATTTTCGTTATCATTATGTATATAAATATACTTGCAATAAACTTTTTTCAGTGGGTTTCTCAAATTATTCTTTTACTGATAGTATGCTTTATGTTAATATATTATTTAAAATGACAAACTATATTTAACTTGTTTGAAACTACACCCACTGTGCTATACCACTAATTATATGACACGCAGCAACACACCCGTGGTGTTAATTACGTTATGTCACATGCCAGTGAGAGCCGTGTCAATTAGGTTATATGCTAAAGCGGTGACTTATCGGTCTATTGACCACGGAAGATATGTATGATTTCATTTTGATTGTAATTCGTGCCAGATGGATGAATTTTAATTGAGCCAACATTATGTGATTGAAAAGAAAAAAATAAGAAAGAAAAACTGCCAGCCAATTAACAACAAATAAAAATTTTATTTAAGATATTGGTTATTCGAAGTTTCAGAACGCTTTAGTATGTAAATATCATGATGTTAATATCATTAAATTAACGAACCGAAAACCCCACGCCAGCTCTGAGTGAATGGTAGAAAGTGTGACATACACGTATAAAGGGATGTGTATTCAGGGCTGTCATTTTACCACAGCTGCCATAGCGATTTCGTATAAAAACAGATCAGAATTGTTAATTTACAAAATAAAACAATCCTACAATTTTAAAACTAATAAAAATTAAAGACATGTGTTTAAATAATTCCTTGTAAAAATGTAGTATTTTATTTGTATTATTTTTTACTTTCATTATTTGTTTTATTTTTTTTGAAATATTATTATCATTGGAGCTATTATTATAATATACATATTGACTTATTGATTTGTTTACAGCTTTTATATTGGATACGTGCGTATGTGCATCTGGTCAGTCGTTCACAATTAATATAACAATTAAATTACTATAATGAAGGCAGAGTTGCATGGCAATCATCAAAACAGATACGCATGATGAGAACCACATGTGTGTCAATAAATAGTTTATTGGTGATTTATCGGTCCATTGATCACAACGAACCCTGCCGGTGTGTAATTTTCATTTTGATTATTATTTGTGCAAGATGAATGAATCTTTATTTAACCCGCGGCATGTGATTGGATAAGAAATATATAGTCAAAATCAATACTTAAATATGCAGATTTTTTATAATTTTATTATTATCATCATTATTATTAATATCTATTGTATATTTTATTATTATTTATTACTATTATTACTAATATTATTGTTATTATTGCTATATTACTTTATTATTATATTATTATATTATCATATTATTATTATCTGAGTATTTTTTCTTCTTTATTATTATTATTATTATTATTGTTGTCATTTCTTACTTGTTGCCCCTTTCACAACTTTTATAGTGGCTTAATTGTTACGTGCTTACATGCACGTGATCAGGCGTATCGATTTTGTAGGAAAGCCGGAAAACAATATATTTACTTTTTTATAGGCAGTGAATACATGTTCTTTTTTGTTTATTTAAACCTTCCTCATGATCAAAAGCTGTTCTTTAGTCAATATAAAATCACAACCTCGAAAAGGTCACCTAGAAATTTACGTTTGCTAGTTTTTATTTCCTATGTCTAATGTGTTATTTCGGTCTTTCTTGTTAATTTGGCATACATACATTTATTTTACATTAATTTAATTTAGCTTGATTGTCAAGTAAGCTCGGAGCTTATGCATATCTTTCTCCAGTGCATTCCCTTATTAGATCTGGTACTGAATTGTGTTTCGAGAGGTCGGGTAAAGCCTGGGTCAAACTCGCGACCTCTGCCGTCTGAAGCCAGCACCCTATCCGCTGTACTACTGACCCATTTTATATTTTAGAATACAATTAATTTATTATTATTATTTTAATGAGATGTGCACGAGTATTATGTTTCCACTTTAATTGCAATATAACAGTTTACGTAGATTTGTTTATAACTAAGCACAAACTCAGTGTAACTATGTTTGGGGAAAATATAAAACTAAAGTCCAAATTAAATTGAAAATTGGTAATTTTTATTTTGCCGAAATACCCAAACAAATAGAATCATAATCATATAATTTTACGCATATCTATGTTTTGTTTGATTCACGCATGCTTTAATATTTTTGTATTTGAAGCAGTATACGCTTAAATCGAAATAAAGTACATGTTTTGTATGTTCTATAACTAATTTATATCGAAATAACACGGCAAATTAGCCTTGAAACCGTAGATAACCAATGATGTGTCGTCTATTGTATAATAGGTGTTTAAACATTATTGTATTGATCAGCTAAATATTGATATTTATGTTATAATTGATAAATTGTTGACCAAAATAAGTTTTATCATGCGTTTTACAGTAAAACATTTATATTAACTACATGGTTTATATTCATTTGAAAGAAAATTTATTTTTATCTCGATTTTAAGTATCGACTTTACGATCAAATAATAAAAAAAGAGTATATCCGAATGAACGAGTGCACTCAGTAGCGCACGAAAAGTTCTGTTATCAGTTTTCTTACTGTGTCTAGCGTATACAGCGCTTCTGAGTGCACTCAGCGTATCTGAGTGCATTCAGCGTGTCTGAGTGCACTCAATCTATTTCATGCGTTCAGGAGTGCGTTTATTATTCAAAATCCAGCGTTTGCTTACGGTCCATGTCCGCTCCGTCTGCGCTCAATCTGCGCTCCGTTCGCGCTCCGTCTGCGCTACGCTCGCGCTCCGCTTACGCTCTGAGTGCACTCCGTTTGCGTGCAATTGGGGTACTTGAGCGGTTTAGGGTCTGTAGTATAAAATTATAAACAGTTGCATCGACCATGACCTATTACCAAATAACATTAGGAACAATAAAATATAATTGTACCGCGGAAGAATTATACTTATGAAATATCAGCATAGTAAGTTATGTTTAGTTTAAACCGAAACATTGATATAACATTTGAATATATGATCTGGAAATTGTTCAGGTCAGAACGTTTGCGTTATTCACTTCCTTTTTAATATATATATTTAAGACATTGAAATACGTATCAAATATTGAAGAAATTATATGTTAAATAAAAAAGACATATCTTTATTTAAGTATCGTCTGTTTAATATATTTATATTATTATTACAGCTGTATAGTGACGTTGACGTTACATGTGACACTGCTATTTCAACATTCCGCTATGTGATCGGGGAGACACCGTTCAACATGACAGCCGTCTACACCCTGGCATCAGACAATGGCTACATAACCACTATGTACGGTGGAGTAGTTGATGGAGTCAAGGTAGACATACACGCTGGTACATCATCAGGGAGTATTACAAAGGTATCATAATTTTAATTTAATTAATGGATGAATCTGAAATTCCATTTCCTATAATTTTGAATACATATATTCCAATAAAGCACTTTCTGGGAATATTGACAATTCTATTATAATTAATAAAACAGTGTAAATGGTACAAATGCTGAAATGTATTACAACATTTTACCTTTATAGTTGTTAGTTATTGGTAGTTCAACTGTTGTAAAAGCACTTAAGGTTATAAGTAGAGTTCAATAGAGATAAATATTAATTAAACATACTTTTATTTATTAGGTTATTTTCAGTTCAAATTTTGAAACAACACTAAAGGTTATGCGTAGAGTTCATTATAAATTAATATCAATTAAACATCCTTTTTCTTAATTTGTTATTGTAAGTTTAACTGTTGTAAAACACTAACGGTTATAAAAATAGTTCAATATAGATTAATATCAATTAAACGTAATTTTACCTGATTGGTTGTTGTTAGTGCAACTGTTGAAAAAACACATACGGTAATGAGTAGAGTTCAATATAGATTGATATCAATTAAACATACTTTTACTTAATTGGTTGTTGTTAGTTCATCTCTTGAAAAAGCACTGAAAGTTATGAGAAGAGTTCAATATAGATTATTATCAATTAAACATCCTTTTATTTAATTGGTTATTGTTAGCTCAACTTTTGTAAAAACACTTAAGGCTATGAAAATAGTTCAATAGAGATAAACATCAACTAAACATCTTTTATTATTATTGGTTATTGTTAGTTCAATTGTTGTAAAACACTTAAGGGTATGCATAGAATTCAATAGAGATTAACATCAATAAAACATCCTTTAACTTAATTAATTATTGTTAGTTTAACTGTTGTAAAAAACACTAAATGGTATGAGTAGAGCTCAGTAGAGATTATCATCGATTAAACATCCTTTTATTTAATTGGTTATTGTTAGTTTAACTGTTGTAAAACTACTTAAGGTTATGAGTAAAGTTCTATAGATATAAATGAGATAAATATAAAGTTAATCCGTTTAAATGTAATGCAGAAAATTGACAAACTTTACCGAGCTAAATTGTATAAAGGAAAAATAATTTTGAAACATATGGTTTCCATATCAAATACTTTATATCATATCTCGTATGAAAACTGTATTGTTCTTATATGAACTGATTGATATAATTGTTCTACGATGCCGAGTGGTCTGAGGTGTCGTCTCAAGATCACTAACCACTCACCGCTAAGGTGGTACTTTCGAGTTCTGCTCGCTCTAAAACTTTATGCGAGAATGTTTGCCAGATAATTTCGGAAGGATGGTGGTTCTACGTAAGTATTGTGTGTTTTATTGTTTGGATATCATTCCATATTAGAATCATTTTTGTAGTTATTGCCTATGTGCAGCAAAAAATGACGAATGAGAAAAAATCAAATAAAAATTATAGAGTTTAACTTTTTTTCTTTTATTTAGATAAATCTCTTATTGGTAATTTGTTACACTTAAAACAAGTATCACGCACGTATTTTAAAGTTCATCACCGACACCGGTATACTCAACACTAATATGATTGTATGTACCAATGTTTAGTTGAACTACCTTGGCGTTGGTAAGAATTTGGAACTATATGAAACACAGCATGTGCCTCCGGGGTTTTCTGTTCGAGCTATTGCTCAGAAGAACGACAACTACTTTGTTATGACAAGTAAAAAGGTAAATATTCTAAAACTAATAATGCCATCAAAAATTGTTGAGCCAAGCAAAGTTTCTTAATTGTATTTTTGGTTTCATTGATTTTTTGAGAATGAACGTTATGTTTTATACAATGTAGTGTTGACATGTCTATTAATAATTACAAAGGGCAGGGTACGTTGTTGGTCGCATTTGGCCCATTCCAAAAATAAAATGATATAAAAAAGCTATATTGATAAAATGTAACATCTTACAAACACAAAAAAGTGTTTATTATTAAGACATGTTCATTACTTATTATTTTATCATCCTCAAAAGTTACAGTTACCCCAGGATGTAAAGACGCCATTTCTGACGTCGCCTAATGTAAAATGACATTGCATTATACATATTTCATTGATATTTAACTTTGGAATAAGTATAATTCTAGTAAGGAAATAATCAACAACACAATCGTTATAAAAGATATTTAAAATCATATAAGTGTTAAACATTTTGTGTTTGCATTTCAAATCAAATCAAATAAATTGCATTTAACGTCGGCATGACAGTAAACATAAATATAAAAAAATATATATTTGTTTAAATTTGCGCCATTCGTGTACATATCTATTCAATATATTCAAAATATATTGTGGGAGTATTGTATTATTATGCGTAATACTGGCTGTCATTCATTTTACATTGACACGTTATTCAATACCAAGTACTTGTTAAGCATTCTTCTCTAAGGTGTATTCAATAACAGCATTGCATAAACACAAATATATCGTCCCATTGGTGCAAGAAGGTACCAAATGCCTTTATATACACTTGGTACCGTATTTCACCAATGGGACGATATATCATCCATCTACAGATAAGTTTCGGCTGAATGACAAAAAATAGTATAATATGGTACAGTGTATTTTCTCAAAGAATTATACCGAGCCATATGGATCCATAGCTTGCTTTATTCACCAAACCTGTCACGGATTAAAGCAATATTGTGTGTGTGTGGGGATGGGGAGGAGGGCGTGGGGGGGGGGGGCGGAGGTGGTAATACAATTGATCATCATAAGGATTAGCGTCAGAGAATACCATTTTTAATCTTAACCCCACCACCGCCGCTAGAGTGCAGCATTTGATTGACGTTTTAAATATCAAATTTCCCTGGGGTGTTGGGGCATCCGCTAGAGGGCCTTCCCATCCCACAAACTCCTTAATACCGATACAAAAAGTACAAAAAAACGCTCAGAATATAATTATGGAATATGAGAGGGAGAGAGAGAGAGAGAGAGAGAGAGAGAGGGGGGGGGGGGGTATATTATGTATGTCATTAATTTAATACATGAGCTAAACTCTTTACTTAAATCATGCAGACAACGATCTCCAACTGTAGTAATTGTAAACGTGTGTCAAATTTTGAACATATACAGAAGGAATTAAGAAATTAATTGTGTATTTTGATCGCATGAATTTTTTCGTGCGTGCGAGCGAGAAGAGAGAGAGAGAGAGAGAGAGAGAGAGAGAGAGAGAGAGAGAGAGAGATGGAGTAATACCGCTTGGCCCATTTGCCCCTTTATGTTACTGAACACACCCATGAAGTTTCATTGATAATGTCCGTCATATTGACCAGAATACAACGACGACTCCACGCCGAGACGAGTAAAATAGCTTAATTCACAAATATTAAAGAAGGTTTAAAATCAACTATGCCTGATAAATAAAATAATGTGCAAATGTAAACGAAATGAAAGAGATGATGTTTGTTTAAGAACAATCAATAATTTTATGTTAGATTTTAAAAGTAAATTTATGACTAACATCTTTTGTATCGTATTTAGTTATTGAAGTATTCAAATACAAACTGTTCAGAATATACAACATGTGCGGGAACTATCGTTGGTAGAAACCCATTGTGTGGGTGGTGTGTTTATAAACAAAGGTAAATCTAGTTTTTATAATATTTGTCAGCCTTATTATTATCTCAGATTGTGTGTTAACCCAGGTAACCACCAATATATCACAAATAATCCTTTGTAAGCAGTGTTCGAGAAAAATAATTGTTCGCCAATATACATTTGTTCGTGGTGAACACAACTGTATCACAAATATTCATTAGTAAGCTGTTGGTGGGAATACAAATATATAACGAATATTCGTTTGAAAGTCATGGTGGTGAACAACAAATGGCCACTATATAGTACTTAGTAAACACCATATTATCACCAGCAGAGTTTAGTTAACTATGGTGTTTATCAACAAAACACCACCAATAGGGCTTAGTAGATTGCGGCTTGCGTGGTCCAATTATAGAGCACTGAGTCCATGATTGGAGGGTCGTGGGTTCGATAATCCCCATGGTCATGTGTGGTGTCCTTGAGCAAGACACTTTCCCGCATTAGCATTAAACTGGTTCTACTCAGGAATATTTCGAGCGTAATTTGTATAAGTTTCGCAATCAAAGTAAAATAAATATGGTTACGTAAACGCTACATTATAACCAATAGTTGTAATCAAACTCTGGTATTGAACAGCATATTTTCATCATTAATGCTTAGTAAACCGTGGTGGAGATCATCACATGTACACCAATACTGCTTAGTAAGATGTGATCATAAATACTCTAGTGTAAGCCGTGGTGATGTAAATATAGTTATCATTATTATTTCTTTATACGCCGTGGTGAAGAACACCTAATTATCACAAATAATCTTTATACGCCGTGGTGAATACCAATGTATCATCTTTACTTCTTTATATGCCGAGAAGTTGAAAACACGCAACCCTTCCCTCATACCCTCACATTTCTAGAAAATAAATCATAAATGCTTGCAATTATGTGTAACATTATTGTTTACAAATTTGGGTTTTACATTTACATAAATCTTACTAACGGTTCCAAAGCGTTTACACAGGTCGTTAGTTTTTCTGCATGCATGTATTGTATTTAATATGATTTTTCTGTATGTTGATTATGTTGTGCTTTCTTATGTGCTGTTTTAATTGCTGTGTCATTTGAACATCTATTGGTAGTTACAAATTTCAATTCTTTCAATTAAATACTTCCTAAATTGAAACATATAGGAGTAGCAGAAGAACAGATTGCTCCTCAGAACTAAACCATTGGCTATCATCGCATGGTGACTGTGTTACCCTTTTATTGGATACCAATGGACTGCCGATCAATGCCGAACCAAAACAAGTACATATAAATAATTGAACATCATGTAGCGCTAGAACATAGAACATTTCCTTTTTGTATGTTATTTTCGTTTAAAACAATGATTAACATATAGCATAATAAAAGTTGCCTATTAAAAAAAAGAAACTCCAGTTACTGTTTAATAATTTACTACACAGATTGTTAAACGAATTGTTAAACAACAATAACAAATAGGTAATTGTCTTCATAATGAATTCTCTTTATTACTATATTGTCAAGAAATCTTAGTGTATTATTAAATGCATTAAATGGCAGTAGTCTGAGACATTAGCTCGTGGTTTTGTCGAAAACCTTAGCTTAAAGCCCTTCCTAAACAATAAAGACAAGTGTTTTACACTCTCTTTAAGAATATCAGTAATTTGTATACGCACGGAACCAACGTATCGAATAATGATATTATATAAAAGCAATAAAAAATGTTCACGCGAACTTCTTAGAAAGTTCTAATATTAAACAGGTTAATTCTAAAATATATAAGAAAAATGCACGCGCAAATGAAGCTATAGTGTATATATGTAATATCTTATCTGATACGAATATTTTTGAATTAGTGACTTTAATTTCTCTTTAATTAAGACATTCGATGAAGTAGTGTACACAGTTATCAAGTAAACAAACTTACTGGTGAAACGTGAAACTGTCCAGTTCACATGTCTGTTCTTTAAATAGCGGTTAAGGAGTTTGAATAGTCTTGAATAGATAATATTTACCTGCTCATGTGAGACATCATCATAGGTATGCGAAGTGTCACTTCCTTCCAGATGTGTAATGTGATATGTGTTCAGTTCGCTTAAACGTTTAATTTATTTGCCGACACCTCCAAAAATGTTTGCTTGTGTTTAATCACTTAATGATCAATTAAGTTGACTTCAGCCCGTTGTAATCCGTTTTCCGTTTACTTTATTTGGTCACTGTTTGCGGTTATAAACAGATTAGATATATTTAAAGGTGCTGAACACATCCCAGTTAAGCATCATATTATATAAGCTGTGACTGAGACCATTTCTATTGTTGTAGTGAATTCTTCAGTAGTGTATTTCGTTTGCATTGTAATTATATCTGACATGATAGAGTCATGCCCGACTGTTTACAACTTATCGGAATATATCGATTCAATATTTATAGATACCAACGTATTAATAAAACACATACATCGTTTTATAATGAGATGATTTCTATTCACAATGACTTTGCGTTTGTTATTTTTACAGATACGACTGACTGTTAACAACTTTCCTTCTAAGCAAGATGGGGACGAATACAAATGCATATACAAGAATGGAGCCACAGATATTGGTACAACAATTGCATCAAGAATTGACAACTATATAACCTGTAGCTCACCAACTGTGGCTTGTAAGTAGAAATTGATCCTTAACGGCAATTATAAAAGATAGTATGCTTCTTATTTGTTTTAACAGATTGTTTATTGAATGAACAAGAGCTGTCGAAAAAGAGAATCGACTCGACGTTATGAACTCTGTTCTAAATGGCTCTTTATCCAATACACTGTGACCGCAAATATTCTGATCTTTTACAAGTTATCACTGGAAATTTAGGCATAAGCTAGCTGACCATGATATATACATTTGTAAAATATTATTGATAATGAACATAAGTTACTGATATTTAAGTCATAATATTCGTTTGCCCCAAAAAGAGTGAAAATTATCAAAGTTTCTAAGTATTCTATTTTCCTAATGCCTAATGAAAATAAAAGCTTGTTACCTCGTTTGCCTCCCTGAGTTTCATTGGTCATATTGAATACATATTGAAGTCTCATTGACGTAGACATGTAAGTCTATCTAGAAAAGTATGAGTTTGCTATAAAACTGCAACACAAACATAAAACAAGAATAAGTCAGAAGACACCAGGCACGACTTTTGACAGATTGTCGCAAAACAACAGCTATCGGAAGCCTAAAACTTGACGATAATATGGATAAAAATATATCCCAGTTCTTAAATATGAGTAGTGATATAATTCTTAGAAGATGTATGTAATGATTATTGCGATTATCCTTATGATATTTTATTTTACTGTGATAATGAACACATCAGTTAATTTCCAATTAAATTCCTGTAGCATTTTGGGAGATAAGAGCTTTCTAATGTCTTTAATCAAAATTATAAATATGAAAGGAATACTAATTTTTCCTTAAACTGTTAATGGTTGTGGAAAATTTGCGATATTTCATTGCTGTATGGCTAGTAGTTACTGAAAGGTTTTCTTACTTAAAACTATGTATAAACTTTACCTAGATTTTCTATGCATAAAGGGAATGTTGTTCTCTCTTAAATCAAATTAAAATTGTTTCGCATGTCTCCTTGAGTCTCTTTAACGACACATGTGAAGTTTCATTGTTGTATGACAAGTGCAAAGTACAAAGGGGCTGTTGCTTTCCCGATAATCAAAATGGAGTTGTTTCACTTAACCCCTTGAGTCCCATTATTAATAGTGAAAACACATGTTGAGTTTCATTGTTGTATGACTAGTACAAAGTACAAGTACAAAGGGGCTGTTGCTTTCCCGATAATCAAAATGGAGTTGTTTCACTTAACCCCTTGAGTCCCATTATTAATAGTGAAAACACATGTTGAGTTTCATTGTTGTATGACTAGTACAAAGTACAAGTACAAAGGGGCTGTTGCTTTCCCGATAATCAAAATGGAGTTGTTTCACTTAACCCCTTGAGTCCCATTATTAATAGTGAAAACACATGTTGAGTTTCATTGTTGTATGACTAGTACAAAGTACAAGTACAAAGGGGCTGTTGCTTTCCCGATAATCAAAATGGAGTTGTTTCACTTAACCCCTTGAGTCCCATTATTAATAGTGAAAACACATGTTGAGTTTCATTGTTGTATGACTAGTACAAAGTACAAGTACAAAGGGGCTGTTGCTTTCCCGATAATCAAAATGGAGTTGTTTCACTTAACCCCTTGAGTCCCATTATTAATAGTGAATACACATGTTGAGTTTCATTGTTGTATGACTAGTACAAAGTACGAGTACAAAGGGGCTGTTGCTTTCCCGATAATCAAAATGGAGTTGTTTCACTTAACACCTTGCGTCCCATTATTAATAGTAAAAACACATGTTGAGTTTCATTGTTGTATGACAAGTACAAAGTACTAGTACAAAGGAGCTGTTGATTTCCCGATAATTAAAATGGAGTTGTTTCACTTAACACCTTGCGTCCCATTATTAATATTGAATACACATGTTGAGTTTCATTGTTGTATGACAAGTACAAAGTACTAGTACAAAGGGGCTGTTGCTTTCCCGATAATCAAAATGGAGTTGTTTCACTTAACCCCTTGAGTCCAATTATTAATAACGAATACACATGTTGAGTTTCGTTAGTGTAGCTAGTAGCTAAACTGAGAAAACTGAAAAATCTTTTAGACAATTTTAAAGTAAACATGGACCATTATTCTGCTTAAAATCAAAACGAAGTTATTTAAGTTTTCCTTTTTAATACCTTTTATAGTAGTAAAGACATAATAATTATGTGAAGTTTCCTCTGATGCAAAGCTAATAATTGCTACTCTTACGGTACATTGTGCCCAGGTTATATTAAAATTGAAACAGCTGTCAGTTTCATTTTGATTGTTACACGCTTACAATATAATTTGACTAATCCTTTACAGCACACACAGAAGCCACTTTGGAATTATGGGTAAATGACGTCTTTCTGGCGTCATCTTCATTTCTGTTCTATGCATGTGGACATTACAACAAGTAAGTATGACAGAACTGATTATAAAGGTAAATGAAAATCTAACAATTTTATAAAACCCTCTAAACATACCTAGCTATGGGTAATAATTGTGATAATGTAACATGTTTCGTTAAAAAAGCATCAAAACTGCTTGTTTCTGTAAATATGTTTTTTATCTAAATTGATCGATATTTGAGTCTGAGATTTAGACTCCGACTCAAATATCGATGAATTTAGATAAAAAACAATAGCAGAAAGCCTGTATCAATCTTCCAGTGTAGTATAACAAGTGGTTACTGATATAAGACATTCTAACCCAATTTTATAAGTATTAAAAGGTATATAATGCTAACAAAAACACATAGGATAATGTCACTTTTTTTTATGAGTTTTTTTTCTTTAATACTGATCACACGTATAACATGAGTTGGAGGTTCGGATAGAATCTTTAGGTGTTTGTTTTGCTAATTAAACACATCGAATATTTATTTTAAATTATAGCCTCATTTATATTATTATTTTTACAACAATGGCTTTCTAGAGGTTAAATAAGATATATGATGTCATATGATTTTTAATACGTCTAGTCATAAATTGTTCAAACGTCACAACAGAATATGATGAGCGCGTGCAAGATTAAAATTAGTAACCCGGTAAAAATACTAGGAAATCCATGTCCGTTATGCAAAAACTATTCTACTTGTCCCCTTTATGACAGTGGAGGTGTCTCATTAATGTATGATTAGTAGTTTCTGAGATTATATACATATAAGCGTGTTATAATAAGTATATTTTCAAAGTACTAGATCTATATTGGCCTTACTGTTACCTTCAATCAACTTATTATCCCAGTCATATTTAAATGAAAATGGCACATGGAATGTTTCACTAATATATGAATGGTGAAAATGAGATATGAGCTTTCTATATTTGAACTTCAATCAAAAATTTCTGTATAATAAAGGGACCACGAAAATTCTGCCTAAAATCAAAATGGCTTTATCCTATGGGGGTGCCGTTTTACTCTTTAACCATAATTAGTGATATCATTTGTTCGAATTAGTAATATCACTCATTCGAAATGAACTAGTGATATTACTTGTTCGAAAACGTGATATCACTAATCGAATAGGTGATATCACGTATTTGAAATGAACAAGTTAAATTGCTTATTCCAGTAGTTGATATCACTATTCGAATAAGTGATATCACCTATTCAGAACGAATAAGTGATATCACTTATTAGAATAGGACATTTTATTCGTTTTGAATAGGTGATATCACTTATTCAATATATCGAGCAAGAAAAAAAGAAACTTCCTGCAAAAATGATCCAGCAGTAAATATATGCTCAAAATGATTCAGCAGATATATGATGAAAATGGTTCAGGTGCCAAAACAAATTGTTTTGTTTGATTAAATGATTAAATAATAAAGCAATATATATTCTACATTCAGAATTATATTTATTATATAACAAATATTTACGCAATATTTTACAATAACTTTAAGATTTCTATTTTATTGTCAACAAATATACATTTTATATCATTGTTAAATTCCTGTCAATTAAGTGATATCACTTATTCAAATAAATGATATTACTTTATCGTGTCATTGTTGTATGTGTAGTAGTTAGTTCTACTGAGAAGGTAATTTGTTATAGAACAAATTTCAAACAAGTATTAAAGTGGAGGTCATAAAACAAGTTTTATGTTGGCGAACATACACGTGAAATGTTATTGATTTATGGCTAGTAGTTACTGATATGAGCTTTCTAAAAATGAAATAAAAACAACACAACCTTATGTATGAATGAAGACACAATTCCCTCTTAAATCTACATAGAGTTACCCCAATTTTCCAGCGAGTCCAGTTAATGGTAAAAAATATACATTGATGCAAAGAAACAACCACAATTTTTAACATAAAAGGGGGTATAAGTCTGCATAAAATCAAAATAGAGTTATCACACTTTTCCAGCTAGTACAGTTAATAGTAGTAAATAAACATTAATGCAAGGCTAGAAGTCACTGAGAGACGAATATTAACTAAAAGAAACAACCACATTTTCCAACAAATGGGGTCATAATTGTTGTACACTTAAATAGTCTATTCTCTGGTACTTTGGTAGTGAACACACATATGTGAAGTGTAATTGATTGCATGGATAGTAAGTTTTGAGATATAATTTAGATGAAAACATTAAAAAATCATCAATGGTATCGGGATAGTACAATGGTTCCTGATTTCAAGTTCTTCGAAGGTCTAATTAAAATTACAATGTGCTGAATCAGATGTGGAATATTTCATTTACAGAGTCTAGTAAATATTATTTTCTGATACAGATGCGGCGAATGTACAAACACTATTGGATCTGATTGTCAATGGTGTTTACAGAACAGCCAGTGTGTGTCTCCAGGACAATGTAGCCAGAGTGCCGGTCTTAGTATTACACAGGTAATAATGTAACTTGTGTTATCAGTGGTGTTTACCTTAATTGGTAATATTACAGAAGATATAATATAACTGGTGTTTACAGAACACACAGTGTGTGTCACCTGGACAATGTAGCCATAGTGCGGTGTTAGAATTACGCAGGTAATAATGTAACTTGTGTTACCTTAATTGGTAATATTACATAAGATATAATGTAACTACTAAAGTTAAAGGCACATGTTATAATTATTGTCATCCAGGCAATGTAGTTAGAGTGTATTTTATGTTATTACAGAGGCAACAATAGGACTTAATTTTATATTGATCACAATTTTATTTAACGTTGTATTCTTTAAATGTGGTTTGTAGGTTTTGTATATACTATTTTGCTAAAGTACGATATTTTAATTGACCATTTACTTTTTTGTTTTCTTTAGATATTACAAAGATCAGTGTGACTAATAAAACGTGTCGTAGAATGAAGACACATTATCCAAGAAATAAAACAAAAAACATGCTTAGATCATGTTATAGTACAGAAATAAATACACAATTTAGCATATTATCTTTTTTGAAACTCGACCCTATCTTGCTTTACAGAAGAGCCAGTGCCCCCAACTTGTAGAGAACCCATCCAAGTTTGTACATAATGGTGTGGTAACAAGTGTGACATTCTACGCAGCAAATCTTCCAGTTGTACGTTGTGTCTTATGAATTGTATATAAGAAAACAATGCTGTAACAGTATGTTAAGATGTGTTAAGATAAAGAATATAATTATATTAGCATCAAAACAATTTAGTTTATAAAATCTTACGCAGCATTATTAAAACAACCATATCAAGGTAACATTCTTAAATAAACTAATTAGGATTAGGAGGTGTGGCGCATGAATCATCATATTTGATTATGTGTGCACTCTAGCATCTGTTTGTATATATTATCTTAATCAAACACACACTCAGTACTTATATCATCGTGTAATCTTAGACAAGCTTATAAATACATACATGTAATGACCTTTGAATAATCAAACATTTCTGGACAAACACCAAGCGCCAAACAGATGATTTTTGTGTTTTCATATCTAAATTTCAAAATGGCTGTCAATACCTAAATAGTAAAACGTTCAAAGGCTTAAACATTCTCTTATAAATAACCCTACCTTAGGGATCATTTAAGGGTCGCATGTTATTATTTTATAGAAAATGATACTATCGTTTTAAATACAATAAATATTTTTTACATTTTCGTAGAAGAATAATTGGGTCAAAGACCCTCAGAGTTGTTGTAATGATCTAGTTTAATAATCGGGAATAAGAAGGACCCAAACCGTTAAAGATATATAGTTTCAAATTTCAAGAAACAGTCAGTCAGATTTGTTCTTATTTGTAAGTTTAAACAAGGCAAAGAAAAATTATCTATACATGTAATGTAATGGGACTGATTTTTACATAGGCATACTAAAGGAAAACAATTTTTTTTCTTATTGATTTTTGCAAGAATTTAACTTAAATTTATACGTGTTTTAATTTTTTATATTAATAATAATATTGTATCATATTTTATACAGGATGTTTTAGACTTCTTCCTAACAATACCAGCAATTCCATCATTTCCACTGGTAAAGGCATCAGCCACAGCGACACAGACATCGGTCACTTTCTCGATACAGGTAACAGATTGTGCAGTGTCAATGTGTTATTTCATCTGAACCAAGCTCTGCTTACATATTGCAATGGTCGGAAGATATAATTTGCTAATATGTGTCAATCTATCAGTCTCTGTGAACACTGACGCTTGCTGGTTCGGAAAACTAAAAAAAAAATAAACCGGACAATTCCCTTAAACTTGTTGTTTACATATTTGTTAACATCTAATTGGCTTAATAAGCCAAAATATTTCTTTTTGTCCACTTAACAATGCCAGACCATACACAAATACACAAAAACGGTGCTGAAGATATGATGGGACGGTCAAAACGAAATAAAGAATTAATCAGAAGAAAGCGGGGTGATAATGTAAAGGATAAATTATTGGCCGCTCACGCCAGTGGGTGTGGGTTCGATCCCTTGATCGACCCGATGCTTCTCATAAAACAACACTCAGTACTGGTTTTACACAGGAAGTGAACTCGAGAGCGGTTCAAATAAGCTTTGAGCTTTCATCGCAATCGAGCTAAAATATATTAATAAAAACTAAACTAAAACAAAACAACAAGAACCTATATGAATTAGTATTGGTTTGATGAAATAATTACCATATTTGACACATTCCATATATATGTTATTGATACCTTTAATACAAATTATATTTATATTTCATTTACTGCCGTTCATTAATGAGTACAATTTTCTTCGATGAACGATAGTATCCAACGTCTGGTGTATGTTGAAATAAAACAGATGTACCTTTTAGAATTGAAAGACATTCCGTGGAGACACACACAATGGTGTCTATGTATATTGATGAGCTGAAACCTTAATGGCCAATAGTAAGCTCAGACCTGATTCGATCCTGCTAATATAAGAGTTAGTCATTGTTTATATGACTATGTTTTCAGTGAATTCAAAATGACTGCATGCAAGAGATATATAGTTTGTACGCGTTTAATAGTCATCACAGAAATGCGAAATTCACATGGATTAATAAAGGGAATATGTAGAAAATTCTTCTTTACACTGTTTACTTTGATGACAATGTACCATACTTCATGTTATTTTACACTCCAACTTAAATTTTTACTGTCATATATTCACCAAACGTTGTCATAATGTTTGATGGCAAAGTATCTTGTCCAAGTTTGATTACCCGCCAGTCCTTTGTTCTAAAAAATACGAGTTTCTTTTTTTTGTAAAAACGCATTTCCACAATTTATGGTAAATTGTCGGTTTGCTAGCATTTTTAATCTAATTGGACTATTTCAGAAGCATTGTTATGTTTGAATTGATAATTGAGAAGACAAAAATGGAAATTGGGGTATGAATATAATATTTTGGAAGTTTACACTGGACATAAAATATTCTCTCGGATGAAACACGACCCCTTCTATTCTCATTGTATTTTAGAAGTGCAGAAGTTGACTTACAAAAAAGTGTTAGTTTCATTTCTTTAATTTGGTCTTTCTATGAATGACAAGCATGCAGACTTGTATATTTACTATAGAATATACTAGAATAAAATCAGTGGTGGACTTACACTTTGACCAATATTAATTTAAAAATGTCTCTATCGTCTCTACAACTTGAATTATTATCATCATACATTCACCAAACATTGTCATAATGGTTATAAATATCTTGTCCAAGTTGATCTAAATTTGTGAAATTTATAAAAGCTGATTTTGCAAAATCGGGAACATGGTTTCACAATGGCGGGTGACATTTTTTGTTTGTTATCTGTATTCCATAAGTGACAATGATACTAACAATAGTGTGACAAGTCTTTGTCAGGACTTAATATTCTACAGTTGCTGTTATAACAATGAACAAAAGTAATGAGATGATACTCGCATTGAAATATAGATCAAATCTTACTGCTAAAATCGATACAGCTTCAATATATTGCTTTTATATTATTTTATTTTATGTTCAAATAAGGGTAGGAGAACCACATTTGTTCTTACTTGTTAAACTGAAATAGTATGTGTATATGCAAAGTACCTGTTATATACTTATATAATGATTACGTTCCATATCACTACAATTAACCTGTAACATACTTATATAATAATTACTGTTCCAGATCACTACAATTAACCTGTAGCATACTTATATAATAATTCCTGTTCCATATCACTACAATTAACCTGTAACATACTTATATAATAATTACTGTTCCAGATCACTACAATTAACCTGTAACATACTTATATAATAATTACTGTTCCAGATCACTACGATTAACCTGTACCATACTTATATAACAATTCCTGTTCCAGATCACTACAATTAACCTGTAACATACTTATATAATAATTACTTTTCCAGTTAACTTTAATTAACCTGTATTATACCAATATAATAATTACTGTTCCAGATCGCTACAATTAATCTGTAATGTTCTTATATGATAATTATTGTTCCAGATCACTATAAATGAAAGATTGAAGAACTACCCTGTAATAATTAAATATGGGTTTAAAGGACAAGGTGAAGATTCAAGTGTAGTGCTTGATGATGACTTCAACAATAACGGTATAGTACTTCTACATGCCTTATGATGCACAGCATACAAACGTATTGCGTAATAGTCCTGTTCCCGTACCAAACAAACGAGAGGTTGTGTCACATCAAAGAACAGCATATATGAACAATATATGTTTGCATACTTTTTCCCTTATTTTATTTTTGTGAGCTTAATGCTTTAATTCTTAAAGTTGAATTTCATTTTCATCTTGGTTAAGGTTTAAAAAAATATTCTACGAGTCCATGTTGACGTAATAAATTAAGAGTAATATCCGTATGATTAACGTTAAGGGCCATTGACTGAATTAATACATGTTTCCACAGATGTATTCACAATTAAGACAGCCGTATATCTCTTACTGCTTTTCGTGATTTAATATCACTTGCATCTAATGCACCCGTTAGCATGTTTATTAAGTCGTGCTTATTTTTTTGTAAGCAAGGAACGTATCTTTTCATGTTTAATGTCAGTTCACCTGCGAAGGTTGTTTTTCACGCATGCCAAGCTTTGTAGTATATTCCGGAGATGATTCCTCTGAATATGCAATCAAATACAACTACCGGTATCTCTCCATACAATAAAGCACACATACAAGTCTCATAAAAAGTAGGTATATGTATAACCTCTTGGCCATGGAAGTTGCTGTGTTAAAAATCCTCCGTCATTGACATACTGAATATATGTCGGCATAGTCCGAGGTTCTACAGCAACAGCTACACGTTTAGCTAACTTGCTTTTTTTGCTCCAAGCAAACAATCTGAGTCGAAGAGAACCGGGGTAGGTCCATAATTGATTAAATGAACAATGATACACGTAGTTCCTCTCTGGTGAACATAACCACAGCAGCAGAAATCCACCGTTGAAAAGATAGCTGAAGATCGACTTAAAATTTATCTCAACCGCAACTTTAAAAATCAGTGTATTATCCTGTTTTTTCATGTTTAAATGAATACTGATTTACATTCTGTTATTCCATGGATTTAATAACATCACTACCAGTATCCCTAGAATTATCAATAGTAACACTTTCGTCTTCTTTTACGTCAATACTACCTTGCGATGGATCGCAGTTGAACAGATGTCGTGATTTGACAAAGTTGGCAATTTGTTTCATCCTGTAACTGTCTTGCTTTGTTATTCCTTTTGTGCTGCTCACATGATCTAAACATAGCTTTTGCATATCCTGATTTACCTCCGTACATGTCAGTGTAAATAACAGGTAACTGTTCTTTGAATTTCAGTCATACTATTCCCCTACTAATGAGACCAACGGTTGTTCTAGTACCCTTGATTAACATTTGCTCTATGACCAAACTATCGAGAGTCCAGCCCAGTAGAACTGCTCCTTCCAACAATAAAACGAGAAACTTAAATACATTACTTCATTCCATAGTCACATATTGTATAAGTACATTATTGTACAAGTACATAATTATACAATTATTTCAAATAAGGTGTTTGCCTTGATGCAGCAAATTAACGAAACATTTCTGAAAAATGTCTCTTATTATCCCTTATGTCTGAGTTTGGTGTTCAATGTTTCAAAAAGTTCAAACATCTCTAAGAATTGCACCCATAACAGTGTCGTTCTTCTACTAACCATCGTTTTCGTATAGACATCTGGTTTCTTGTTTAGCAAATGATTTAGGCATAAGGTTGCAACTTTTATACGAGTGTGCGTCTCACATTCATTTAATAAGAACCTCTACAGTGTGTTCTTCCACAGAATATTCAAATAGGCGTTCATTGGGGACAATGTCTCGTATATTACCTAAGTTGAGTGTCTCCTTGTAATGTTTCAGATACTCCTCTGACACTGCTAATGGTATTGTCCGTGTTTCGAAATTCAACGGTTGCATTATAAGCCTTTGATTACATAATACTGCTAAGAATTCTTCTTTGCGAGTGTGTGCCCATTATAGCTTTTCAGTAAAATATGCCCTACAGTTATATCGGCATAGATGATCTTCAAAAACTCTTGTAGCCCCTAACCTCCAATCAGACGACCCATGTATTCTAAAGAGCTCATTTCAATTTTAAAAGAGATGTCCTCCCAATCCTAGTACAATATTCTATTCAATGGCTCATTCTGTGATAATCTAATTTCTTCTTCCATAAATGCTGGACAGAAAGAAGTATAAACGTAACACATTACCTGCTCGTTTACAAGCTTTATTTTTAAAATAATATGAGTTTCACGATAATCGTCGGCATGGGTCATATGCGACATATACCACAATGTTTTTTGTTAATCAAAAAGCACGAAAATGAATTCTTATTTGGCAAACTGATATTTCACAATTCAAAGGCAACTGATTTATTATACACAGAATGTAAGTTGTATGTAACCTTAAATATGTTGTGATGTTTTGATCCCGCAAACGAATTGCCGTTTTAAGTAAGATTTCAAGTGTGTTTCAAGTTACAGCAAGGAATTGTGTAGAGAAGAAATGGCAGCTGATTGAAAGTTTGTGAACGCTCGCGTATTCATACCGAATCTCGCAACATTTCGTTTTCAATAATCTTAACTTCAATTCATCTCAGGGGCAAAAATATAAATTCTCTACAGAATGAAATTCTCATCAAAACAATACCATTCCCAGCAATTTGTATTTACAGTTAACGTGTATACTGCAACTAAAATTACAACATATTACAAGAAATTTTACTTCAAACCTCACTATCTTTAAATCAAGATCATTTTGCGTAATCTAAATATTTTAAAACATCTACAATTAAATATAACTTACATTTTACTCGTTTGACCATTAACGTATCTTGAAGATTTTGCCCAACAATATTTTTCGTTTTACAGATTCACCAAATACATACAACCTCTCGTACTTATAGGAAATTTGATTATGACATTGTAATTTCTTTGGAAAAAACAGAAAATTACCACTTTCTTAGTATTTTCTGCTATGAATTGAGCTCTGTTAAGGGGTCTTAGTATCCGTAATGGACGAGCAGGGACAACAACCAGTTCCTACTAGTGTACCCACAACGAATTATCAAGACAACAAAATGAAACAGTATAAGAACATACATTATTATATACAACATTAAATCTTTGGGATAAACACTGTTTCGTAGTAAAATAACTAATACTATGTCATTATGCATTACTGTTATACGTGTAGACATTTTAACTAATATGAAATTTGTTATTGACATTTCTCTTGACTACGTCGGTTTTGGAATGACATTATTTTCGGCATTTTCCCGACATCGGAACACTGTGACCCGGAAGAAATATATCGGATGAATGCATAAAGGAAATTTGGTTTATAATAATAATGCATCAATGTCAAATGTTTTAGAAAAAAAAATCGGATATTTATATAAATGATCTCACTATGTTTTCATTTAATCATTGATATGGTTTCCACATCCGAATATATTTATCTAAAAGAGAATAAAAAACAGTAGCCTGATACCTTTGACAGTCGTTAAATGGCACAAACTAAATTGCTCATAAATATATACAACACATGTTGACCTGCTTATGATTCCGCTGGGATTTCCCGCTAATATCTCGATTAAACAGTCAGTTAAAGTATTATATGTTTTTTCCATGAAAAATATTTGTGAAAAGAGATAAGAGTTATTAAAATTCAGTTGTTGCACATTAATATTTTTAACAAAATGCAGATGTAGTTCGTTTTATGAATTATCAAATGTTTTATCATTCATTACAGTTACTGTTTACACGTGTAGTAGGATGGCAAGTGACTGTAGTCGATGTAACGCACTAAACAAGACCAGGTACAGCTGTAACTGGTGCGGTGGGGCTCCAGCTGTATGTGGCCTTTCCGAGTCAGGATGTACACCTACTACCACGTGCCCAGCTCCAGTTGTTACTAAGGTTTGTGGGATTTTTTCTACAAATGATAAATACGTCACTGGCCGGACGGAGCATGGCTATATGTAATGCATTATGGGATCTACAATAATTCATAGTAGCATAGGCTATGGATCTGAGTATATTCGTCCGTCACCATCTTATATCTCAGTGTATGGTTGTTTTGTGGAATCAGGCGAGACTAAAAAACATTTTGGTATAACGTAAATATGCTCATAATAATTATTACGGCGTCTCTGTTGTTTGTAGTTTCTACACAAGTCCACCGGACGTGACGTCATAAAAGATAGTGACACTTATTTTTATCATTTCATATAGTTCTCGAGATGTGCGTTAACAAATCACGTTTTAACATTTCAGGTACATACCATTTATATTGCAGATAACTCTATAGAAGGGCACTGAGAAAGGTATACACGTGGACCGGTATTGGCCTTTTATATTGCAGATGCTTACCCGAGATGGGCGGTAATACGGTTATACACGTGTTACTTTTCCGGAACATGACAATGCAAATCATGTCCCAAAATAAGCAAAGATAATTATATTTGCATGTTTTTTTATTCCTTTTTCTGAAACTACCGTTTATATTCCAGATTGTACCCCGTGATGGTCCCATACAAGGTCATACACGTGTTACTATTTCTGGTACTGACCTTGGATCATCACTGTCAGATATCAGTTCCGTGACACTGGCGGGTGTTGCGTGTGATGTTACAGCAGTTGTTGCAGATCGGGATAGTACGGATTTCGATACAATGGTAACAAAAGAGTGAGTGATACTTTCAAAATTTGGAATCAACGATTGAATTAGTAATACACTTGATATTTTGTTTTAAACGAGTCAATCAGTCAAAGATGTGTTGAAAGATGGCTATATTTATATCTCTGATGATGCTATAGTCTTTGTAAATTATGAAAACAATCTAATCTATTCTTGGATACATTATACCATTTTCATGTGTATTTTAGCTGAATAATTTGTACATTATGGTACATTGTAAGTATTTCGTGCTCAAAATAAATAATTTCGTTTATTTATCATTATATAAATAATCAAGTAAAACTTTTATTTATACCTGTTGTTTAACAAAGATAAAAAATAACAATATTCCCATTTATTTTGCCTTTAAGTGTGATGAAATGTCTTTTTAATGATAAATCATGATTATACAAACAGGTAACAGTCTTAATTACATGTCATCTTAATCAACTTTTCCAAACTTAATGCACACACATATATTTTAGAATACATTGTACATCAGGAGCGCAAAGAACAATGTCTGCTGCTGGTGTCCCAGGGGATGTTATAGTCACCAGTGCTGGGAAACAATCTCCTACATCTGACATTATTACATTTACTTATCAGGTAAATTGTTTTGTATGTATAAATGAGGATCTTCTGTGTTTCACCCAGTTCAATGTAATTATTGCATTTATTTATCGGGACCCAATTGTTCAAAACACTATTAGCTTAATCTTGCGTTAAATTGAAATTTCAAATCACGCTATTTGAGATTAAATACATTTCATGTAATTATGTTCGTGACAATCTTAAAACAATGCCACTGTATTTCTAAAGCCCCTTTTGAAAACGCTGAAAACGTCTTTAAAATATCAAGATATTGAACAGACTACATGTAACTTTAACCTAACGAAATGTTAAGCTTACATAAGTTTGAACTATTTAAGTTAATATTTTGGGATAGTGAATGTGTTCAGCTATTTCATACAGATTACTGTGATTTATGCATAATTAATTATATCCATAAATAATATGTAATTGTTGCCGGTTGGTTACTGGGGTCCTTTTTCGGGTGTTTCCAAGAATCACTGTAATAATATGTATGCATATGAATATTTATTACAAGTTTATGAATGTGTAATTCATAATTACAATGGGCATATACACGATAAACACGAAATCTGACACAGACTCAAAGTGTTGTCATTCAAACTCAAAGTGTGACCCTGACCTTAGAAGTACGATGTAGGTCTTACGCGCAACACGTCGTTGTGTCATGGTGATGCATCGAGCCAAGTGGTTTTGAAATTCATCAATAGCTATAGGTGACAAAGTTACACATCAGACACGAAATCTCAAACAGACTAAAAGTGTTGTCAAACAAAGTTAAAGTTTTAACTTGAAATTTGAAATGGGGTCTGGGTGTTACGCGTTGATACTTCGTCATGTTATGGTGATCATTTGTAGCAAGTATTTATAAAATCTATGTATGACAACGGTACAGGCCGGTCACGAAATACCGGACGGACGGACACTGCGATTACTATATGATCCCCCCCCCCCCATTGATTTTGGTGTGTGTGGAGGGAGGGGCATGCTAATCTTAAAACAAATAGGACGTTTTCCAAAACGACAATTTAGAATTTTATAGATAGAATTTTGAAATTGAAATTGCCCATCAATTGTTCAAGGTAAGTTTGTGCTGCTTTATAATGGTTCGTTATCACTATGCTGTAACAAAAAAAAGTTCTTCAATAAAATAACAACTCAGTCATTAAATATCAGTTATTCATTTTAAAATTCAAACAGATAAAATAAACATTAATGTTATTTAATGTCACATGTGACATATGTGCATCACAGGATCAGTGTGAACGGAAAAAACAAAGCCGTTCCTCCGTCTTATTTATGTCTAAACTATATTACATTCATGAAAGAGACATTACAAAACGCTCTGTTTCTGGCGGCCTAAATAAAATGACAACTATGCACTGAAGTACAGTAAAATTGGTTTTATATGTATGCTATTCTGTACACCATTTTTTCGGTGTTGTAAATAACAATTGAAGCACTATCGAATGCGCTGAAAATATTTAAAATGCAATATTTATTCTAAAATGAGATTGCTTTTAATATTATATGATGTCAAACATTTGATAGCATGTTTATTTCCTTTTCTTACAGATAATGACCATCACAGACATACGTCCGAACAAAGGTCCTATTGCAGGAGGTACCAGGGTAACACTCTATGGTGAACACCTCGGTGTGGGAAACAGAGAACTAATCGTTATATTTGGCTTTACGGCTATAAACGATGTGGAAGTATTACCTAAAAGTGATCTGGATGCTGTTGTAACAGGGTCAATATTTTGTATTAATTATTTAAAAAACCGGTGATTCAGAATATACAAGCATGTAATTAGTAACTTTACATTAATTTGTCCAGCGTTTCAGTAGTTTAATAAATATGTTAAATAGTAAATGTGAAACGTCTGGTTATGTATCGCCGGTAAAGATTTACACAAACGGAAACATATACCTATTTTACACACACATTAGTATATGCATAATTATATTGCTGTTTATAAACGGATATATAAAACTTAGGTTACAAATATACATTACGGAATATGTATAGCTCAGCTGAATAACTGTATACAGTCGAAACTCGTTATCTCGATATTGGAGGGACTGCCAAAAAAACTCGAGATATCCGAATATCGACATAGATTTTGTCTCAAAATCAAAAATTATTTTCATCAACAGGGCTGCGTTCAGCACGGATAAATATGTTTACTTTGTTTATAAACGCAAACGGTGAGCTAATGAACGAAAAGTAAACGGGAATCGGTCTATTCGGCGTTGTCCCTCAACTTCCCATGAAGTCACGTGATTAAACACAAGTAAATAGCTCGCGGAGGTGTTTAGTCTGTCTGCTAACGATAAAAGCAAACATCTCGTTCAGTTCACTTCTGTACTCTGTAATCAAACGTTTACAAACAAATTAACGCAGCCCATATAAGTGTTGCACCTCAATTGTACTTTCATATTACGGTCCGTGCAGTAGAATTACAATGTCGTGATAAATGCTATATCCGGGTCCTTCTTCGAATTTCTCGGCAGTGTAAGATATAAGTTTAGGCTGATTGATTGAATCAAATGATATTTAAACCAAATTAACATGCAATCACCTAATTCGAAGACACGATGTTCGCAACGTTCTAAAGTCATTAAAACTGACACCTTTGTCATTGACCGGTAATTAGTGTTGCGTCATAAACAAACTGTGAAAAATGGCACGCGGCGTGGAAAAAACACACAGTATTATGTCAACAATAAATATATCGAGACAAACAATCAATTAAAGGAGTTAAATGATCAGTCGGGGACTAAAACTGGGATCATGATATCCGGAGTATCGACAGAAACAATATCGAGTTAAAAGGAGTTTAATTATATTAGTAATGAAGGGGAAAAGTTAGGACTGGCAAAAGATATCGACATAACCGGAATATCGATTCAGGCGATATCGAGATAACGAGTTTCGACTGTATCTATAAAATTACACATGCGTCTCTATTGACATAAAAGTAATATATGTCATCTCTAATATCTTGAATTATATATTGAAATAGCTCATTCCCAAAGTATTTATAAAATTATAACCAAGTTAACAAATTGATAAGTGGATACATATTATAACCCAGTTTACACACAAACGGGAACGTATGGCCCAGCTTACACATATATAAAGGATGTGTATAATAGCATCCATACGTATATTTATTTTTTTGTGATTATTTGTTTGTTTTTGTTTTACACTGTTGACCATATAATCAATTAACTGTTTTCAGATCGTATTTCACCGTGCAGGTTGTAGTACCAAGTGGTTTGAAAAGGGATGTATCAAGCGTGAAATTATATTTGCCTAAGAATTATATTCTTCCTGTTGCACAGAAATTTGTTTATTTCACTCTGCTGCCAAATCCAGTGTTTGACCCGATTCCACAAAAGAAGGGATTTCTTAGGTGAGACCTGAGATGTTGCACATTGTTTTCATTTTATTCGCTATATATCATATAGTTATCATGATTATCAATATTATAATGTTATTAATGAAGTGAACGCATATTGGCTTACTTTGATATTTGGCCGAGGACTTTCGTATTGGCACGAGGCCTTAGGACGATGGCCAAGATTCAATATCAACTCAATATGTTAATTAATGACATTTTTACTAATTAACTATTACCTTCCATTTCAGTGCCTGCTTGAATGGTACTGGGAAATAAAGGTACCTGCGTATGAATTACACGAGCATAAAACAACAAGAGTAACAAAATATATATTAAAAGACACTGACGTTTACTTGGAGTGATATAAAGTTGCACGATATTTTCAAGATGGCGTAGTGATAAATTATTAATTGACTTTATTGTATTGGCCTTGTTATATACTCGGACTCGGCCAATACGAACCGAACTTGCCAAATACAAAACAACCTGAAGCCTACTGTATTTCATTAACTTACATAAATAAATAATTGAAAACGAAACGGTTATTGGCCATGGGTTAATAAGACACGTTCTTGGACCAACAACTCGGAAAATATGAAATAACTTGAAAATATGATTTTATTAAACAGTGACTCCCATATTGACTGCGCATTTTAACCAATTAAAACACTTGGATTTTGTATTGCAGAGCATCTTAACCAATCAATACACTCGGTTTTTCTATTGGCCTTACTTGGTCGTATTAGCTGGGTTTCTGTTTGTGTTGGCTGAGTTTAGCTTAATATTTAAGTGTTCCTTACCATGTGAACGCTGCGATTTCACTCTTATGACACCTAAAACTTTATAGTTAATTAATAAACAAGGCTATCAATATATCATCAATATGCATTTCACTCTTTTTCTCCAAGTGCAATAAATAGTAAAGACCAGTCTATTATCCAATGCAAGTATTCAATCAACAACCCTAATATTGTCAAAATTAAAAGAGCTATTCAACATAATGTCAAATACTTTATTATAGTTTTTTATTTCATTTTTACAAATGCTGTTAAATGCAGATACATATTGCAGAAAGAAGACAGAAATTTCATTAGTAAACAACCCTAATATCATCGAAAGTTTAAGTGCTGTCATCATCAAGTACTAAAAATATCAACAACAAGAGTCCCAATAGGGCATGTAGCGCTCAGTGACCTTTACATTGGCCCCATTCACCACAAAACCAACTTCAATCGAACTTTTTATATCAGAAAACGATAAACACAAAATTATATCAAAAATATATTAAAGGAAAATACAGTTATTGAGCAAAAACTATTTTCTGTATGCTTCTTTAAAAATCCAAGAGATATGACGCTGTTGTTTCATAACTAATTGATTCATGTGAGTTTTTATGCCTGTATGACATATGACAATATAATATCACAAGCCAATCAAAATAATAACTGATACAATAAACCAAATCGAGCACTCGTTCAAGCTTTGTTAATAGCATTCTGACCACAATCAAGCGAAAAATAAAAGTGCTGCAGTGTAAACAAGGAAAGTTTCCGCATATTTAATCAATCAAGGCCCATAACTCTGTCCGTTTTAGCTCAATATATCTCGTTCAAAACTTCGACCGATAATTACTGCCTCTCCCATGAGTTACATATTTATTAATTTATCTAAACTTTGCATTTATCTTTTTGTTTCATTCAAGTTAATTACATGATAATGTACAATGTTAGTATGTTTTTTTACAGTGGGGGGACATTTATTACATTAAGAGGAAGAAGACTCGACAATGCTAACATTGCTACCATGAAAACCATATATGCCGGAAGCTCCAGTGTAAGTTCAATAAAATATATTATCTCAAATACTCATTTTTCATTATTTTGACAACTATAAAATGTCGGAGAACCACTATTTATAAAACTATATTTTCAATTCTAAAAATATGTAGTTGTACTGGTGGAGGAAGACCTCAGAGCAAAATTGAAGGCCTTCCGCACTTAACTGAAGATCCTTTTCACATAAAGTTTATGGATGGTGAGAGGCAAATGGTCATGTAAGAATGTTTGTCAGTTACATGCGGACGGTGATTCTACTCAGATTCAGTCTAAGATATTCTTCCACCAATACAATAGGATGTCATAAACCATGGGCAATGTCGAACTTAACAGTGCTCAAACAGCGACACCCCAATTCACTAACTTTGCAATTCATCCCAGACATTGGTATTCCACAACAGTGAATTTGTTATCCTTAACGGCAACGTCATTGTTAAGTCTTACATTGACACGTTTTGCTTGCTGTCGCACTGCCGTTTAACGGAGGTCACTTTGACATTCAACATGATAATGCGTCGGCACTTACGGGTCGCCTCATAACCGGTTTTTCTTCAAGTCAGGGCAATTTGGATTCTAAAATGACCATTATTGTCTCTAGACATGTTTTGCATATGTCTGAAATGAGGTATACGCATTAACGTTCATTAGTCACCTCCGAGAAACGGTAATGAACTTTCCAATGCGTTGGTTCAGGAGTGGAACAACATTACCGAGCAATGTATTGAAAACATTGTGCTTTCAATGGAAAGTGTTGCTTGCATTGCTGAAAATGAGCTATTCTCGGTACTAATTGCAAAGTTTTTTATTTAAGATGTTGCTGTTTGAATAATTAATTCTCAGAGAATTCTTATTATATTTCAAAAATATTTACACAATGTGTGAATGTGAATGCGCATATGTGAATATTTATGATTGCCAAATTTTATTATAAAGCTCGTTTATTTTTACAAAGTCCGACGCTTGCGTTTTCAAAGTCCGTCAGTGTATATAAGATGGAATGTGTTCAACCATGTGATGCATAAAATACCATTCTAGAACAATTTTAGTTAAGACAGGATTATGTGAGTACAACCGGGGACTTGGAGGTTGTTACACATTGCATTACCTTTTATGACCAAACTCAATAACACGTAGTATGCTTTCCTTTTTCTTTTCTCGGTTGCATTTTATTCTTCCAAAGGGTCCTATATGATTTTTAGATATTATTTACATCAATGCCAACACCAATTAGTCAATGTATATCATAACGTAACTTGTTATTCTACAATTTTCTATCACGTCCATGTACTGTTTTCTGATCGTTTTTCATTTTATACAAAACCTGTTTTATATTACATCTAAAATTCGTGTTCCATAAACACTATATGATATGTTTTAAATTACCAGTACAACATCATATTCATTTACTTATTAAGCATTACAAGAACTAGGAACCAACTGTTCATATGGTAAAAACATCGTCAATGGTGGTGCCATTTGATTCCTTTTTTACTGTTTTATAAATGTTATATATATATATATATATATATATATATATATATATATATATATATATATATATATATATATATATATATATATATATGATCTAATGTCAATTGTATTTGCAGAAAGTAAAGTGCACAATAAAATCCGCTACTGAAGTAGTTTGTCCAGTACCCAGGGCTCCAAACAACGTATGTGACAACTGTGGATTAATATCTACAACGGCGCATGTGGCGTTAGATGGAATACAGATTAGCGTTACTATAATCTACACGTCAGATCCAAATATTAAAATGTTAGGAAACAGCGAAACCGACAATGTGATCGAATTCGAACCTAGTAAAACCAAGCTCATAATAACAGTCAGTATATCAATATCATTTTATAAACATGTCCAATGTGAAATAAGCACAATTTATTTGCTTTAGATTATCTTTGTTTATTATGTCATTTTATCAAACATTATATTAATCAAGTTCTCTTCATGTAGACTTAAATCGCAAAGTTACATATTACTATCACTTATTTTAATGACGGATGTAAAAGGTCAACCCATTTTTTTTCTGATTTCTTGAAACCCTGTAGCACCTTCGTGTTGTCCTGCTTTTTGTGAAAGTTATTGAAATTGTGCATTTGTGAAAAATTGCAGCCATTACATTATAATTGTTAATTGGGAACAATTGCAGCCATTACATTATGAGTGTGTAGCAAAATGACCAAGATTGGACAACTCACAAAGGTTGAAACAATCATACACAAAGTAAAATTTTCAATTTTAACTTTACATGAATGAAATTACGAATATACAATTATACAATATATACAAATTAAAGATAATTACTCCACACAAAAAGAACACAGCTGGTTTAAAAAAAAGTCCTATGGTGGTATTTACAATTTTTTTCACTCAGTTCTTTCTCCTACACGCGATCCAAACTGCTTATATCATTTGAATGTTTATAAAAATGCACTAGATACTATCCGCGTCCAGATATCAAAGATTTAGAATCACTCGTCCCTTTTGGCAGTGGCTATACAAACTGGGTTATCTCCCCTAGAACTCTATACTGAGTATATGTCTTTACGTCGCCTCGTATCGACTTTCGACCGTATGCCGACGTCAGGAACGTCAAGTCGTCCATATGACGAATAAATTGGTTGCTATCCTATAACTATACTATCACCAACTGACTTCCTGTCACGTCTATACGTCGTTAATGTAGCGTCCACATTCCTCGCTTACGTCTAAAAACGGCTACAATATATATATATATATAAACTCAGATTTACTAGTTACTCAAATATGTAATGACATGGCGTCTATTACTTACCATCTATCAAGTTCATGGTATTTTTTTATCAATATATGATAACAGTGCATTCATTTCTAACCATCCAATAGTTTCATGGTAGATTTATCAACATATTATAACACTTCATTCAATTTTTACCATCTAACAGTTTCATGGTAGATTTATCAATATATGTTAATATTTCATTCAACTCTTACTACCCTCCGTCAATCTCAAAATAGCAATTATATCTCTACATAACTTCTCATTTATAATATGAACAATTACAGACCAACTCTGTATCTATGCACTTTGTGAATATCAGAATAAGCATCAACAAAATTTAATTGCACATATCAATCAACTCTTACATGGCGAATCTCAATACTTCATCGCAAACACAATATCAACAGCTCAAAATACGTTCTCAGATTCCTCGACCTTTATTCTAACAAAACGCTTCTCAATATCATGGATGTGAATTAAATTATAGACATTACCGTCGAAATGGATATGAACAATTTATACAACTTTACTTAGATCTGATTATGTCAAAAATATATATATCAGACATTTAAATACAACATAATATAAAGTTCACATACCCATATGCCGTTATGGACTGGAACAGTAACATGCTCAATCTTTCTCGTCACAACTATACCAAAAACTGGACATTGTTTCCATAACACAGTCAGCTCATAAAGCAAAACAGTCCACACACCTTAGTGAAAAACGTGTAAATCATGAAACAACAAACCCTCAAACATCGTACGATGGGAATTTTACGCTATTAGGCCAATGTAAACCTAAATTAGTTTTATGATAAATAAACCCGTTTAATCATTCTAACTTTCTTAATAATTAATGGAATTTAATGAAATAAACTTCAAAATGATTTATTCTTTTATCAAAATATTAAAAGTAAAAAATATCTTAAAAACGTTGCTCCCATCGATCTATCAATACATTTAAACAATTCCACGCTACCTGACACTACTAAATTAGGCCACATCAACCTAATTTTTTTGTTACAGAATGTACATTGTGAACAATTGCAGCCTTTAAATAATAAGTGTGTATTGTGAACAATTGTAGCCATTACATTATAGTTGTGCTATGTGAACAATTGTAACCATTACATTATAACTGTGTATTGTGAACAATTGTAGCCATACATATTGTGAACAATTGTAGTTATCACATTATTATTGTGCATTGTGAACAACTGTAGCCATTACATTATAGTTCTGTATTGTGAACAATTGTAGCCATTACATTATAGTTGTGCTATGTGAACAATTGTAACCATAACATTATAACTGTGTATTGTGAACAATTGTAGCCATTACATATTGTAAACAATTGTAGCCATCATATTATAATTGTACATTGTGAACAACTGTAGCCATTACACTATAGTTCTGTATTTTGAACAATTGCAGCCATTGATATATAGTTGTGTATTGTGAACAATTGTAGCCATTACATTATAATTGTGCATTGTGAATAATTGTAGATTACATTATAGTTGTGTATTGTGAAAAATTGCATCCATTACATTATAATTGTGTATTAAGAACAATTGTAGCCATTTCATTATAAATGTGTATTGTGAACAATTACAGCGTTTACATTATAATGTTGTTTTAAGAACAATTGTAGCCATTACATTATAGTTGTGTATTGTGAACAATTGTAGCCATTACATTATAATTGTGTATTGTGAACAATTGTAACCATTACATTATAATTGTGCATTGTGAACAATTGTAGCCATTACATTATAAGTGTGTATTGTGAACAATTGTAACCATTACATTATAATTGTGTATTGTGAATAATTGTAACCATTACATTATAATTGTGCATTGTGAACAATTGTAGCCATTACATTATAAGTGTGTATTGTGAACAATTGTAGCCATTACATTATAATTGTGCATTGTGAACAATTGTAGCCATTACATTATAAGTGTGTATTGTGAACAATTGTAGCCATTACATTATAATTGTGCATTGTGAACAATTGTAGCCATTACATTATAAGTGTGTATTGTGAACAATTGTAACCATTACATTATAATTGTGCATTGTGAACAATTGTAGCCATTACATTATAAGTGTGTATTGTGAACAATTGTAGCCATTACATTATAATTGTGCATTGTGAACAATTGTAGCCATTACATTATAAGTGTGTATTGTGAACAATTGTAGCCATTACATTATAATTGTGCATTGTGAACAAGTGTAGCCATTACATTATAAGTGTGTTTTGTGAACAATTGTAACCATTACATTATAATTGTGCATTGTGAACAATTGTAGCCATTACATTATAAGTGTGTATTGTGAACAATTGTAGCAATTACATTATAGTTGTGCATTGTGAACACTTGTAGCCATTACAGTATAGCTGTACATTGTGAACAATTGTAGCTATTACATTATAATTGTGCATTGTGAATAATTGTAGCATTACATTATAGTTGTGTATTGTGAAAAATTGTAGACATTACATTACAATTGTGCATTGTGAACAATTGCAGCCATTACAGTATAATTGTTCATTGTGAACAATTTCAGCAATAACATTATAATTGTGCATTGTTAACAATTGTAGCCATTACATTATAGAAGTACATTGTGAGCAATTGTAACTATCAATTATAATTGTGTATTGTGAATAAGTTTAGCCATTACATTATAAGTGTGTAATGTTCACAATTACAGTCATTTTATTATAATTGTAATTTGTGAACAATTGTAGCCATTATATTGTAAGTGTGTAATGTTTACAATTACAGCCATTTCATTATAATTGTTTATTTTGAACAATTGTAGCCATTACATTATAATTGTGTTGTATGAAAAAGTGCACCCATTACATTATAAGTGTGTAGTGTGATAAATTACAGCAATTACATTATAATTGTGCAGTGTGAGCAATTGAAGCCATTACATTATAGTTGTGTATTGTAAACAGTTGTAACATTACATTATAATTGTGTATTGTGAATAATTACATCAATTACATTATAATTGTGTGTTGAGAACAATTGCAACCATAACATTATAATTGTACATTGTGAGCAATTACATCCATTACATTATAATTGTGTATTGAGAACAATTGTAGCCATTACATTATAACTGTGCATTGTTAACAATTGTAGCCATTAAATTATAACTGTGTATTGTGATTAATTGCAGCCATTCCATTATAATTGTGTATTGAGAAATATTGTAGCGATTACGTTATAAGTGTGCAGTGGGAACAATTACACCCATTACATTATAATTGTGCATTGTGAACAATTGTAGCCATTACATTATAATTGTGTATTGTGAGCAAATGTAGCCATAGCATTATAATCGTCAGTGTGAACAAGTGTAACCATTACAGTATATGTGTGTATTGTGAATAATTACAGCCGTTTTATTATGATTGTGCATTGTGAACAATTGTAACCATAACATTATAAATGTGTATTGATATCAATTGCAGCTGTTACATTTTTGTTGTGCAATGTGAACAATTGTATCCAATACATTATAATTGGGCATTGTGAACAATTGTAACCATTACATTATAGTTGTGTATTGAGGACAATTGCAGCCATTACTTTATAATTGTGTATTGTGAACATTTGTAGCCATTACATTATAAGTGTGTTTTGAGATCAATTGCGCTAATACATTATAATTGTGCAGTGCGAACAATTACAGCCATTACATTATAATTGTGTACTGTGAACAATTGTAGCCATTACATTACAATTGTGCATTGTGAACAATTACAGCCATTACATTATAATTGTGTACTGTGAACAATTGTAGCCATCACATTATAAGTGTGCATTGTGAACAATTACAGCCATTACATTATAATTGTGTATTGTTCACAATTATTGCCATTACAGTATAAGCGTGTATTGTTCACAATTACAGCCATTACATTTTAATTGTGCAATGTGAACAATTGCAGCCATAGTATTATATTTGTTTATTGTAGCCATTAGATTATTATTGTGTAATGTTCACAATTACAGCCATTGCATTATATTGTCTATTGTGAACAAATTTATCCATTACATTATAAGTGTACATTGTAAACAATTGTAGTCACTACATTATAATTGTGCATAATGAACAAGTGTAGCAATTACATTATAATTGTGTAGTGTGAACAATTGCAGCCATTACATTATAAGTGTGCAGTGTGCACAATTGTATCCATTACATTGAAATTGTGTATTGAGAACAATTGGAGCCATTACATTATAATTGTGTATTGTAAACAAATGTAGCCATTACATTATCATTTTACATTGTGAACAAGTACAGCCATTTCATTATAAGTGTGTAGTGTGAACTATTGCAGCCATTACATTATAAGTCTCTATTGTGAAGAATTGCTGCCATTATATTATAAGTGTATATTTTAAGTAATTTCAGCCAATTCATTATAACTGTGAAGTGTAAACAAGTATAGTCATTATAGTATAAGTTTGTATTGTGAACAATTTCAGCCTTTACGTTATAATTGTACATTGTGAACAATTGCAGCAATTACATTATAATTGTGCATTATGTACAATTACATCCATTACATAATAAGTGTGTATTGTTCACAATTACAGCCATTACATTATAGATATGCATTGTGAATAATTACAACCATTTCTTTATCATTGTGTATTTTGAATACTTTTAACCATTACGTTATAATCGTGCATCGTGAACAACTGTAGCTATTACTTTATATTTGTGTATTGTGAATACTTTCAGCCATTACATTACAATTGTGTATTGTGAACAATTGAAGCCATTTTATTCTAATTGTGGATTGTAAATACTTTTAGCCATTACATTACAATTATGTATTGTGAACAATTGTAGCCATTATATTATAAGTGTTAATTGTGAACAATTGCAGCCATTACATTATAATTGTGCATTATGAACAAATACTGCAATTGCAATTGATTTGTGGATTGTGAACAGCTGTAGCTATTATAATTTTGCAATTACAGGGAGAAAAGTTAAACCTGGTTGCTACTGTATTTGACTATACTGTCACGGTCGGAATAGAAAACTGTACAACGGTTGAATTGACCGATACGAAACTTGTTTGTATACCACCGACTGAACAACCACAGTCGGGAATACCAGGGGCAGAATACCCGGAAGTGAATGTGAGTACTTAGAATAAACCACCATTATATTTACAATAAAATGTCATAAAACAAATATAGTTCATTAGATTGTTTTTGTCTAAAGTTGTATCATTGAATACAAGCAATGTTCAGTTTGTTCTAATTAATCAATTAGATAACACAACAATCAAAAAGAGCTACTTAGGCTTCAAATGTATTAAACGAGGGGTGTTCGAAATGTATTTTGTATTTATGATTCGCGCAAAATTCACGTAAAATTTTACATCGATATTCGTACGCATGTAAACCTCATTTCAATCTTACCCAATAACATATACATGTATCTGCTGAAACACCGGATTCCAGAGTTATAGTCCGTTCAATATAGGCAGTCGTTGACCATTGTTGTAAAAATGGTTGGGAAACTTTCGTACTAAACTCGGTTGTTCTCATAAATACATTTTTGATGAGATCACACGGGTTTATGTGTTAACAAACGTTTCTTATGAGATAGTTCGTAGATAGTAAAAGAAATTTGGTTCAAGTGTAGAGTCTGTCGAAAATGCCTAATGAATATGAGTAGAACCACCGTCGTGCCACAAGTAACTGATAAACTTTCTCACATATTTATTACTTAGACTGAGTGGGGCTCGAAACCAGGACCTCAGTGGTGAGAGATAAATGATCATTAAATGACAGAGCCTTAGATGGACCCTTTATTCACGATTCAAAATGGAGATTAAGCTAAAGATAGACGTAAACCGCTATTTAATGGAGCTTGATATGCCTTAGATGAGCATGACATGATTATACGGGACCTTTTGATGCCAATCAAATTAATTAACAATATCAACAATTCAGTAAATTCATCACTTTGCCAGCGTTTCAGAGCGTGAGATATGTTTCAATATTCTAACTCATTCAAATAATTTGAGTTACATTTTGTTTCCGTGTTACTCAATCAAATTTCACGGAACAGTTTCCTAAAAGCTACTTACAGAAGTTAATGGGCATTTTAGGACGTTTTATTTGTTTTTTACTCATCCTCTAAGCATATTATAATATCTTATTGAATGCTGCCAAATGCGACAAATGTATTTTATGGAGAAGGTAATGTTGAAATTTCAGTAAGTTAACCGATTACTATAAACAGCGTAAAAGACAGAAACGGACATGTGTTCTGTAAAATATTTTTTTGATAAAATCACACGGGTTTATGAATTGACAAAAGTGTCTTATGTGACAGCTCGTAAATGGAAAATTCTTGTGTTTGTTTGTTGCAAATGCAGCAGACTCTGTTCGGCCGAAGACAGCAACATGTAAAATCGTATCTAAAATTAGAGAAAGTGTTCGAAATGATGCACGTGATGAGTGATATAGCACTTGCAGGTGTTTCACTATCTTCAGTTCATTTCGTTCTGAGACAAATCATGAAATTTAGGAAACTTTCTGCTAGGTAGGTGCCCTACTTGCACGTTTTGAGAAACTGCTTAAACTGTTCCCTGAATATAACCAAAGGCAATTTGCAAACTTTGTCAATAGTGACGAAACCCTGGGTAAGCTATTTCGAAACAGGGCGAAAGGTTGGAAACAAAATATGGACCACCAAACATGGTAGAAGGCCAGTTATTTCCAAACGGTCCTTGAGTGTAAAGAAGATTCTTCATACAACTTTCTTCCCTGTTGAAGGTTTAGCAATACAGGTACCGGTTAACAAGGATAAGCGTGTGACTGGAATGTACTATCGTGATGTGGAAACTACAAAAACTGCAAACAGGATACGAAAAATGTCGCCCAGCCGCTGGATTCCAACATATTCGCCTCTTGCATAAGAATGCGCTAGCGCACACCTTTCTCCTTGTAACGGATTGTTTGAAGTCTGAGAAGGTTACAGTGCTACCACAGAACCCGTTATTCCTAGACACCTTACCCCATGTGACTTCTTTCTCTTTCCCAAAATGAAAACTTCCTCTCTGGCCATATACATGTTTGTGGGTCACGGCAGGCCTTTGGTTCTGCCGTAAACCAGTGCCTTGGTAGTTTACCCCAATTAGCCAACCTTGACGCTTTCAGGATTTTGATTCACAGAGTAAAATTATGTATTTCTATCAGGGGAGAGTACTTTGAGGGTATGAAATGAAAACATTAGTGATTAAGTCAAATATTAATGGTTAGAGGTCAAATACACAATATATTTTGAACACCCCTCGTATAACATTTAAATTAATATATAATCGACCAATAGGCATAAGAATGATAGATAAAAACACACATCAGTATCAAATCTTGAATTTAATTAATTTTCATGTTTGATTTGACCTTCTTGTATTACAAACAAGTAAATACATGAGCGTCTTCATTTTCAATCTATTTATCACGTTAACACAAAACAAAATCAACAATTAGTATTGACAGGTCAAGAATTTGTTACTGTAACAATGAAAAATATTCACGAAAGAAAAAGGCGATTATTATTCTACTGAAAACATGAACATAACAAAAGGAAGTATAGTCCTTATTTGTTCACCTAATGCAGAAGAAACTATTCTGAATATTTTAGGTGGTTTATTGTCATTTTAAACATATGGCATGTTATATATGGTATATCCAGTTTTATTGGTTAAGGAAGACTTTAACATGTTATTTCCTCGTTACTCAATTCTACTTAACGGAAAGGTTTCCTAAAAGCTATTTACAAAAAAAGTAATGGATATATACAATCTCAGGACGGTTTATTGTCAAATTGATGTTTTATTATCAAAATGAAATTATCCATTTTTTGAAATGGGGAATGGAATTTTTAAGGAAAGGATCGAGTAAATCAATATTTCTTTATTTTAATATTTTCTTCTATTATGATTTGATTAAAAAAGGCCATTAAATAAAATACATGCGTATTGTCAGAAAATTCCATGGTCAAATGAATATTTTATTACCAAAATGATATTATCTACAGAAAATACTGGATAAGTTTTACGAAAAGAAGCTGTTAAGACTATATTTCTTTATTTTGATATCTTTTTATTTTGGTTTTATTGAAAAGAACATTAAAATAATATTATTTTATAAACAGAACTTTGATGAGTCAACTAATGTTAAAATTGAAATACCATCTTGTTCAAGGTTACCGTGGGCAACATTCACAATACTATTGGGTTTCTGAGGTACAAGAAGGTTAAGGATGCGGTAACGAACATGACCATTATCATCGTCGTTGTCGTTAGTATCTTGGTTATTTTAGTAGCACTGGGTAAGTTCTGTTTTTAAATTTCGATGGCACAAATATTTTGATATATATATTCTATTTAATAATGCAAAGTCGTTCAACAGTTCTACTAAACCAATAGCCACATTAATTCCACTGAAGACTCGCTGATTCATACATATTTACATTACCTTATTTCTTAACATCTTTCAATTCTTGCAATAAGTATAATCTTTAACAAGCCTACCAAAGAAATGTGCCGTATTTTTTTCACACCATTTAGATCACTTCTTAATATAGACCACGAACACGTACATAGCAGGAAGAAGTTTTAAGAAATATCTACCAGCCAAAATATATATGACGTATACCAACTAAGTAAATAATATTACTGTGTTATGTCTTACTTATGCATCGTACATGTAATATTTAAAAGGATCCTTTGTACATTACCTAGTATTTTTGAAATGTTCATATTTTTGTTATAACGTGCTTTATTTCGTACTTTTTACATGTATGTGTATCTATTGTAATTTCACAGCAAGGGATTATGCACAGTATTACTTTAATAACATACAATAAATCATGGTATTCACAAGTTTGCTCTTGATAGTAATAACTGCCTGAACGATTATTTTTAACAAATACAAAATAATAATATTGTCCATATATTTTCCAATCCAAGCATCAAAACATTTCCTTTTGTGAAACATTTAATTTAAAGGTGTGAGTTTTGACGTCATTCCAGTTGATAAAATAATTTTAAATCATTATATTTTTGAAACAGGGAGAGACAATAAATTTAATAAAATTAAAAAATGTTTTAAGTAGTCAAAGTATTTCATTTTCAACTCTTTCATATCACCGGTAACTCGTTACATATTCATGTTTAATACATTATGTACCTTTCTAGGAATTGCGACAGGGTGTTACCTGTACAGAAAGTTTGGGAGAAAGGTAAAGGAACTGGAAAGTATTTCAGCTGCAAAAGATTTGAAACTATCTTCGATAGAGGGCAGGTTAGACTTCTATATATAAAATGTTTATATTCATGTCATTATGCATAACACATCTACTCAATTATCAACATATGTATTTTAAATCCCTCATGGAAAAGGAATAAGTTTTAGATATGGGTAATCATAAATGCTTGTGCTTCATTTGCTCTATAAAATGGCTACTGATCACTATTATATATCCCTTCCAATGCACAGGGTTGAGATTCCTTAGCTTCTGATGACGTGCATTGCAATTACCTCACACATGGATGCGCCGTTTTCTTGTGCACATGCGGTATGGACGTCGCAATACCATGGCAAAATATGAAAGTCCCAACTCCTTATGAATTGTTAACGGATCTCAAAACACTATGTATTCATTCAATCATTAATTATTTCATCCATTCATCCATCCATTCTGATATACACACGTGATGAACTATTCTAAAACAACCAACGACAACGCAATTTGTGAAGGACAGTGCCCTGTTCAGTTTGCGGACATTACTACATAGGGTGAAATAACTGGTTTATTATCATGGTACATCTGTATATACTACTTGTTGAAAGTAAAGGATCTAAATAAATTTGAGAGTGTTCTATTTGACAGAAGCGTAAATAAAGCAACAACACCCAAATAATACAACCAACACATCAGCACAGATAAAAAAACATGCATAGAATTACATGTAGTATAATGACAATAAACCATTTACAGAAAAGTGACAATAAGGAATGCCGCTTTTACGAACACTCAGCGTCGAAACTGGCACTGGGGAGCATGAGCTCGTTTATGAGTCATTGCAACTGCACTCTTGTCCCGTGGTAATAAAACAAAAATGGACGTTATAAATAATAACAACAGAATCGTCAGACTTTCCACTAACGTGTTAATGGAGTAAATTACAATATTTCTATGCTCAGATAAGTATAAAGGAAACCAGTGTTAAATACATGTAAACATAGTCGATAATATTGCAGAAGCCGGATCAGCTGGAGAATGTTAGATTATATAACGGAGTCTGTCGTGATCGTCTTGGCTGTTTCCGTGTACTATTTCTGCTTCCTGGGAATCATGAATCTTATTTAGGGGTTCTCTAAACAAATAAAATACTGCTTAAGTCGGTGTTATGGGGTGAGAGAGATGTCAGTAAAACCAAGTCTGCTATTGTACTTTTCTTGGTGTGTTCCATGCTTCCCAGAGATCCTTTTATTAGAAACGGCTTTAGAAGAAACCCGCTTTCCGTTTGGTGGCTAACTGTAAAAGCGAAACCACATTTTATATTAATTGAATGTTGTATTTACAAATTAGTGAAACAATTCGCTCTCACGTGACGAGTAGTACCTGTGCTTGTTTATGAACACATTATTATTCGCACGTGATAAATTATTTGAGAAACAAATTGTTTCTAAACCTATTTATGTTTATATATGTTGTCTCCATAATATATGTATGTAAAACACCTGGAAAAGTTTAACAAGGAATAAGTAAATAATTCTAAAGATATTAATTGATTGTATTGTTTTGCTATATCTACAGGTTGCAAGAATCGGAGGCACGTAACAAAGAGTCTGTTACCAAGTCCACAAATGTGGATGATCCGTATGCGTATATAGATGATCCCTACCGCGAGATTGACACCGATAAAACTGCGAATACATATCAAGATCTTGATGCTACAACTAGAACCGTTGCCTACATTGAAGCTGTATCAAGGGACTCTGGTTACATACACCCACAATCTACATCTAGAAGCTCAGACCAAGGGCAAACAGATAACGAACATGGAAATGACGGCTACATACATCCTCAGTCGGAGCAGAAGAATTTTGACAATGAGCATCCACAAGCTACATTTAAAAGTTCGGACCAAGGGCAACCAAATGACGAATCTGGAAAAGACGGTTATATACATCCTCAGTCGGAGTAGAAGAATTTAGACAATGAGCATCCACAAGCTACATCTAGAAGCTAAGACCAAGGGCAACCAAATGACGAATCTGGAAAAGACGGTTACATACATCAACAGTCAGAGCAGAAAAATTTCGACTATGAGTAGCCACAAGCTAGACCACCAACTTACCTGTAACTACAAGATGATTCGAGTGATTCGAGTTATGAAGATACAGAGGCAACCGAGCATAATACGTAAAGGAATACAATAAATACTTTAAATTCAATATGCAGAAGGTTATAAATAAATGAAGTATAGTATTTTTACACACGATTGTAATTTGTGCCATATGTAATTCGTCTCACTACAAAGTCACGTCCTCCTTTAGTGATGGTAATACAATTTTTGCGCTAAATACAAAACGTAATTTGGTTTAGAACATTCTTACTTAAACGTTTGTAAACAAGTCCTGGGTTTTAAATCTTTAACTAGTAATGCAGGTGTTTATGGGGAATTAGGACGCTATCCATTGTATATAAATAGATATGTCAAAATTATTGAGTATTGGTCAAAATACTAATGGCTGAAAACATCCTAAAAATGTATTGCGAGAAAGGTTTTAAAAATTGGGTGTATTGTGTAAAATCTATTTTACTCGACAATGGTTTTATGTATGCGTGGATTAATCCTATGTCTATAAATCACAAAAACTTTACAACTTTATTTAAACAAAGACTTGTGGATAATTTTGTACATTAATGGAGATAAGATCTAGAATCAAATAGAGTATTAACATTATAAAAAAACTTTTAAAACAAACTTTGAATATGAACACTATTTCAATATATTTTGCACCAAAAAGTTTCGAAGTCGCATTACAAGATTACGCATATCTTTTCAAGAGAAAGACTTTAACGACATGAAAGGGGTTGCCAGATCTGTGACAGTGCTGAAACTGAAGACGAATTTTATTTTGTATTACTATGTCCTATTTACCATGGACTTAGATGCAAATAAATTCATAATCGTTATATCGGCATACATTTAAACAAATAAACCGAAAATTGTTAAATTAAAGCATTTGTACATCGACGTTCCATACTAAATAACTGATACATGTATTCATCCTCAAAAAACTTATTTTCTGTAAAAGAAAATTTGAGTATATACAAACTAAATCTAATTAATATGAGTATTGAAATGTCGATAGTAAGGTGGGACGCGAGCGTGTATGTATGTACGTGTGTGTATGTGAAAATATGTGCATGTTATTTACTCAACTTGTTACATGTGTATGTGTTTAATTATTTACATGTTATTACAACATTATAATTTGATGTGAAATTTTGTATATTTTAAATCAGTAAAATATTCTTCTTTTTCTTCTTCTTATTCTCTTCTTCTTCTTCTTCTTCTTCTTTATATTTTCATGTGTTCACTCTACATCTAATCTTGCAATACATGTAAAATACTATGTGGGGAATATCTGACACGCAGGGTTTTCAGACGATTTGAAAGTATACTATTTATAGCGTTCTACATGTACTACACTGGTTTTCAGACCCTATCATAGCAGACGATACATAAATATATCCTGTGAAAACATATGGCCAAGAGAAAGCTGGCAACAACTTTTTAAATCGTATTTTAAATACGAAATGGAAAGTATAAACTTGTTTTACTGGTATTGATTTTACATTTATTTTATGAAATGATTCTGTTGAATTAAAATTGAAAAAAAAAATCAAAGAAATAAAATTGGTATTCAATATACATAATTGAACGATATCATTTTGCGCGTTCCCATATAAATCCGTTAACTCTTCGCTTTAGCTTCAAGGATTTCAAATTAGGAAAACAGAAATTTTAAGATTTTATAACATTAAAATAGTGTTTGATTTTATAATACTATTAAATAAATGCAACTGTATTTCTGTCTTATACGAACTTCAATAAGGAGTACATGTAAGTCATTGTGTTGGTCGGTGAGACTATGGATCAAACTACTCCTTTGCCTACAAGACTTAATGCTATGCAGAGTTATAGCCCTGATTCTTTACAGTCTTATGCAGAAATATATGGTCAAAATTAGATGGTAAACGATTTGTAGCTTTTCATACGTAATCAACATAAAGTGGTGATATTTTGTGATGCTGACTTAATTCTATGTAGAGTTATTACCCCTTCAGTGAGACAAAATGCTTGGGAAGAGAAGTTTCCTACTATTTTCAGTTGATTGATTTGATATGTATATAATAAATATTAAGGGGACATATAATTAACACAAATTTTATGACGCCAACCTAATTCTATGCAGAGATTTTGCCCTTGCACTTAGCAAAATTACTTTTGATACCATATTACAATTCTTGTTCACATACTTCACAATAATTTTCATGCAAGTAGCTTATACCATTGAATACTATCAGATTCTAATTTATAGAGATGCATGGTGTAAATAATTCGGTGCACACTTATTGTCCCTGCACTTCATGTGTATGTATTATTTCAAGTCCGCTTCATATTATTCTAACCGCTTGAAATATTTTTGTACAACTTGGCATGATATATATTTTAGATTGAGGTGAATGCTATGATTAATGTTATGCTAACTCTTTTTTATTAAAAATAACTCATTATTTGCATGTGTTTATGTTGAAAAGTTAAGAAATTGAATTAAAAACTAACTTTGTACATGTATATGACAATGAGCAAGGGATAGGGTATGGAGTTATATTTTACTTTTATTCTACTTTTTTTCTGGATTTTTTTTTTAGATTTACTGATTCTTAGGTTATTATCGGTACAGAACAGCATGGGTGTCCTCCACTATCGTAATCCAATAACAATGATTAATGACAAATGAAATAACCTTTGTATCTATCAATGTACAGGGTCTAGGAGATAAAAAAGATACATGTGATTTCGTATAAGATACTCATGGTACTGATTAGTAAATAAATTTTATTAAAATTCAGTGGGGATATGAATGTTATTTTAGTAAATTTTCAAGTCAATCTAGTGGAGTAGCAATACGTTTTAACAATTACTTTGAATTAAAAAGACATTAAAAAGAAACTTATACTCAAGAAAATTTACCAACTTTAAAAACAACCTTTTGTGATAGAAAATATTTCTTGTAAATATCTTTCGTTCTTATGAAGATGATCCGTTCGTTTATAAACATATTTGGAATTTTATTTTATAAAAAGATGACCTTTTCATTATAGGGAGTGATTTTAATCTCTTACCTGGATTGTTTTCAGTATTTTGATGTTAATAACCCTAATGCACGTAATGTAGTAATTGACCTAATACAGGAATGTGATTTAGTAGACTGTTGGCGTGGCAAAACAGGGAATATATATAATTAAAAATAAACACATATAAAAAGTCAATATTCAATCTTAATCTCCGATTTATTATTAACGTATCCAGATGAAGTAAAAATAAAACCTGGCTACAGAACAGACCTTCATTAATTCTTCTAAAACTGGCAATTGGAAAATTTATAAAAGGAAAGTCATACTGGAAAATGAATAATTTTCTATTAAAATATATAATTTATTTAAATAAAGTAATAATAGAAAAAATAAAATATGAATGTCATACCAAATAAAGAAGTTTTCAATCATTTTCATAAGTTTTTGAAATAAGAGGATTATTAATAAAAGGGAGAAAATGTGGGAAACTAAGACTCTATGAAAAAAGAAAAAAAGAGGAGGAACAACCACAAGATAATAATACTTATGAATCTAAAAGAGAAAAAAAAACTATATGCAATAAGAGAAAGGAAAATGGACGGTAAATAAAAAAAAAATAAATAAATGGAATACTGAAGGAGAAAACGTTATTTAATACTTTTGTAATTAAGGAAAAAAACATGTAAAACTTTTTTGTTTCAAAAGCAATGATCAGCTTAAGTACAAACAATGTAATCTTTGTTAATACACAACACAAACTATAACTGAAACAAAGGATTTTATTAAAAATATTATTCTAATCGGGATTCCACTTCTATAAACCTGACTGGTTTGCTCTCTCATCTAAATATACCAAAGCTTGAGTCTTAAAATTATGTCTAACAATATGATCCCATGTTTCAATGAGATAACTGTAGAACTTTTAAAATTATTTTAGTTTAGTTTAAACATATTTTATTGCCAAATAAACACGTATTACAATATATATCATGCATATAAGTCAAATACAATTTAAGGCAAAAGGGTCTGGCCACAAGTTCTCTCAACATTAGATTCGGCCATTCCCTTTCAACTATATTTTGCAATTTTTAACGATGGTTAAGATATATTACATTCCTGGCAAGTAAATATGAACGACATAAAGTGTTGTTAATGAGAAAGTATACATGCGTACTCACGCAAACACATACGGACACATGCACGCACGCACGCACGATCATACGCACACACGCCCGCACACACATATATACACAGACATTCACATGCAAACATACATACACGCACACACATATGGATGTATGTTGAGGTATTTACTAAAAAGCGGGAAATATTTATTGTTTACTTTTTTTTTAAATGAAATTAAATATTAAATTATTCGAAAATACACACACACACATATATGTATATAAAGCATTATCTGGTTGGTCACTGATATTCACGCGATCGGTTATGGTGTGGTAGCTGTTACAGAGTCAGGGGAAAAAACAAAATACTATAACGAAATTAATTATTGGAATCTTCTGGATTCGTGAATGAAAGTTTGAACACTTTTGAAGAGATTTATGTTGTCTTCATATGAATGATCATCAGATCCATATAACAGCTTTTTGACATTGAGTGGATGGAACGATCTTGTGTTTTGAAATAATTTAATTTTTTGTTGTACAAAAAGAATGCAGTTAAAAAAGTAATGTTAAATCTTCCACTCCATGCGTACAGATACATGTTGGATAATTTTCTATATGATTAACGTAAAGATCATGATTTAAGTTACTACAATTATTTCTTAGTCTTGCATGCAGTACAGATAATATTCGTATACCGTAGTTAAAGTGTTTTGGAACTATAACTGGATGAAAACAAGTATTTATAAGGTTTCGTTTATATATTGATAATGATGATTCTTCCCTTAAAGCAACTGATAGTTTATTCCACAACGAAACTGTTGATGGAATGAAAGAATTTGCAAAGAGCTCAGTTCGTCTGGTAATGATATCAAGATCTTGTGAGTTTCTAAGACCGTATGTTGTTCTAATACTAACTGTATCGGGAAATAAATTTATTAAGTAGTTTGGTGTCATACCATGTTTTATTTTGTATGCCAATATCAATTTTTGATACTTTCTTCTGTCTGACAGAGATAACCAGCCAATTTCTTTATATAAGTTTGAAATGGATATTGATCTTGTTGTGCCAGTAACAATTCTGGCAGCTTCATGTTGAATTTCTTCTTAGTTGTCTTTCTCGTAGCAGGTACAGTTATCCCACACTACCGAAGCGTATTCTAAAATTGGGCGAATAAATGATACATAAATTTGTTTAAGAGAGTCCCGACGTATTTTAGATTTAACTTTTCTCATCATGCCAAGAATTTTGGATGCAGACTGTATTATGTTTTCAATATGAGCGTGCCATTTACCATTATTACTGATTGTAAGGCCCAAGTGTTTGTGATTTTCAACAAATGTTACAGAGATATTTTCAAACAATAGTGAAGGATAACGAACTTTTTTAGATGTGAATAATATTGCTTCAGTTTTCAAGGGATTGAACGTAACTAACCACTGTTTTGACCAAGCAAATAACATAACTTGATCGTGATTTATTATACCTTCAAGATCTGATATATTTGTAGCAGAGCTCGCTAAAGAAGTGTCATCTGCAAACAAACGTGCAAGACTTAATTAATTGTCTGCTATATCATTTACGTAGATTAGAAATAGTAATGGACCAAGGACAGACCCCTGCGGTACACCAGCATTGACGGACATTGTATGAGAAGAGGATGTGCCGACAAATACCTTTTGGCTCCTACCGGAAAGATAGTTATTGAACCAATTTAAGATTTTGCCATTGATGCCGTATTGTTGCATTTTGAATAGAAGGCCTTTGTGCCTAACATGGTCGAATGCTTTAGAAATATCAAAGAAGTCCATACAAGTGTTAAGTTTAGAGTCAGTTGAATTAACAATTTGGTAGTATATGTTGATTAATTGGTATACAGTGGAATGACTAGTTAAAAAACCTGATTGTCTAGAATATATAAGATTTCAGAGGTAAGGTAATTATATATATACTTATACACACAACGTTCCATAAGTTTACCAATACAACTTAACAGGGAAATAGGTCTGTAATTATTAACACACGATGAATCGCCTTTCTTATAAAGGGGCATAACAAGTGCATGTTTCCAGTTACATGGAAAAGATTCCTTGCGAATAGACTTATTAAATAAAATACATAAAGGTTTTGAAATTGTACCCTTGGTTAGTTTTAAAATTCTGTGACTTACTAGGTCTGGCCACACAGCTTTATTAACACCTAAGCAAGAAATCATGTCTTCAATGTCGTTCATTAATATAGTTATGTCGTTAATTGTTCTGTTTGTCCGTATGCTCGGTTCTTGTAGGTTTGACCCTTTATCATCTACGTTAGAGATAGAGCAAAAAAACTAATTTAAACAATTTGCTTTCTCATTGTCTGAGAAACATATATTTTCGGAGCTGTCGGTAAGTGTTGTTTTCAGTATTGGGATTGTTTCGGATTTACTATTATTTTTAACCAAGTTCTTTAAGATTTTCCAGTATTGATTTGGATTGTCTGTCCGAGATGTGGCAATATTTTGTTCCAAGTTGCTTAAAAAGCATTCTTTTGCATGTTTTTTCAAGTTGTTAACCTTGTTCTTTAAACGTTTGTATTTTGCCCAATCATTTTGGTTTGTACTTTTGATCTTTATTTTCTTTTGTCTGTCTCTTTGTCTTGAAGCTGTTCGTAACTGTGAGTCGTACCAGGGTTTGTCATTAGGTCGAATTGTTTCTTCTTTGGATGGGATACATTTAGTCATAAGTGATAGAAATGTCTCTGTAAATCGGGAACATGAGTCATTTATGTCAAGTTCTTCAATAAAGTCCCAGTCTTGGTCGGATATGATGCGGTTTAACGTTTCATAATCACCTTTTTTGTAATTCCAGACTTTTCACTTTGAACATGTTTGTTTTTAACCGTGAAACTTTATTATTAAGAGTGTAACTTTGTGGTCGCTAACTCGTCTATCAATGTCTATTACGTCAGAGGTTAAAGGTAGTATACTGTCAGATATGATAATAGGGTCAAGTAAGGTTGCTGAGGTATCTGTCACTCGTGTCGGTTTATCGATTATATTTTTCATGTTATTTATGATGACAATGTTACGTAAGTGACAGTCTCTTATGCTCAATAAATCTTGGTTGAGATCACCGACAATAACAATGTTCGATAGAAATATTAAAATTTTCCCAAAAACAAACTGGTGTATTTGGAGAACGATATATATAACAAAGAAAAAAGGAAGACGATTTGTAACAAATCTCTACCCATATTGCATGAACTACTGTGCTTTCAAGATCCGTACGTCTTTTCGACATAATTGTTTTTGAAACATAAGTTAAAAGACCTCCCGAATGAGAAGTACAATCATCTCTGTAGATACATCCGTAAAGTTATCAATAACAAAATCGTCAGAAGGTACCAAGTCGTTAAGATGAGTTTCAGTAAAGCACATTATGTCAATATCAGTAAGGCAAATTGAAATAGCACCTAGTATGATCACAGTATCCGTAAAGTCGGGACCGGGATTTGTCTCAACATCTCCTGACATCAAAACTAATAACAGGATGACCAAAGCACAGAGGAGATTGACAATACTTTGTTGAAAATAAACAGAAGTAAATTTGAAATAGAAACCTGCGATGGTAAATATAAACTCAAGAAACATAAACAACTTTTTCAAATGGTTATATTTTAGAGTGAGTCTCCCAAATACTCCGCTTGTACAACTGTGAAACATACCGATTGCCACACGCCATGAATTTATGTCATTACCCATTGGAATATTGTCTCATACAAAAAGCAAATTGTTTGTTTTCATACAAATTAAAACTACACCACGCTCATGACAAACCGCATAAACCAGGACCAAACCAGATAAAACAATGGAATATTCATTTAGTAATAAAATAAATAAGAATATTGAAATAGTGACTTTGAAAAATCAAAAAAAATCATTCATATTCAGTCAGAGAAAAGACTGACTGGCCTAATTAGAATAATGATTTATAAACATTTTTTTTAATGTCACCGTATTACTTTCGTTTTAGAAGTAGTATTAAAAACTAATTCAGACTTCGGTGGAAAACAAAATGTACACATGAAAATTCAATAATTTGTAAAAATTCAATAATTTGTAAAAATTTGTGCCAAATTTGTGCCAAACGCATCACATAACTACAATATATTATACTTAATCTTAATACAAGTGTAATAGGTAATAGCTATAATCATTATATATTTTATCTTTAATTTCAATTTCAACGTAACTTTAGGTATGTTCATCATTATCATCATCATCAACATCATCATCATCATCATCATCATTAACAATATCATAATAATCATAATAGTCATCATCATTATCATCATCATAATCATCATCATCATCATCATCATCATCATTATCATCATCATCAACATCATCATCATCATCATCATCATTAGCAATATCATAATAATCAGCATAATCATCATCATTATCATCATCATCATCATCATCATCATTATCATCCTTATCATCATCATCACCATTGACAATATCATAATAATCATCATCATCATCATAATCATAATCATCATCATCATCATTTTCATCATCATCACCATTAACAATGTCATAATAACCATCATCATCATCAGTAACAATGAAACCTTTTACATAAGGATACCAAACAAATATTTGCATAAAATGACATTTCAACTTAAGTGTTAAAAAATTATCATCATTTAATTACCTCATTGTATTGACGACGACAACGACGGCGATAATCACATTATTGAAGATAACGACGTAACATGACCATCATAATCACAACGATAACATTAATTAACCATCGTCATAGTCCCTTTAATTACTCCCATTGTATTGACGACGAAAAAGACGACGTCAACGACAACAAACATCGCTATTTCCAATAAGTACTACTATATTGGTGACGATGACGTCAACATAAATTAACTATCATCATCCTTCTTTTTATTTAACCCCAGTATATTGACGACGAAAAAGACGACGACAGTCTCCACAATCCAAAATAAGTACTCACTATATTGATGACGACGACGTCAACATTAACTAACCATCATCATCGTCCCTTTTAACCAACCCCTTGTATTGACGACGAAAAAGACGACGACAACGACAACAATTACCACTATCCCCAAAAAGTACCCCAATTATATTGATGACGACGACTTCATCATAAATTAACAAATTCATTATCATCCCATATAATCCTCGCATTGTACTGACGACGAAAAAGACGACGACAACTATCAGTGAGTGCGATTAGGTACATGTATGTGTCATAATTATAGATGTTATTCATGTTATAAAAATAATCATGTTTATGTTTTGTATAGCAAGAGATCAAGAAATACATAAAATATAATACAATATCAGAGAAATTTATGTTTAGATTTTATCATAACCATTTTAGTAATCGGGAGAGAGTACAGAAAAACAGAAAAAACTGCTCTTCTTAAACAACAATATGTCAGATGTCAATCATCCATTGTTAATAAAACTTTTTACTCGACATTCTACACAGCTAATGCACGCACGCTCTTTTCAAGGCGTATTATATATTTGAAGAATGGTTGGTTAAAGCATAGTACCACTATTGCAAAAAGGAAGTGCTTCCGTGGGGAAGTCGCATGATGGCGGGTATAAATAATCATCATTTCTTCTTCTTTAAAAATGCATTTTCCTTATTTTAATGCTCATTTTTTTATTTGAATGGCATTATTGATGTATTTTGAACATTTTGATAGAATTGTCATGTTTGAATTGTGAATTTAGAAAAAAAAATGATGTTTATAAATTAGGGTATGAATACATGATTTCGAAAGTCTACTTTCACTTTGTCACCAGTGTACACACTGAGCAGAAAAAAAATCTCTTATATGACACATGACCCCTACTTTTCTCATCATATTTTGATAGTGCAGAGGTTGACAAACAGTAAAATGTAGGTTTCACTTCTTTCATTTTGGGATTCTTTATGAATGACAAGCCTTCAAACTTTTATTATTTACTATAGAATAAAGAACAAAAATCAATGGTGGGGTTACATCTTAATTTGAATGAACACTGTTGTAAACAAATAGTAAATTTGATAGAAGAACATAGCAGCCAGTTATAAAGTTGTATAACTGCTGATTCTATTGATAAATAAATTAATTTTCAATAAAATGTGTAAAAAGGTTACATATATATTTATTGTAAGGTGTTTGACTATTTAAGTATGGAAACAAATACTTTTTTATTATCAATGCACCAGTCACATATGAAATGTAATAATGTACATGTACATGTAAATAAAACTTTTTACTCGACATTCTACACAGCTAGTGCATGCACGCACTTTTCAAGGCGTAGTAAATATTTGAAGAATTGTTGGTTAATTTGAATGAACACTGTTGTAAACACATAGTAAATATGATAGTAGATGATAGCAGCCATTTATAAAGTTGTATAACTGCTGATTCTATTGATAAATAAATTAATTTTCAGTAAAATGTGTAAAAAAGTTACATATATATTTATTGTAAGGTGTTTGACTATTTAAGTATGGAAAGAAACATATATTTTAATATCAATGTACCAGTCACATATGAAATGTAATAATGTACATGTACAATACAAATAATTTATATGTTATAATATTCAAAACTGCTTAAGATAACCCAGTGAGTGGATCGGATGTTTATGGTCGTGCTTGTCTTTCACAAAGATGCGACCGTCTCTTGAAAATGCTTCCTTCAAAATATTTTGCCTGACTAGTTTTCTCGATTCATATAGAATGTTGCTACGTTTTTGGTCAGGTCTTCGTTTATAAACACATTTCTATATAAGTCACTCTCCTTTAGCTTTGATTTTGCACCGATGAAGTTGGCTCGTGATCTATATGAAACAAATTTTACAATGATATCTGCTGGTTTTGACGCAGTAGTAGTATTTCTCCTTTTAACTCTGTGGGAACGATCAATATCAGCGAGATTAATTTGAGTGTTGCACTTTGAGACATTGTCGAGCACAATCTCGTCAGTAGTTTCAGCAGCGGTGACCGGAATACCACTTATCCTGAGACAGTTGCGGAAGGAGTACTGTTCTGATTCGTCTAGTGCAGATTAGAGTGACGCACATTTGGATACAAGGTCACCGACCTGACTGCGGAGTGTGCTCACTTCTGCAGTGATTTGAATTCTGTCCTGCTCTAGCTGTTCAATCTTCTTTGTTAACGAAGAAGAAACAATGTGTGCCACGGATTGTGCCAGAGATTTCATAGTTGTATTTACTGTTTCTTCTATATACAGTTTTAGCTCATCTCGTAGAACCGAAGCTACATTTTTAACAATGGTTGCCATGTCGCTGTCCGACAATGCTACTGTTTGTGGTGTGTTTGGGAATCGAACCTTGGACGATTCAGCAATAGTGTCAAGGATTATTTCCATTTCGGCGGGGTTCTTTGACTTTTTCGTTGGATTTGAACTGACCGGACTAGGCGTTCTTGGTGAATAAGTACGTTTTTTATCGATGCTGTTGGTATGCATTGGCGTAGATGGAACAACATTTGATTTGGTGGCCATTTTCTTGTGTTTTAGCATTTGGAAAGTTTTTACATGTAAAAGTACAACATTGTTTTATTCATGTAAACCGGACTGTAGTTATTCGAATGTATGTAGGTAGTCGAATGCCTCGTTATAACTACTACAGAACAATGCAAAGAATGTTACCTTTACGCACGAAAACTCGCACGTTGTACACACAGGTGTTATCTATTGTTCTCCTTTGTTCATATAAAAATCCGTTTAAACCACAAAATTACACTTAATCCAACGTTTTTTACACTTTAAAATGCACAGCATCAATTATCAGTCCATTTATTACACCATTATCCACTTTTTAATGAAATTATACTTCTAAAACATTGCAAAAACCGTCATTTTAATCAGACCAGAAATTTTGCGACCTATCGCGCCATCGTGTCACGTGTCACCATTTATTTTAAATAGATATAGGTTTATTTGTTTAACGTTCTGTCATCGAAACAGTTGGAAAAGGCGAGTTGTCTTTTTCATAGCGACAAAGAGCCATTAGATGCATATCAAAAGGAAATAGAAACAAAATCTTAAAAAAAACTGGCTCCCGATTTTTAGTTTTCAATATTACGTATAAATTAACACACCAAGTATAGCAAACAGAATGAAATTGTTGTTTTGCTTTTAATTACAAATGGAGAACAAAACGAACAGGTGTTTTTATCCGGTAGATATACTGGTTCATGAATTGCAATTATAAAGACAAAAATCAAACCGTGACCAAGCATTTGTCAGTTCAATAGTTTTATGCACCTCTTTTACAATTTCCAGAGTCATAATATGTCAACTGTTAGCCCACGATACGGTTCAAACCATCAATTCTCAAATGACACATAATTGCCTAGAAATCTGGTATCAGCAGCAAATTTTCAATAGCGATTTCTGAATACTGACCATTTAATACATGGTGGGAAAAAATAAATCACTGTAATATAAAGCCCTGAAAAATGAAGAAAAAGAAAATTCCTATTGGCTATCGTAAATGAATACGAAAAGAATAAGTCATTAATCATATATACAGTAACACTATTATAAAGTACTGCAAGTAAATTTGTCCAGGTAAAAATACTTCAGAATGTCCTTCGGTTTTTGAAATTTGTTACTACTTATAGAATATCTCTCCTACGGAGCTTCAAAACGCGACTTCTAAACTAGGCAAATTTGCCCAGTTAATAAAATAAACACCTTTATTAATAACGACGTCTTTGTGACCAGAATCAGCATCAATATTGGCTTAAAGGACATGTTGGGTAAAACTTTCAATTCAAATCTCAGTTGAATTTTGTTCTTTGTTCTATATACAATAAGGTCAATGATTTCCACGGTAAAAATATTCCATATAGATTTTTAAGTATTTGTTTTCATAACAGGAATGCATCCACACACAAAAAGGCACAATAGCTGGTAGTTGACAAGCTTATTTTTTTAAAGGCATAACAGTGACACCCTAAGATTCTTTTAAAAACGAAGTTTTCACATTCTCATAAATACAATGTATCTGTTACAATCCTATAAAAGTCAATTTTTAACACCAGTGATGTATTACTGCAGTATATGCTAAGCCAGCATTTGCTGTACTCATCTGTAACAAAAAACCACAACCATTATGAACCATTTTGAAAATATTTCAAGCCAAATTTTATAGGACATTTTTTAGACACAAGATTCACGTGACTGTGGCAAAAAGGGGCGCAACTGTGTATTGAGACGTTAAACAAAACGTTTTATAAATATGATTTGTTCAAACAGTTTGTGAGTCAATTTCATTGTCAATAAAGTTAAAAAACGATAGCGAGAGTTATGTTATACGAGAAAGCATAGCGTGTTCTCCTGTATGTGTTGTATCGTGTTTAGCGTCGCTTTTAACAATTGTTCAAGTATATCACGACAGTGTCTACTTGAGACAGTTTTCTAAGCGCGGTCAAATAAAAGTATCAAGCCGTAGACACATGGTATAATACCCGACTAAGTCACATTATACTGACACCGGGCCAACCAGACCTAGAACTACCCTCTAAATTCTGAGCACCGAGCGATGGATCTCCTAGCACAAATTTTAAAGTCTTTGGTAAGACCCGGTTAGGAATCGAACCCACGTCTTTCCACATGCGAAACGGATGATCTTCCGCTGTGGTTTGGACTATATTTAAGGGGATGTAGTTTAATGATATTGTGAAGATATGAATAGCAGAGAAATATAATGTTATTAGGTAATATAAATAGCACGGCGATATTTTCGTTGAATGGTACTCTTACAGTTCCGACTGTGTGACCTGGATCTACCTTTACTCATCGAGAGAATAGAAATTTTATCAATATAATGATACTTAGAGATGCTTGCAAGAATATTACCATTCAAACCAAGCGGAAAAACTTCATTCGAATATTTCATATTCAGCGCAACACGTTTAATTACATTAATAAAAAAACATACTGACGTTATCTATTCTATATAACTATTCCGTTAAGATTGATTCACGGCCTGAATTCTCGGACATTATTATTGTCCCATACATTGACGTTCAACATGAATGTTACCGTGTTTGGTTTTCCTGTTGATAACGCTGCTGCTGTCCATGAATTGCACGTGGTCGTCACGAGTGCATTCCTACCGGTCTCTTCAACACTCACAGGATTAATATCAAACTAGCTACAGGCATATACGTGTGCTTAGAATTGCATTTGTGTAGAAGCATAGCAGTTTGTTCCCAAAAGCATTTGTCAAATGCAAAATTCTATCTTAATTTTCTTTGTCAGTATACTTTTTTAAAAACTGTTTTGTTGTTTTGGATTAAAAAAGAAATAAAAAACAACAAATAAGTAAAGTTAATCTTAGATTAGGCGATGTATAATATAAGCAACATTTATATTACGTATTCCGTACAATAAACATATCTATCATATTAGATATACACTATTTATTAGTCTTTAGATTTTGAGCCACCTTTTATGTCTCTATTTCAATTTTTATTAGAACGGGATGATGTTTATTTGTAACTACAGAGTTTCTTTCTATTGATTCACCGTGGAGTATCATAATGCTGAAAAATGGATAAGTATATGTATAATAAATCCATCTATATCAATGTCCGTGTGAAACCAAAGGTTTAAACAATAAATGAAAACTATATCTAATTTTATGAAGCTATAGTATACTGAACGGAACATCTAACCCGCCCCTTTTGTATTTCCCATATCTTCGTCAAAATATTGGGCAGTGTCACTTGTATACGGCATTAACAGACAGTAACGTATTGATTTTATATCGCCAAAATGTTCTTACTTACTGAAGTCCAAACTTCAAGGAAATTGCCTTGATACTTTTTTTGAGAAAGTACATACAATGGCAAGTACATAAAATGTCAGGTGGCGGGTTAGCTGTTCCGTTCAGTATATTATTGAAAAGTCTAAAGTATATATTATAGTCTATCCCAGTATCAGGCATCTCCCGATAGGGCAGTGGTAACGGTTTGAACTGATAACCCAAATATCGCGAGTTCGAGCCGTATCTATGTTGATTTTTTTTTTGCAATTTAATTTGCCATAATAGTATCATAGTGTCTTGATATATAATATTAACTGTGTTATATTATTAATATTATAATTTAATTTAATAAAATGCAACGATATTTTGTTAAGATCAACGTTCGGGAAGAATTTACATACACTGTTTTATTCATATGCACGCGTACATATTACATCAGCTGTAATCCGCAGCAGCAAGTCGGCACCGGCATCAGAGAAGATGTTGCTACCAACACTAACAAAAATAAAAAAAAAACAAATTGAAACAGTGCATTCTGATACTATTATGGCACATTGAATTGCAAAAAAATAATGACCATAGATTCGGCTCGAATTCGCGACATTTGTGTTGACATTTCAAACCGTTATCGGAACAGACAGTAGTACAACACACTTAATATTGATATCTAGTTTATTTTATAGTTTATGTAACAGATAAATCTGCTTTTATACTACAAACACCACTTATACGGTAGATTCCATCTAAAAATAGAATGACATAGTTTCAAGATAGCGGATTGGGTTTATAGGTCATGATGGATATTATCAACACATTACATGTATATATATCGCCGTCCATGTAAACATAACGGTACCCTGAAAAACTTGCTACACTTATTTCTTTCATTACAGTAGTGAGATTATAACACGTTGGAAAATAAGTTTATTTTGCTCAACAGTTAGGTTTTCATTTCTAAACAGTAATTTCTTACACTTAAAAGGTAATTAAACGAGTAATTATAAATGACTTGGTAACATAATTATAAAGAACACATCTAAAATTAAATGCTTAGCGTCTTCAAGCGCACAGTCTCAATCGCAGTTAGGATCTTAAATTATTTAAAATAGAAAGTCTTTCAGATTACTACGTATGTTTCTGGTACCGGGATGAAGTACTTATAATCGTCTTTCATCTGTAAAAGGAATTTCAGGACTATTGGTGGAGTAAACAAGATTTTGTTTTAAACAAAGGCAAGGAAATTGATCACGAACTTCTGGATTAAGTTCATTCCACACGAGAGTAACACAGCATAGGGATTGTAGCCTTGTAGGAAATATGTTTATCGATTATCAAGTCGCCTGCAGAGGAAAACAAATAAATATAGTTTAAAGTGAGTACATGGTACCTTGTGCGTTGGACTATATCCTGATAGGTCAACTATAGATAAATTATCAAATAATTTAGAATAAGCACATTTCCATACGATGCGTTTACAAATTTGTTTGCACTATGTTTCGTACTAAGTACATTACATGCTATCGTGTCGTAAGGCTCCCCATACACGAATTCATATTAATCCTTGTTGAATATCTGTGTTCTCCAAATATTAAATTGACTTAGCAATCTTGATGAAAAACGAGCTTAATGTTTTTTGATAAAATTATATTAGTAAATGTTATTATTTTATACTATACTTAACGCCTTTATAAATTCAAGTATGGATAATGTATGAAATCTAGTTACGACACGAATGATAAAACTTTCTTACATTGTTATTCAGTTCAACTTTATTTCAACAATGGACTTAATTCAAAACACAAATTTATCAAATGGATTGATTGTGTAGCATAAATTAAACGAACCGAAAAAATGATAGCAGATTAGGAATAAAAATATATTAAATATTAATATAAGAAAAATGTGTTTTTAACAGCGATAAGTATATATCCCACATCAACAATGTTATAAATCAACTCCCTGTTATCTTTGAATCAACAATATGTTTCTACTAGATAAAGACAATAAATTATGGGTTGTTCAATAATCAATCCTCAGTGGTAGAGAGACCTTATGTGATTCTTAACCAGTTTTTAAGCATACGTGTTTAACATTTACTCACATTAGAATTTATTTATAGGCCTACAATGTATACTTTTGGTTAACTAATGGCTGAGTATCCCTGTATATAAACTACATTATCTTCTTGATTTATCAATTCTTCAGACGCGTTTGCTGCCCTTTAGGTCTACAAGTTGTAACAGGTTTTAAGTAAGTTATACACCGACGAAACCTTTTTATTGAAACCTTTTCATTTGCCGATCTTTTCTGCATGATATTATCAATAAATACATAACAAGAGCAGTCAATGAAACAGCGCGCTCAACTATTCGAATCATTTGTCACAAAAGTACAAATTTTGATTGAGATTGATTCCAATCTAAGTAAACAAGAGTTGCCTCATCACTTACTAAATTAAATTGGTTTTATAACTGCAAAACATTGTATGAATTGTCAATCCAAAACATACAATGACTGCTGAGATATAAACTTTAACCAGAACTTCTAAGACAGACAAGGGTCGTAATATGCATTATATTCAAGCAAGAGTTATCGAACTTAGTTATTGTCTAGTGTGAAATTTCATTCATATATATATTGAGTGACTGGTGAGATATGGACTTGATGATACTTGTACGTAAAACTTTAACAATAATTTCTTAGTTAAACAAGGGCCATAATTGTCATTTTATTCAAGAAAGAGTTATCTAACTTATTATTTTAGTAGGTGTAATGGTTGGAAAATCTAGTGTGAAATGTATTCCGATGCATTAAGTGATTGGTGATATATAGATTTGAAGGTACTTGTATTCAAAACTTTAACCAGAATTTCTAAATTAAACCAGGACCATAATTTGCATTATTTTCATGTAAGAGTTATCTAACCTAGTAATTGTAGTAGGTTTGATGACTGAGAAGTCGCGTGTGAAGTCTCAATTAAATACGTTAAGTGGTTGGTGAGATATGGACTTTATGGTGCTTGCATGCAAAACTTTAATCAGAATTTCTAAGTCTAACAAGGGCCATACTTTGCTTTGTATTCATGTTAGAATTTTCAAACTTAATTATTGTAGTAGATTTGATGACTGGAAAGTCTAGTATGAAGTTTTAATCAAATACATAGAGTGGTTGGTGAGATATGGACTTGATGGTGCTTGCACACAAAAATTTAACCATAATTTCTAAGTAAAACAAGGGCAATACTTTGCAATGTATTCATGCAAGAGTTATCTAACTTAGTTATTGGAGTAGGTTTGGGGAAGTCATGTATGGAGTTTCAATCCAATAAATGCAATTGACTGAGATCATAGTAACTTGCACGCAAAACATTAACCAAGGTGTGACGGAGAAGCCGATGCCAACGCCAGGATGAGTAGAATAGGTTTCTTTATTCTTCGAATAGTCGAGCTAAAATACACATGTTTATTCCTATTATATTTCCATTAAAATTGTGTATTTATTCTGTTCCTAGCCTACTTCTTCATCTCCACCAAGGTATATGCAGCCGCAGACCTTCACGTCTCACTACACAGTTACGTCCTTTTTTCATACGGTAACATGACTCTTACGCTTAAAATCAAGGCCTGTGTAATTTGGGTTTGAAATATTTTCAAAATGATTCATAACATTTCTTGCCGCAGATGAGAAGAGCAAAAGTTGGTATAGCATATACTGCAATAAGACATCACTGGGGTTAAAAAAGTGACTTTTATAGGATTTTAACATATGCATGTATTTATGAGCATTTGAGGACTTCTTTTTTAATAAATTCTCAGGGTGTCACTACACCCTCTTTAATAAAAAAAAACAAAAAACGTGAACAACCTACCAGTTATTATGCATTTTTATGTGGGTTTACATTCCTGCTATGAACAAAAAAAAACTTACAAAACAATTATATGTGGAATTCTTTTTTACAAGAGAAATCCTAGACCTTATTTTGTAAAGAACAAAGAACAAAATTCAACTGTTTAGTGAGACCTTCAGAGCTTACGGGGCGTTGATAAATATACGTGTTTACCAGTTACCACACAAAAGGATTTATCTATCAAGTTTCAGATAATTCTTGTCACTTCATACAAAACACACGAGTCAGTGTGATTCTGATATTACCATCACGTTAGTAGCCAATCCTATGAGTCATATGAATGGTAAAGTTAACAATAATACCAAATGAACAGAACAGAACAGAACATGTATTTTATTTGACTCATACATAGTACATCCTCATATCTATACACGTGTTAACAAATATATTTAGATCATGTCACTTGGAAACACAAACACACACACATACACACACACAAACACACACACACACACACACACACACACACACACACACACACACATACAAATTAGGTGGGTGACTGGAGGAAAAGTAGGACAAATCAGACGACAGGGCAGAAAGACAGTATGTTATGTGACAATATAAGAAACAAGACGACAGTAGGACACACAAGTAGACGGTTAAAGTAAATATAGAACACACCAGACGACAGTACGATAAACAGAAGGCAGTAAAATAAACCCTACTAACCAGGCGATAGTGAGATTCTCACAACACATTACATGATGTGTTATCTATACATGCACTATAAATTACGAATTCAGGAAGAAAATATTCAGTCGTCAGTTTGAATGGGGACAAAAAGTGTTGAACGCCATATGTATGATCGTGTGGATAGAGATTTACTTTTGGAAAGGAACATAGATCTATAATTTGATTAATTTAATAAATATGGCGGTCGTTTTCATAAATTTTACTTATTATTAAGTATTCTAGAGAATTAATCGCATGCATGCTGTTAATATATCGGGACTCAAAACAGGTAATATTTTTTAATAAAGAAATACATTTTGCTTGAACAAATTAGTTGTTTGTATAGGATATTATTGTATTGCAATTGAAATGAACTACACATCAAGGTGAAAAGAATAATTTTCCTTCTTTTGTGAACCTTTCTAAACTCGTGTCATTCATAACAGGACGCGAATAAAGGAAGGAAAAACTAAACTTTTATTGTTTGTTTACATATACAGTACCACATTTTCATTCGAAAGTCTCATCTAAGATATTTATTCTATATTGAAAAAGTGAAAGCAGAATTTAGAAAAATGTATTTATACACCAACTTCCAAGAATTTTTTTTTTTCTAAAATGCGAACTCAAACATGACAATGCTTTCAAAATCGTTGAAATACATCAATAATGCCATATGGAAATACTTTTTTTAAATTAAATACAAACAGTGATTATCTATCACCGCCATTATGCGACTATCCCATGTTTCCAATGGCTGTGTTATATCTACATTTGTCAATATCATGTAAACAATTTAAAACCAGTAATGTGAGCTTATCTGTCGCATTACTGTGAACAAATCAATTCACGCTAAAACATACTATATACTCCGTGAAATACATATCATGTTAAACGAGAAGTATTTTCGTTATTTCACCACTTTAATTTGATCGCAAAACAATGGTCGCTCTGTATATTTTGAAAAACATAACGGGCACAATTTAAAGATAATAAAGACGAATATTAAGATAGTAAAATAATTTCTAGCTGTTACACTATGTGTTTTGTTGCAACAACAAACGTTTTTGTTTTAGAACGCGCGTATTTGCAATATTGTAAACATGCTAGAAGTTGTTAAAATTTAAACACAAAACGATTTTATATACGGGGATTTTGGAAAATCTCAATACAGAATTATAGGTGGTTGTCTATCGTTATATATGAATCAAAACCATTAAGAGCATTGAAACTTTATCTGAGTAACCTGTTATCATTTGATATCAAATTTGAATTTTAAACTCTATTTTGGCCTAATTGTGATAAAAGTTAGATATGCATGTTCCAGATTTAGTATATTTTCTTAAATCTTAAGCTGGTCGATGAGACAAACCTATTAGGACAATAAAAGAATTTCATTTCAATTAAGAATGTCCATTAAACAAAGATCACAAAATAATCTTTAGTTGAAATACATTAAATAAATATATTTTAGATTATTACAATCAATACATACGACGCCCGTAGAAATCTTGCAACAGCGCATATATAACAGCTTTGAAAAAATATTTTATTCAAGCTTATCTAAACTCTTATACTAAAAATTATTAGTGTATACATAATTATTAATTGATGTTTGATAGTGCATAGAAAATAATATTACAATTGATGATGACTAAGAAAGGATCCATTATATTGAATCATATACGTATCAGTGACATAATATGTAACACTTTCGACATTAATTTGTATCGAAAAAAAAAATGAATTACCTCTTATCTCAAAATAGCATTTTTATATAATTGGATTGTAAAATACACACTGATAGACATTTTGATATTTTACGTTCAATGTATATACATATCCTCATATTTACATAGTTGAAATATCTGCCGTACGTTAATAGAATGGCGTTCTCAAGCGTATTTATATAGTATCCCTATATAGCGTAATACCACAATAAAGCTATCATCGAGAGTGATTTATATTAGCAAATTGATTCTTTATCAATGTACACACAGATAAAACTATAACTTCTTATATCGTCAGGTTAACAAATACTTTATGCTTGTTTTTAAGTACCATATCATTACAGTACATGTCCAATTGTGTCCACCTATTGTTGACAATATACAATTCTGTATATTAATTCCTTTATAAAGGAAACACACCAGGTTACAGTCAATCAAACCCAAAAACATTACGGCGTTTAACCCTGGTCGTGAGTAAAGATATGAAGGTTCATTGATGTGTGGTTTGTAGTTACCAAGATATGAGTTTGACATCTTGATAATATTTTTCAGCATAACAAAGGAATTATTTCTGCCTAAAATTAAACAAGAGTTATATTATTTGTTTCATTTAATGACCCTTATGGTTGTAAACACATATGTGAAGTTCATTTATATATGGCTTATAGTAACTGAGATATCAAATCGTTAAGACGTTTCCAAAAGTATAAAGGGGCATAATTCTTACTTCCAATATCATACTGGAGTAAGTGAACATATGTAAAATTCAATTAATATAAATACTTGTAGTAACTGAGATATGAACTCGTGAAGTACGTTTCAAAAAGTATAAAGGGGCCATAATTCTTACTTCAATTATCAAACTGGAGTTAGTGTACATATGTGAAGTTACATTGATATATATGACTTGTAGAAACTGAGATATGAACTCGTGAAGTATGTTTCCAAATGTATAAAGGGGCATTAATTCTTACTTCCAATGTCATAGTGGAGTTAGTGAACATATGTGAAGTTCTATTGATATATACGGCTTGTAGTAACTGAGATATGAACTCGTGAAGTGCGTTTCCAAAAGTATTAATCGAGCGATAATATTAACTTCCAATACCATACTGGAGTTAGTGAACACATGTAAAGTTCCATTGATATATATGGCTTGTATTAACTGAGAAATGAATTCTTGAAGTACGTTTCCAAAAGTATAAAGGGGCCATAATTCTTACTTCCAATATCATACTGGAGTTAGTGAACATATGTGAAGTTTCATTAATATATGACTTGTATTAACTGAAATATGAACTCGTGAAGAACGTTTCGAAAAGTATAAAGGGGCCATAATTCTTACTTCCAATATCATACTGGAGTTCGTGAACATATGTTCTTGAATATATATATTGATATATATGGCTTGTAGTAACTGAGAAATGAACTCGTGAAGAACGTTTCCAAAGTATAGAGGGGCCATACTTCGTATTCCAATATCATACTGGAGTTAGTGAACATATGTGAAGTTCCATTGATATACAGGACTTGTATTAACTGAGATATTAACTCGTCAAGGACGTTTCCAAAAGTATAAAGGGGCCATAATTCTTACTTCCAATATCATACTGGAGTTAGAAAACATATGTTCTTGTATATATATATTGATATATATGGCTTGTATTAACTGAGAAATGAATTCGTGAAGAACGTTTACAAAGTATAGAGGGGCCATACTTCTTACCTCAAATATCATATTGGAGTTAGTGAACATATGTGAAGTTCCATTGATATACATGACTTGTATTAACTGAGATATTAACTGGTCAAGAACGTTTCCAAAAGTATAAAGGGGCCATAATTCTTACTTCCAATATCATAATGGAGTTAGTGAACATATGTTCTTGTATATATATATTGATATATATGGCTTGTAGTAACCGAAATATGAACTTGTAAAGTACGTTTCCAAATGTATAAAGGGGCCATAATTCTTACTTCCAATATCATACTGGAGTTAGTGAACATATGTGAAGTCCCATTGATATATATGGCTTGTAGTAACAAAGATATGAACTCATGAAGTACGTTTCCAAAAGTATAAAGGGGCCATAATTCTTACTTCCAATATCATACTGAAGTTGTTAGTGGCCATATGTAAAATTTCATAAGAAATATGAGCGAACTAAAAATTTGAAGTATAAGCGGTGTCATGTTCTTCCCTAAGCCAAAACAGAGCGGGCGACAATAAAACAAATAAATCAGACGACAATCATA